>CM056386.1:45754977-46195166 GCA_029718625.1 Synaphobranchus kaupii | reverse complement strand
TGCGTTTCAGCACAAGTGATTAATTTAAGTCAATGATTGGCTAAGAAGTCCACACACCTTGTTCTCAATGCTTTACCTGGGTACTGATTGAAAGGAAACCACAATTACCTGTAGACACTGCGGCCCTCCAGGACTGGAGTTTGACACCCCTGGTTTAGATGGTCTGTTGATATTTTAAATTTTTTCTTAAACATGGGATAAATATAACTTAAAATATTGCCATCTAGAACCATATAAAAAGAGCAAATGCGGGTAAAAGGACGTAATTGTACATTGGTCATTGTTTAATTTTCTTTACCGGTGTACCAGAGTAAAGACGGCTGTGGTCGACTTTAGTCGCCCTCGGCACTTTAGACCGTTCACATTGTTGTCGACTTTTGTCGCACGCAGTACTGAATGAGTTCAACATGGCGTACCTCAATCAATTTCCGGGTCAGGGGAGGACCAAGGAGATGAGGACTGACAAAATAAGCGATTGGAATGAACCCCGGGAGTACCCCTGTCTATGCTAGTTTTCATTCCGACCATAATTACAACACTAGAATTATAACAAGTTGTTAATTTTCTTAATTAGCTATGCATGCCAATAAGAATAAAAGTCCCATGTTCACATTGTGCTTATTGTGCTATATTACAAAAACATTACATAAAAAGAGGTAGAAAATGTTTTAACTGATCAAAATAAAGGCTGAGGTGAATCAACAGGCTCTTAATTGGTGAAAGTGTGGACACATGGCCACTAAAACTAACCATATGATAGATAATGAAGAATTCAAAGACAAAGCAAATGACAATGAGCCACACCTGTATTGTTGATACGTTTGTGTTGATCCAACCTGCAACCTTTAGATTACAAGCCCAGTCAGTTCCCTACCCATCATGCTACACTGCTGCCCTTTAATCATTTTGTTTGTTTGTCCTCATCACTTATAGGAGACTCTGGTGAATCTGGCAGGATTACTGGTCAGCCTCCTGCTTATTCCGCTGGTCACTGAGAGCACACTGTGAGTCACATGCTCTCTCTCTGCTCTGTGAGAGCAGACTGGTGCTCTGAGTCAAGGCTGCATTAATCATCATCCATTTTTAGGGCTAGATACTGTGTTTAATCGGGTAAAACTGAGTTTGTTGGTTCACCTGGGAATCAAAGTTATTTGCTGCTACCTTGGTGTTGCTAAGCAACCGCACCTACACTGCTACCTCAGTATTTCTAGGTGTGATCTAACCTGTTTAATAGTTTGAGGTGATGAACTGCAGTGTTCGGGGCGTCTGTTTGTGTTTGACTGCCTTTCTCTTTTCCTCAGGTTGACTTTTGCCCTGTTCTTCTTCTTCACCGTCCTCCACCTCCTGGCCAATTACAGGGCAGTTCGCTCTGTTGTTATGGAAACGCTCAACGAGGCTCGGCTCTCCATTCTGCTCCACCAACACCTGCGGGACGGTGGGGTTTTAAGCCCATCAGAAGCCAACCGAAGAGAGCCTGTATTCCTGGGTACAACCTATTGTTCCCCCAATGTACAATTACGTCCTTTTACCCGCATTTGCTCTTTTTATATGGTTCTAGATGGCAATATTTTAAGTTATATTTATCCCCTATTGTTCCCCCCCCCCACCCCTATATTTGAGTGGCATTACTGTTTTATAATTGTTGGTTGTACCTTAAACCCTTCGCGAAGATGCCAAATTTGGTCAATTATCACTTATTTAGGAGATGCTCTATTTAAGGCTTTATAACTCCAGGTGTGAGCATCACAGAAACTTGGAAAATGGCTTAAACGATGCAAGACAGTCGTACCATTTACAAGACTCGCTTAGATGAAATATGAAAATTAAATACTGAGAGCTATTAAGAGCTATAAATGTAAAACAGGCAAAACTGTAGTCAGGTCCATAAATATTTGGACATTGACAAAGTTATTGGTATTCTTGCTGTCTACCACAGTATATTGGAGTTGAAATTAAGTAATGAATATGATCTCAAAGGGCAGACTTTAATTTGAAGGTTTTCAATTAAAAGTTATCCATGCATATCTACTGTATTTCTGGCAGCAGAGTGATGGTTTAAGGCTTGTTTGATAACTCAGACCCTTGATGACTTAGAGCCATTTAGCCAAACGTGTTCCATATTGTTCCCGTGTAATTAACAGCTTAATCTAGTCCCACCCCCCAATTCCCATAGAGATCCATTCAAATGCAGAGAGGTTATACTATCGCTTGTAGGAGTACCAGAAAATAAGAATTGGGGCGGCAGTGTAGTATAATGGTTAAGGTACTGGCCTTGTAACCGAAAGGTTGCAGGTTCAATTCCCAGGTAGGACACTGCCGTTGTACCCTTGAGCAAGGTACTTAACCTGAATTGCTTCAGTATATGTTCAGCTGTAGAAATGGCTAATATGTAAAAAGATGCTAAAATAAAGTTGTGTAAGTCGCTCTGGATAAGAGCGTCTGCTAAATGCCTATAATGTAATGTAATGTTGATGGAGAAAAAAATATATTTTTTGAACATACAGATAGACGTTATTGTCTACTGTGTTACGCATGTGGGTTGGTATAGTTGCAGGTGAGACTGGGTGGGGGGTTGCTTGTTGAATGGACTTGCTACGCGACAATAGTGGCACTTAGAAACTCCGTATTCGCTATCGATGTCATGAATCGTGTACGAATAAAGCTAGACCATGGAGTTTGTTGTTTCCACTCATAGTTTGGTTGCAGGGACAATGAACGTCTCAGTTGAGCAATCTCACGGCCCTGGTGGTTTTGCCACTAGGGTGTCTGCGCGAAGGGGTTAGTATGACATTGAATAATGTTGCCCAATATTTCCCAGGTCTGTCTCTGTTTCAGACTTCAAGAGGAGGGTCTCCCTTAAGCTTGGAGTAAGACTGGGAGATGTGGTCTCCAGGTATGTTTGTGTATCTGCTTTGACTTTTCCTTTACTGTGTCATTCATGCATATTAGTTTTTTCTGTGCAAATCAACATGTATTTTATATGTGTTCTTCTGATTCTAGTCATTTGTAAATGAAATACATTTTAGAAAAGAAATAACCACATTCTATTTGTCTTCGCAGCCCAGAAGAACTCCAGTTGGCTTTGACACACAATGCCAAGCCGTATCTGATCGGAGTCAAGTCTGGTATGTGTGTGTGTGCGTGTGCATGTGTGCACGCGTTTGTGTGGCCACACCCTTCATTGCTAGCCTGAGCATTTTCCTCAAGTGTCCCATCACTCCAGGGTTTGCATATGCCGTGTACCCGTTTCTGCTCCTGTCTCTCAAACTCGGTGTGTGTGTGTTTGGGCGAGGACGTGTCGGGGGTGTGTGTGCGCGCACCTGTTTGCATATGCTGTGTAACAGAGTCTCTGCTCCTGTCTCTCAGACTCTGTGTGTGTGTGCGTGCGTGTGTGTGGACGAGGATGTGTCGGTGTGTGTGCACCTGTTTGCATATGTTGTGTAACACAGTCCCTGCTCCTGTCTTTCAGGCTCGGTGTGTGTGTGTTTGGGCGAGGACGTGTCGGCGTGTGATGAAATAAAGTCTGCCTGTCAGGCCATGTGCATTGTGGCAGTGCTGCGGTCTCTGCCCTCTGAAGGCTCTTTGGAAATACTCACAGCTGCACACACACAAGGTACGTCTTAACTGGACTGAAGCTGACACAAAACCAGAAATTAAATGCAACAACGATTAATGTTCACCACTGCGTCCTGTCGCATCTTGCCCTCCTCAAGGTCCCTGGGAACTGGTGGCTGAGAGTCACAAACTGATCGATAAGATTTTCCCCCCATTCCTGGAAGGTAGGTTATTTCTGACAGCTATCACCAAAGCATTCATTAAAGCAGTAGGGTCATTTCACACAGCAGAAAACTGGGTCGGTTTTATATAGATACCGGCAACCAGCTCACTTCACAACTTTGTTATCATCAGTTGTGCTCCTTGAATATTGGCACCCTTGTAATTGCATTATAGTTATAATACATATGAAAACACACAATATTACATTACACTACAGTTAGACCCTTTCCTCACTCACTAAGAACACTGAAATCTAATGGCATTGTGGAGATCACTGTTGTAAAATAAGTACCACAGTGTGGACCCTGCATTGCAACCATCTCAGATATTTCATAGTTCAGTCATGAGCACCAAGTTCCGGTGTTATGACGCTGTCTGCACTACCTTTAAATGTGAAATAAATCATAAGGCATTTGCGCTTAACAATGCAAGGGTGGTATATTTGTAATCACATTAAGTATGAAATGAGGGAATGCTGGGTGGCTCATCCGGTTAAGGCACCATTCAAGTGGGCCCCATGGTCCAGGATTGAATCCTAACCATATCGGTGCTAACTGCAGCCGATAACCCCACAGAGCGATGTGTACCTTGTAAGTCGCTCTGAATCAGAGCGTCAGCTGAATGGCTAAAATGTAAATGTAGTTTGTAAATGTAGTATCGCTCATGTTATTATTCAATGTTTCACTTGTTATCCTGTCAGGCTTATCTGGATATGCTCCAGTGTGTTATTTTCCTATGTTTCCCTGAACTACTTTCACCACCCTCCTTTGTGAGAAGGGATGCGGCATACTTAGCCAGCTATATTGACATTGACATTAGCACTCCCCTCACTCCTGTCTGCGACACCGAGTGAACCAAGAGAGAACGTTATAGCCCCCAATCCCTCGTGAAGTCACACTGTTGCATTCTGGACTATTGAGGCTGCTAGCATGGCAAACATTCATTTCTCTCAGTAGGACTTGCAGAAAGTTGATTAGTGGGGATTCCTGGCAAAACCCCTGAAATGAATATCTGATACTTATAGTTGGTGCTATAGCGAGTTGAAGACACTCTCTCATATTAAACTGCACTGTACCTGCTGTGGCAATATCACCGCGAGATGTCACGCCGTCGACAGAACTCGAGTTTAGCTGCGGAAAAGTGAAATGCTGCACAAAACAGGAAATTAGCACCTGGGATGCATTTTACATCACAAATATGCAAATTCGAACAATGTCAAAGTGTTTCAGTCTGGAATTTTCCATTAAGCTGCACATGAAATGCTGTCCTGCTGCTCATCTCTGTGCGAGCCTGACTTGCAAACTGTGGTGTGATAAGATGCGGTTCTTGGCATTGCGTGGTTCAGAGGAGAGCACATTCTCCCAAATTCATAGTGGAGAATCCAGTAATCAGCAAATGCACTCAGGCATTCTAAATTGAGGAGAAAAAGGGGGAAATGAAGTACTGCAAATACGTCATGTACAAACAGTGACCGCATTCAATGGACACATTAGCTTTGGTTATACTTCTATTTGAGCATATTGACAAAAGATCATCAGGTAAAATACAGTAAACACAACAGATATGCAGAGTATCAAAGTGAAAATGACAGGGCATCAGGTTCAAGAGGTTGACAGTATCATTCACACCCTCTACGTTTGGAGGCACTGAATAATATACTGCAGTAATACTGAAAAGTATAAAACGGGAGTGAGTTAATCTGTGAAACAAATGCATCAAAGCCCTGCCCTTAACCTACACCTTGTTCAATTATACGCTGTTGGACTGGGATGAGTGGTTGGCTGTATTTCAGGTCTGAAGGCCAGGCGGTGGCAGGTGAATCATATGCTGTTGGACTGGGATGAGTGGTTGGCTGTATTTCAGGTCTGAAGGCCAGGGGGTGGCAGGTGAATCATATGCTGTTGGACTGGGATGAGTGGTTGGCTGTATTTCAGGTCTGAAGGCCAGGGGGTGGCAGGTGAATCATATGCTGTTGGACTGGGATGAGTGGTTGGCTGTATTTCAGGTCTGAAGGCCAGGGGGTGGCAGGTGAATCATATGCTGTTGGACTGGGATGAGTGGTTGGCTGTATTTCAGGTCTGAAGGCCAGGGGGTGGCAGGTGAATCATATGCTGTTGGACTGGGATGAGTGGTTGGCTGTATTTCAGGTCTGAAGGCCAGGGGGTGGCAGGTGAATCATATGCTGTTGGACTGGGATGAGTGGTTGGCTGTATTTCAGGTCTGAAGGCCAGGGGGTGGCAGGTGAATCATACACTGTTGGACTGGGATGAGTGGCGGGTGGACTGGAAGAAGAAACGGGAATGATGGGTGTACAGAGAGAGCGAAACTGAACACGGTTGGAGAGCCTAAAGCACTCTGCGTCTGCACACCGTCTGCAGTGCACCAGGTGTTAGCGCTGTTTGGACATCTGGCCCATGGAGATCCACTTTGATGAGCAACACACACTTCCCCAACAGTGCATTTCTCTCACCAAACCCAACGATTTATCTCCGGGGGCTTATGAACCAGGTAAAGCCCCTTTGCATGAACTGGTGTAAGGAATGTACAAATAAACCTTTGCCCCTTTTAAAATGCCCTGTATGTTTGAGTTGATTCTCCGTTTCAGTTTAAACTGCGGCTCTTTTTACAATGGGAACGTACAGAATCACTAATGCAGTGGGAGATAGATACATTTACAGGCAATAAAACCATGAATCATAACCTTACTTTAGTACTTCACTGTAGCATAATGTTTAATGTCGGAATTTTTAATTGCACTAAAGTAAAATGACCCAAATGCATTTTCATTTGTGTATGAGTTGTGATGGGTTCTGAGTTTTGTCCTATAAGAGTAATTAAGCATGTGTGTGCATTGATCAATGATTTGGTTTAGCAGATGAGGTCTGATCTTTGTAAATTGTATGGCCGGAGGGCAAAGGCCAAGATTGGACAGGACTGGACATGTAGGTGCCATAGGTTATTGGGCATGACTAATGGCATGGGTTGTTGATGAACAAAAGCATGTTATTATGGAACAAAGAGATATGCCCTCACAGATAATATGGACATGTGCGTCAAGTCAAGGCTTTCCGAGGGCATTTAAAGAGTAAGTACACCAACTGTCTCCTGTCTCCGCCTACTACATAATTTAGAAAAATACTTAGTGGGGTGAGCGAGGGAGAGGGTGGGGGCGGAGGAGCTGTGTCCATCGTCATTTGCATAAATGAACGTACATTGTACAAATTATTTCGTATAACTCGGATCAAACTGTCAAACTAGACATTTCACATCAAATATGAATCAAGATTCAGCAACTGCATGGCCTATTTCTCACCACAAATATTTTCAGAAACATATTTTAGTGGACTATTTAGGTGGAATAAGAGTTGAACAGGATGCCACGGTGTTCCGGTTTAAAAACATGGAGCCGAAAGGAAAGTAACGTAGTGGGTCTAACCAATTAGGTGCCGGCTGTTTCCGTTGTGGGCGACAACAATTATCTATATGACGTAGAGGTACCTCCAAAGAGGTACTCTGACATCACGATTGAGGCGGGGGCAGTGTGGGGAGCAGAAAGGAAATTTCAACTGTTAGGGGCAGCACAAAGATGCTTTTCTCCCAGTTTCTTATGATGCACAATATTATTTCAGAATTGTTGAAATAACGGAATGCATGAATAAGTTTCATTATAAGGTAGACATACAAACACGTTTACAGCGAAAAGAAAAGTGATCTAGGGTCTACTTATCCTTTAAAGCGGCAATTCACCCTAAAACACATTAGAACCCATTTCGTCACCCGGGTTGTTATCCATCCAGGTAGTTTGTGTGATTTGACGATATTTCTAGATGTTTGCTGCCGCTCCAATACAATGAACCTCAAGGGGGCGGAATGTTTGTGGCACTCAAAGCGCAAAAAAAAAAACATTAGAAAAGCTCGACGTTAACGTCTCTTTCCAAATATAATGACCCGGCTGCTCACGAAACTCCACATGCTTCTGCATGGTTTGGTGAGGACAGCTGTTTCCTATCAGCCAGTGTGTCACTGCAGAACACATGAACTTTGTTGACATTGTATCGACACGCTGCTACAAGCGCAGCTCCTTGCTCAGTAACACACAATCGTGTAATTTGGTATAAAGTAGTTCTAAATCAAACCGTGCAGTACAAAGCATGTGGAGTTTCGTGAGCAACCAGGTCATTATATTTGGAAAGAGACGTTGCAGTCGAGTTTTTCGAATGCGTTTTTTTTTGCGCTTTGAGCGCCACAAACAATTGCCCCGTTGAGGGGTTCATTGTATTGGAGTGAGCGGCAGCAAATATCTAGAAAAATCGTCAAATCACACAGAAACTATCTGGATGGGTTTCAGAATTATTCCCCACAGTGAATCGGCCGGTGTGGCATACAGTAAACTTTTACATTTCTAGTAAAGTGTTTGTTGTGGTGGTGAGTTCCTGCATTGTCCAGACTTGGATTACAAGGAAAGAAGCTGGGTCCTAACAGTTGTATAGAAGTATTGATTTTAAAATATTCAGTGCATTTGATTTGCTCATTAGTTTAGACCAGTTAAACAAATAATATCCTGGAAGACTGCTACTGGTGTGGATAAATTGCTACATTTTATTATTTTGCTCAGCTTCAAGTGATACCAAATGCTATATTTGTGAAATTACAGATTTACAGTTCTTTTTAATTGTGCATCAAACTGTAGGGTTAATGAAATTATGACCCTCCAAGTGTAAAATAACAATGCAAAATTCTATGTCCCTTGTTTTTTGTGTTTAACACATGACTCATTCCGGGCTGTTTGATAACAGAAAATTAGGTCACTTTGGAACACCCACACCACCATTTCATCACACCCACACCTGATACCTCATGATCATAAAACACTTCAAAATGTTATAAAAAGGTGAAACAACAGTACCAGTTGGAGGACAATGCTGCTAGTTTATTGTTCATTAAAAAACACTGGATACCTGGCTCTGAAAGACCTCGCCTGCCTCCTCCATCACTGCGTCAGCACGTTTCATGGAGTCAATCCAAGCGGGAAGAGGAGACGGATCATTTGTAATGTGTCTGGGCTTACTGTGCCCAGCCTACACCAGCAAAGAATCTCCAATGTGAGTTTTCTGATGTCTCTTAAGGTTCTCGCCGCGGCTGAAGCTCTTTCCGCAGTGAGTGCAGTGGTACGGTTTCTCCCCAGTGTGAACCCTCTTGTGTTTTTTAAGGTCGCCCCCCTGACTGAAGCACCGTCCACACTGCATGCAACAGTACGGTTTCTCTCCCGTGTGACATCGCTGATGTATCCGGAGGTTGGCCACACGGCTGAAGGTCTTCCCACAAAGGAAGCAAATGTGTTGCTCCTCTTTCCTCTTGTATAGTTTGTTTTTTTTACCATCCGGCAGAGATCTCATCATTTTTCCAAATCGGAACCTCTTCGCCACAGTCCCGCGCTCCGGATGGATGTAGGTCTGTCCGTGTGCCGCATGGTAAGGATCTTGAGTGGGCTCTTCCTGTGCAACGCTGCCCACTGCGTCTGCACACTCGTAAAACGGGATCTGGATATCATGCTGCTCTGCCATGGAACATTCTGGTGGCTCTGCCTCCATTTTAATTTCATCCGAAGCCAAGCTAGGGAGAGTGCCTGAATTGGAGGTGCTGGGACACCGCTTGTTTGAAACGCACACCGTGTGGACGGAGTCCAAGTCCGAGTCATTCTTTAGCACGTGACTTGTGAATGTGGTCTGGGCTGTGTCCGTGGTTTGGGTGGCGCTCGTCGATCCCAGCGTGCCGAGTCCCAGCTCGTCGCACTCGACCTCCGAGTCTGACAAGTGACCGGACTCCAGACGCCTGAGCTCCTCTTCTCTCCGCCTGCTCCTCTTCAGCTTAAGGAACTCCCCTTTCTCCTCGTTCACTGTGAGCTCAGCCTCCTCCCTCAGACAGGAGCTCCACTCTTGCTCACTGTGATGCTGCTCCACAGGAGAACTTCCCTCAGAGACCATGAGAGAGAGAGGGTGTGCTGCCCCTGGAGAGAGCGAGAGAGAGGGTGTAAAGCTCCTGGAGAGATATGTGAACAACATAATGACCATAATCACCAGGCTGGCAAGCAAAACTTATCAATGTAAGAAACATACACAACAATAAATTAAATAAAATTAAGAAAGCAGAGAGGGTAACAAATGTAGAAGGGATCACAGCTCAGGGGGACTCGTATATGGCTTCAGTGTGTGCCACCCCACAGACTACACCACACGTAGATAACAGAAAATTAGGCCTTGATAAAAGTAGCTAGCGGATCAGAAGTGTAATGTTTTCCACGTCAAAGCAGGGAAAGGTAAAGGGCATGCCCAGGGCCTGCCTCTGCTCTCCGACCTCACCTGCACCCGCTCTCTTCACCACCTCCTGGAGCTCCCGCAGCCTGCGCTTCAAGCAGTCGTTTTCCCGCCGGGTCCTGGCCGTTTCCTCCTGGTACTCCAACACGGCCTGACCGACCACATCAAGCACCTCGTGCACGGCCACAGCTAACAGCTGGGCCACACTGGCGTTCAAACGCTCAATCTTCGACATTTTCCAAAACTGCAAAAAATAATAATACGAAAACATTCCAGAGCAAATGGTTAAACGCACACTTCCATGCTTCATAACGAAGGCTACTGCCATCATGTATCCAGCTGATGGTATCGTTTCCCAAAGGACAGTGACGTCATCTACATTCGTTTGACTGTTTCTGCTAATTTTTCATACGCTTGGGATTGCAGTGACTTTTTACATTGCATTATGTACGTTATCAATGCAGAACTCGAACCGTATCTTACGCCATTACTTTATTGTTCGTTTGTCAACTAACGTTGACAGTACTATTCCAGTACTTCTCGATGTTTCAGACCTGGTAAAGGCGACACGTCAAAACAATTAGCTTTCTGGATTGATAACTATCAGTTAGACACACTTCAAATGTAATCAAACTGACATTTATTCTGTTTTTCCTCTCCAGCTAACGTTAGCTACCTATCTAAGAGAGGTTCTGAAAATTAAGGTTCTGAGTGATTAAACGTTAATCACACCAAGTTAGTGCCTATGAAAATCACACATCTGCGTTAGTAAAATTGTGTTGATGCGGAATAAGTTATATGAAAACACTACGGCTCAAGTCGCTAACGTTTTAGTAATTCAGTCAACATTATTGACAATTCTCCCAGCTCCGACTCTTCGAGGAAAAAAAACGAGGAACTTGGTTGTTAGCCTAGCCATCTTTTCAACTCCCTTTCATTTCAGATGAGCTGAATACCGTTCATGTAGCTACCCTGTGGGCATTGTAAATATATATGTTTGTACTTGCCTGTGATTTTGTTTATCTTTTTGTGAAACTTGCCTTCAGTCAAATCCGGATCGTAACGTTCGCTGTATTGATGCCGATTGTAGATGATGTAAGAGGCTGCGCAGCAGTGTCACGACAAAACGACGCGACCGAATGGGCGAGTCCAAAGGGCGTTACCCAAACATGACGCATGGTGAGTCATGCTCAAAGCTAACATGGCGAAATGTAATTTAATTACAAAGAAGAACAATTCTGTCATTTAATTACACTTGAAATAGTAGCTTTATGAATATTTTTGCATTATCCCATAAAAATAAATCGGTCATTCACCCTCATTCACCCAGTATTCTTTTAGTCGGCCACTTGTTGAGAGACCTATATTAAAGTGGTCCCCTAGCTATAGCCTATTCAAATTAGATTTATTCAGAGATAATATTTTCTTACAGTGTGCATGCATTCAAGATGAAAAGGTAGCTAGGTGCTGTTATTACCTCACTTACCCCCAGCAAAATCCAAGCTAAAAGCCCATAAAATAGGTGCCATGTAAGGAGGGATTTAATTAATGATCAATATTGGCTAATTCAGCTGATTATCTTTGATAACCTTTTGCCACAATAATCTAAATCTAGGGTAGAGCTATTTCTATGCTCTGGCACTCAATGTAAAATAAATCAATACATTTGCTTTCCCTACTACAATTTTCACAAACCTTTCACAAACTATTGTTGATAAGAAACACCACAATGTAACATTGAGTATTAATATCTAAGAAGTTCAGTTTTGTGCTCAAAGGAATATTATTTTACACTAGATCCACCTCAGACAGGCACGAACCTCATATACACGGCAGTAAAAAAAAAAAAAAAAAATAATTATATATATATACAGTCAAGCCAGAAAGTCTCCCCACCCCTTTCACCTTCTCCACGTTTTATTACGTTACAGACATACTCCAAAATTGATTAAATTAATTTTTTCCCTCAAAATTTTACACACAACACCCCATAATGACAATGTGAAAAAAGTTTTTTTGAGATTTTTGCAAATTTATTAAAAATAAAAAACTAAAATTTCTCATTTACATAAGTATTCATACCCTTTGCTTTAACGTATTTTTAAAGTATCATATTTCATATTTGGTCGCATATCCTTTACATGCTGTTACTTCCTGAAGTCTGTGACCATCAACATAAAAAAACTGTCGATATCTTATTTCCAGGTACTGTTACAAGCGATACTATAACCTCTCTGCATTTGAATGGATCTCTATGGAAATTGGGGGGTGAGACTAGATTCAGCTGTAAATTCCACTGGTACAGTATGGAACACATGGCTGGCTAAATGGCTGTAAGTTATCAAGGGTCTGAGCTATCAAACGAGCCCCAAACCATCACTCTGTTCCCAGATATGGAGTAGATGTGGATGGATCACTGCAAGGGTTATTTCTCCGGACTCATTTTCCTATAGAACTCTATGGGGAAAAAAGTCAGGAGAAACAACCCTTAAAGTGATCCATCCACATCTACTCCATATCTGGCAACAGAGTGATGGTTTGGGGCTCGTTTGATAGCTCAGACCCTTGATAACTTACAGCCATTTAGCCAGCCATGTGTTCCATACTGTACCAGTGGAATTTACAGCTGAATCTAGTCTCACCTCCCAATTTCCATAGAGATCCATTCAAATGCAGAGAGGTTATAGTATCGCTTGTAACAGTACCTGAAAATAAGATATCGACAGTTTTTTGATGTTGATGGTCACAGACTTCAGGAAGTAACAGCATGTAAAGGATATGTGACCAAATATGAAATATGATCATTTAAAAATACGTTAAAGCAAAGGGTATGAATACTTATGTAAATGAGAAATTTAAGTTTTTTATTTTTAATAAATTTGCTAAAATCTCAAAAAAACTTTTTTCACATTGTCATTATGGGGTGTTGTGTGTAGATGTTTCAGGCAAAAAATGAACTCAATCCATTGTAGTATAAGTCTGTAACGTAATAAAACGTGGAGAAGGTGAAAGGGTGGGGAGACTTTCCGGCTTGACTGTATATGTGTGTGTGTGTGTGTGTGTGTGTGTGTGTGTGTGTTTTCGCGTTTTCGCAAAGGCTGTTGGGATTGTGGAACATCTACGGAAAGTGTTTGACACTCGCGGTGCAGTGTGGGAAGGCGGAGGACTGAGCTCAACCGATCGGACCGAGAGAGATGGTGGGTAATGAGTAGGGAAATGGGTTGTCCTTTTAAATTTCTTGTTTGAAAAATGTTATACTTAATTTGGTGCTCATTAATAGCGATATTGTGCATACGTATAAAAACAGCAAAATGCGAAAGAAAAGAATGCCGACGAAGGGTTTTATTTTCTGTTAAATTTTAAGTCATAGATAGGCTAAGGCTATGATAGGTAGCGTTAGCAAAAGTCAATGTTAGCCAGCTAAGCTAAAGGAAAGGTGCGTTTGTTATGATGAGATGCCGTGCCGCAAGCTTGGCTAAAATGGAGGCGCAGCCATGAAGCAAGGCCGCGTTTTTCTTTTCAGTTTGCATTTCTCATCAATTTTGTCTAGTTGTTTAGCGAAGGGATATAGTTAAACGTTATCTTCATTTGCCAAAAATGACATGCGTTCAAAGATATTAGTCAGATACGAAACGGGCCTAGCTAACGTTAGCGTAACACCAACACGGTTTTAGGTGGCTGAAGTTAACGTTGCTGTGTTAAATAGCATTAACATAACGTTAGCTAGCCAGCTGTAAGTGTAAGCTGTATTTAAACACCGAGTTATCTAGCGAGCAGGCTGTGGTAATAAGTGTGGGTAGGAGTCTTAACGTTACAAACAGCAGCTGCTTAGCTAATATTAGTTTGCTAAGTCGCTAACGTTGGCTATCCTGTCGTGGTTTCGCTAATGTTGCGTTTCTATGTAGCTTGTGCTAGATATCATGGCTAAAATTAGCTATGGTCGCCTGTTATACGTTTTGAATTAAGTTAACGTAATTTATAAGGAGTTAATTCGCTGTCTGAGATAGTCACGTTAAGTCGTTTCACAATACTAGCTAGTGTTTTGCATTTTAATGTCTGATCTAACATTAGCATGGCGAATTTCGCTGACCGTGGCGTGGGCTGTAAGTTAGCCAGTTTGTAATGATTATGCATGCAGTGTTGCCAGGTGAATTAACTGAGTTAATATAAAACTAAATGTCATTCCAAATACTGGTGTGGCGGTGAATCTGATGATATAGCTGTAGCCTACGTTAACGTTTATTCACTCCAACCATTTTGAACACACGTGGAATTCCTATCTTTATTGTTTGACCAGTCTCAAGGGGACGTGTCCGTGAAATAATAATAATAAAAAAGCATAAATGAAAGTAGGAATCAGTGTCATTCGTTTCCTTAAGCAAAAAGTCAGAAAATGAACGAAATGTTGTAGTAGCCAATACAATCAAAGTGAACGTGTGGCCACTGGCCGATCCGGCTCAAAGCCCTCCCTCTACAGTCACTATCGGTCCTACATTTTCATTCGTGTTCGGGGAAATGCAAAGATCTATCATAAAACCGCTTTTCCGCCCACATCTCCCGGATCCAATGGATGCCAGCCAGTAGATGTCTTGTGAATGAGACAAGATGAGGTTTGTGCAATGTTAAGATCTCAGTTTACGACTTGACGGAGACTATACAAATAAAACAATTGGGGAGTGGGGTCAAATCCTAAACACTACGACATATGCCAGTGTGCTATTGCTGCATTCGTTCATTTCAAATTAGGAATCCCGATATCCGACTAGGGAAAATGTAATTAAAAAAAAGCCCTTCCAACTGAGAGTTCCATGTCGAAATCACAGATCGGGAAAGCAACCCCGACCTCCCGACTTGGAAAAATGACGTCACATCATCATGGCAGCTCACACCGCGACCCACATTATGAACGATAAACAAACATTACTTTTAGACCATTTTAGCTTTTAAAACACTTCAACTTTCGTATCGGCCAGCATACCGATACAGAATGATAAACGTATACAATTAAAAGTTAAAACGTTATTGTTGTAGTTAGCTGGTTTAACCGTTTGCTAGAAAAGCCAAAACTTTACTGCGAAGGGAGTCCATGACGCCAAGTCCCTAGTTGTGCAGCTCGAACGCACAACGCGTTTACCACCTCCGATATCCCACCTCATGCCATAAACGAATGCAGGGAAAGCTCCTAATATCATGGTAACGAACGGTAGTGAGTGTCAGCGTTTGTAGTACGAAATGGTGCGTTTGTATTGCTGTCCAAAAAGTTCCGTTTTGCTAGCTGTTTTTATGTACAGATAGATTACGTAGTGGTGCTTTCAGGAAGCATTCACAATATCACCCTCCAGTTCCTTCCGTCAGTTTGCTTGTCTTTACTTTTTAAGGATGTATTTCTTATGATCCGGCGTCACAAGACGACCATCTTTACGGATGCCAAGGAGTCTACCACGGTCTATGAGTTGAAACGCATTGTCGAGGGCATCCTCAAGAGGGGGCCAGACGAGCAAAGGCTTTACAAGGTACGCAGTGGACTGTGGAATTGGTACATCAGTTTTGTTCCGATAAGAAATAATATATTTATTATACACTACTCACAAAAAGTTAGGGATATTTGGCTTTCGGGTGAAATTTATGGAAAATGTAAGTTCACGCTACAGTGATATTATACGTATCATGAAAGTAGGGCATTTAAGTAGAAGCATGCAATGGTGATTTCCTCATCTCAAACAATTTATTGAAACAAAAGCCAACAACAGTGGTGGGTATACCACAACAAAAATGTCAATGTCTCAATAACTTGTCATGTGCCCTTGAGCATCAATTACAGCTTGACAACGACGTCTCATGCTGTTCACAAGTCGACTTATTGTCTGCTGAGGCATGGCATCCCACTCTTCTTGAAGGGCGGCCCTCAGGTCATTGAGGTTCTGGGGTACAGAGTTACGAGCCTCTACACGGTGAGTCAGCTGATCCCATAGGTTTTCTATGGGATTCAGGTCTGGAGAAAGTGCAGGCCACTCCATTTGAGGTACCCCAGTCTCCAGCAGCCTTTCCCTAATGATGCGACCTCGATGAGCTGGAGCATTGTCGTCCATGAAGATGAAATTAGGCCTGTGTTGTTCATGCAGGGGCACAATGACTGGATTAATGATGTTATTCAGGTAGTATGGGCTTGTCACTGTACCATTCACAAAGTGTAGGGCAGTTCTGTATTGACTAGACACACCTGCCCACACTGTAACACCGCCACCACCAAAGGGTCGTCTGGTGACAACAGTGGCTGATGCATAGCGCTCTCCTTGACGTCTCCAACATCGTTGGCGGCCATCATTTCTGCTCAACGTGAATCGACTTTCATCAGAGAACAGCACTGAGGCCCACTGGTCCCTCGTCCAGCGTAAATGCTCCCTGGCCCATGCAAGACGATGACGCCTGTGCCTGGTGGTGTGGTCAGGTACCCTTGCAGGTCGTCTAGCACGCAGACCACGCTGATGTAAACGGTTTCGAATGGTCTGACGTGACACTTGGGTGCCTCTCACCTCCCTTAAATGTGCCTGGAGTTGAGTGGCATTCATCATCCGGTTCCGCAGGGCACTGTTCACAATGAAGCGGTCATCAGTGTGGGATGTGGCCAAAGGACGTCCACTTCTATGCCTTTCTGTGACTCTTCCAGTCTCTCTGTATCTCTGTTGCAACCTGCTGATGACACTCTGTGACACTCTAAGCTCAGTGGCCACTTCCCTCTGAGAACATCCTGTTTGAAGCCTCGCAATGGCGAGGTACTGTTGATCAATTGTTAGGTGTCGTCTTGGTCTCATGATGTCAAAATGTGAACAGCATGATGAAGAGGACTGTTTAAATACCAATTCTAATTGAACCAGGAAATTTATTGGTCGATTCATGGATCAAACACCTGTTGTGAATTTTGTCGTTCAGCTCCTTGTTAGAGAACAGCAAGTTGTGCAAAAAGTACTGAAACATTGAATAGTTGGACATGTGCATTCAAAAGTTTAGAGAAGGTCAAATTAATTTCACCTGTAAAGATTATAGTGCATTTTAGGTTCATCCTGAAATTTCACCTGAAAGCCGAATATCCCTAACTTTTTGTGAGTAGTGTATATCATCCATCCATCCATCCATCCATCCATCTTCAACCGCTTATCCAAAGTTGGGTCGCGGAGGTAACAGTTCCAGCAGGGGGCCCCAAACTTCCCTTTCCCTGGCCACATTGACCAGCTCTGACTGGGGGATCCCAAGGTGTTCCCAGGCCAGCATGGAGATATAATTATTTATTATATATCAATTCTTCATTATTCCAAAAATGAAACGTTCACCCCTGGCATGAAAAACTAAGTGTTATCCAGTTTGTAATAACTTTGACGTGAACTTTCCTGCCTTCCTCTTTCTTTTATGACTGCTGCTAAGTTCAGCTGCTTGAGTTTTTTTGGTAATGTGTTGTAACTGTCTATTTTACAGTGTCATGGATGTAATGACACAGTAATGTACAAATAAAAGTGTCCCATCTGTGTTTCAGCTCACATTTATTTTTATAAAGGATTATAGAAGTCCTGAATATGTACAGTCTTGTAGGTTCTCAGTGTTGGTAATAACTATTTGTAAAGTTTTTTGGATGACGTGCAGTGTCTTACACTGTGTGAACATTTAAAGACATTATACAGAAATCCACAGAAATGGTTAAAATAGTTTCATAATGTTTTTGGCAAGTTTAAATAATAAAAAATAAAAAATTGGAGAAATTCAGAAAGTCAGAGGTCCTAATAAAATCTGGCAGAGTATTCCATAAGAGCCTGTGCTGCAAATGAGTTGTCCTCTGTTAATTTAAAATCTGAGGAGAATGGTGAGGTCTTTTGACTGTCTTGACATGGTCTTCTTTAGTTAATTTATTGGTATGTAAATGTTGGCTAAACCTCTGTTCTCCCCTTCTGATATGAATCGCACGTTGTACATCGCAGGATGACCAGTTGCTTGAAGACAGTAAGACTCTTGGAGATTGTGGCTTCACTAACCAGACAGCCAGGCCTCAGGCACCAGGCACTGTTGGACTGGCCTTTCGCATTAATGGTGAGCCTGTCCACTTCAGACTGTCTGACATCTTATCCTCCACAGCCAATTTAAGATAAATGTAACTGAGGACATTGGCATTGTAGAATTGTTCCTCTGATGTAAGGTTGGATTTTAAACGTTCTGAAGTTGGGTCATGATTGACAGGAACCAGACGAGGGATAGTGCAGGTTGGCACAGCATTTGGCTATAGGAAGTAGAGCTGATGCTTTGGGGAAATTCCTCTCCCATTGTTTCTGCTCTTTCCATTTTTATTTTTATTTTTTCAGCTGAGGGTATTACTCTGTAATGTCCAGTAATTGTACTGTAGCACCCCCTTAACACGGTATACACCATCTGTTCATATGTGTCAGGGTTTGGGGGGGGGGGGGGGGGGGTTCAATTCTATTGAGTAAATTACTTTGAATATCAGTTAACTGATGCATTGTTAGTCTCACCTCTTCAGTATCTCCTGAATTAAAAAGGAATTGACCCGAACTTTGACATTTGTTCACATTTCAGTATTTTCTTAGCCTATTTTCTTTCTTGTGTCCTGTTATTGTGTACTGTGATAATGTTGTTGGTGCGATTAGTGTTCATTGCACAATGGTTGCAACAGCAGTGTAATTTCTGGGATTAGAACTTGTGACCCCAGGATAAGAGTGCAGTGTTTGTGTTGAGCACTGCTGTATCCCTGCAGCACTATGACTGTCATGCCACCTCTCCACAGATGACGCCTTTGAGCAGCTGCGGGTGGAGCCCTTCTCCAGCCCCCCCGAGCTCCCCGACGTCATGAAGCCCCAAGACTCCGGCAGCACGGCAAATGAGCAGGCTGTGCAGTGAGGGTGGGGGGCGGGGGCCTGGGGGGGGGGGTGGGGGTGAGGAGCGAAGGGGTTTCTGGGTAAGGAAATGAAATGGTGTTCTTTGTAAGATAGTAGATGGGGTGGGGGGTGGTTGGCATGAGCAAGGGTGCAAATTACTGTATCCCTGTGATCTTTCTCCTGGTAAAAACAGTTTAATCATTTTCTGGTCACATGCAAACATTAACTCACCTGACCTATATTAACCCCCCCCAGCACACGCATACATTTAGTTTCAGATAAAGGACACTTGGACACACTTCTGATTGAAATATTGGCCTAGCTGCCAGCAGCCATGCAGGTGAGCTGAGTTAGGGGGTAACTTGGAGTACACCACACAAACAAACCTTGTTTTATTTATGCCAATTTCAGGGGACGGGAGGCTTAATGTGCGTTTGTGTTTATTTGGGCTCTCGGGTCTAAAAATTTACCAATCCCCTATCGCAGATTGCAGTTATGTTACTGTGTGTTACATAGTGATTATTAATATTAATATTATTTAGGATTGTAATGATTTTATGGGGAAGAGAACAGGGGAGAGGAGAGGATGCAAGTTTGTTCTGTGTTGCTGGCATACCTAGGATAAATGCATGAAATGGAAACTGAAAATAAACAATTTAGATGCTACAACTTCAGTGTACATTGGAGCGCAGAAACCGTGACAAAGATCGTGCACCAGAACCCAGACATTGAAGTGTAAAACAAGAACATTTTTTCATTTTAAAAATGAATTTGCTTCATTTTATTGTCGCTTGGTTTCCCACCTCGGTCCTGGAGTTCCTCTGTGTTGACTGGTCTTCGCTCCAGTTTGGCTCAGTTGAAATCTTTAATGTGATCCAAGTTGTTTTTGTTCCCCCTTTTTCATTTTAAAAACTGGAGTTTTAAGTATTTTGCCTTTCAGGTGACCTACATAAGTCCATATTAAAATGGACAGTGTTTTTGCGCTATAACCAAAGGCAGAGTTTAGACAGAACTTGTGTTTCACGTATGAGAGAGAACATAAGACTTGATGACTATGCGACTTCAACTCGTTGAACTCCCAACTCCCAGGTTGGAAGACCAAAGGCGCAGCACCCCACCCGCAAGACTTTGTTGCGCGTTTAACACCAACTGATCTGGGCCCACCTCTGAGACAGTGAACTGTGGTGTATGGCCTTTGGAACGCTCCCCTGTATATTCTGTCATGTGGTGGAAATGCCATGTGATAAATCTCTTTCCAGAAAAGAAAAGAAAAAAATGATACATGTAACTATCTTAAGTTGAATAAAGATGACTGCTTTTTGTTTTTCAGTTCCTCTCTGGTTTTAATTTTCGTTCTGGTTTTTTTGTGTGTCTGATGGTACAGTCTAGGTTAGTGACATCTTTTGGTTTTTCACCTCCCACACCTTTTGTCAGTCTGATTAATTTGGTAAAGAATTGCCAATTCCTTAAATTGTCCTCTCTCTGGGTGTGTCCCAATACTCAAAATGCATCCTCCTTTCCTCCACTATCACCACCTCCCCTCCGTGCCCCCATAACAGATCTTTGTGTTTTAATCTGTAATCTGTACATATTAATGTATCAATGCAATGCAATGTCAGGTACATTGTATACTGTACATGCAAATACTTATAGGGAAGGAAAGGAGGTGGGCAGTGAAGAATATTGGGACGCAGCCTGTGTGTTGCACCTTTGCTATAAATGAGGCTAGTTTAAGAGTGCTTTTACAAACATGTTAGACATGGCATTGTTGTAAAAACCCAGAAGAGAACCTTTAACACTAATTAAGATGAGTCTTGTGCTTTTTGTTTGTTCAGGCAACAGCCAATAATAGCAGCAGGATTATAGGAGCAGGCCGGCAGCTGAAGAACATGGTGGAGAAAGAAGTGGAGGGCGTTGGGTGTGTCCCAATATTCTTCACTCCCCACCTCCCTTCCTCCACTCCCCCACTACCACTCCTCTGCTACCTGGAATTATGCAAAACTGCCTGAACGTTTTGAGTACATTTTTGCATGTACAGTATACAATGTACCTGACATTGCGGTTTGTATCAAGGCAATATGTAACCATTAATATGTAATTAAGATGTAATCAGCAACATTAGATTAAAACACACAGATCTGTTTCCGGGGCACGGAGTAGAGGAGGTGGTAGTGGAGGAAGGGAGGGTGCCTTTTTCAACTATTGGGACGCACCCATTGTATTTTACTCTGGATAATCATGTCTGCGAAATAAATGTAATTTAAATAAATAGGGCTGAGGAGTGGTCAAAGAATGACCTTCATGGGATGATGGACAGCTTTCTGTTTGGAAAAGGATGCCAGAGAAGTGTACAGTTTTATCTTTAACCATCCTTGATTGAAGACGCCCAAGCTTTCTTTTTCTTTTTTGTTCCTCATCTCTGTTTTAATTTTGTTTTTAAAAAAGTGGAAGTGTAATTATGTCCCAGTACCTCTTTTTGTCATAGAACAGTATATGAGTTTGCCTTTATTTAAATAATATATTAATATCAATATTAGGCCTATAATTTTATGTATTGTAGAGTAATGAGATAGCTCAATCAGCATAATTTGATTTGCCATAATTTACCATGTTTGTGGCGATTACCAATGTATAATCTATCCGTTGACAAAGTAATACGACTTAAAGGAAACTGGGATTGCCTTCATTTTTAATATTCATCGAAAAGGACGGCAATGTCGTGGGGAAAAAAAGGGGTTAGCGCTGCAGTGTTGTCTGTCAAATGCAGTTCCACTTCGGCAGCTAGGTGGCGGTAGGTTACCCTTTCATGCTCAAAATAATTTTTTGAATCGGTGGGAAGCATCGATGGTGCCGCGCGTATGGTATATTGCTAATGTGAGTTCACAGAAAATAAGCTAATTTCAGAAACAACTAAATGCCCGGAGTAAGGCGGTATGTAACAAGTTTACGAAAACCTAATTTGAGCCATAGACTCTGAAAATATGTTTGAGCTAGAGTTGCGTGGTTACAGGTCCATAGTTTATTTTAAAACTCATGTTAATATTGACGACGGTATGTAGCTAACCTACAACTAGCGCTATGGTGGTCTGGTGAACTTCCATTTGAAACAAAGTATCGCAGCTAACGTATGGAACTACATATTATATTTTATATCCTGGTTTAGCTTTAAACCACTGAGCTGCTTTAAACACACTAGCATGCTAACGTCCGTTTTTTCGTCATGATAAAAAGAACTGAAGTCAGGTTCTTGTTTCTGGCTAGCCAGCATTACTCGCCTAACGTGAATATTTCCGAAGCGTAGCCTATGTCCAATTACGTTATAGTTTATATTCCGGTGTGTATTTGATAGTGTTTAGAGAGGAAAGTTTGAGGAAACCCAAATGTAATGTAACGTTCACGGATAGCTTTAGTAGCCAGAGAACCTGCGTATTCACCCCACTGGGCACCTTCTCCAGTAACGTTCGTCAATCACAACTGGTGTATTTGACATAGGCTACAGAACAGTTGGACGTTGCATTATCATTGCATTTGATTGTTGTAACTTGTGTTGCATCGTGACGGGAATGTAACTAGACGCAGTCCTGGAGAGGCCTCCAGTGTCACTATGTTTTTTTACGTTAGATGTATGAAACTCCCGCATAAACGACCTACCGGATTATCCATCGCCCTCTTCTAAAACAATATCAATGTCAACTGGAGTTCCAGCCAGGTGAAATGGCAGTTTTTACGCAAATGCACGGTGCCTTCATACTTGCGCTCGATGTGCACGGTAGGACTACTACTGGACCTCCCCCGCTGTATGTGATTCTGGTCGGTTACTTATGCGGGAGTCAGTAGGCAGATTTTCAAAAGCATTGCCCCCAAGTAGGCTACTGATCTCGGATCAGTTTAAGACATTTGTATAACGACACATAGGCCTAGCTTATTTGTCACTTTTTTTTTTGTAACTGCTCTAACGAGGTGGCCCATATTAAACACATTGACCTGCCTGATGAGAGATACATATATTCATAATTGATTATTACCACGTTTTTTAAAATAATCTGATACTTGATATAATTTTTATCAGTCTATATGTGAAAGTAAGCAACAAAATAGTTTTTGAGACCACACTGCCCAAAATATAGGGTCTTCAGATCTTATCAGGGTCAACCTATTAAAAAAAAGAAGAAAAAATATAAACAGGTCCGTTCTTAGGAGGGTTGTTGTTGTTGTTGTGGAACTAGCTAACAGCCCTCACCCTCTCTCTCAGCTCGACCATGTACAACACCGCGTACGTGGCGTCTGCAGGCCGGGCCGTGCTGGAGATGGTCCAGTTTGACTGGGAACCACTGTCTCACGGGGAGTTGGACCAGCGCCTGGATCATGCAGTGGAGGAGATTTTGGAGGCTGAGCTGATTGAGAAAGCAAGAGCCATTGTTGGGCCAACTTATCTGCTGCAGTCGGACCAAACGCCACTGTTTCAGCAAGCTGAGGCATTACCACACACTGAGCAGTTCGAACTCCAACTTTCACAAGAGTCTGAACAATTACAATCGTCAAGTAATGCAGAGGATAATGGAGCGGTCAAGGTATCTCCATTTTTTGTGGACAAAGTCTCCTGCATATGTAAAATGGAGGAAAGAGTAATCAAGCCAATGTCCAATATTAAAGGGATAGTTCGGAATTTTGGACATAATGTCTCAATTACGACTTACCCATGATGTAGTTGATTGATGGAAACCATTTTCAGCTAATTCCATGCTGTCCCTTCTTTTGGACATACACATGTTACTAATGCTAGCGCAACTTTATGGTAACCGGTAGTATCCACTACCAAACGCACTTAAACACTCCACAGTGCACCCAAAGCAAATAAAATATGACGACAGTCTATCTGGGTTATTTTTAGTGTTTATACCATCATTTTTGAAGTCAAACTATCGTTGAATCCTTTACTTTGTGCTGACCTATATTCTCTGTGGAAGTACGGTGGCGGAGCGAACATGGCCATTGCAACTTGTTGCTCTTTGTTGTAGTCGACCAGTGACCATTCGACCATTCGTAGGTAACGTAAAGTATCGCTCCGCCGCCGTACTTCCAGATAATATAGGTCAGCACAAAGTAAAGGATTCGATAGTTTGACTTCAAAAATTATGGTATAAACACTCAAAATAACCCCAATAGACTGTTGTCGTATTTTATTTGCTTTGCGTGCACTGTGGAGTGTTTAAGTGCGTTTGGTAGTGGATGCTACCGGTTACCATAGAGTTGCGCTAGCATTAGCAACGTGTGTATGTCCAAAAGAAGGGACAGCATGGAATTACCTGAAAATGGTTTCCATCAATCAACTACATCATGGGTATGTCGTAATTGAGACATTATGTCCAAAATTCCGAACTATCCCTTTAATTTACTGGAGCTAACTAATGTTGCTTTTCACAGTTAGTCTCTTTAACCTCTGAGTATTGTTGTTTATGATACATCAATCTTATTAGGAATCCAAATTCTTTCTGCTTGGTTTAATTCCGTATCTTAGATGAATTGTGTATTTGTTGCAATCTTACAGACTTGTATTCCATCTATGCAGTGCTGTGCAGCGTTATCCTGTCTGTTTTTCATATTTAACTCCTGTATATGTGATTCTCCCAGTATATCACAGACCTTCTCCAGAACTCGGACTCCAGCTACAATCGGAGCAGGTTGACGGGCCGCGCCCGTCTGTCCCTCCCCCACACTGTACTTCTGTCCCTCACCCTCCTCTGCAAGCGGCTCAGCTACCGCTCCGTGTCAAGCCGCTTCCGCGTGGAGAAGGGGAACATTCACCGCATCTTCTTCTCCTTCTGTGACCGAGTGAACACTCTTTTCGAACAACAGATATGCTGGCCAACCGGTACGTTTGAAACAGGGATGCTCAGTAATGACGTTATTTTACAAACACCCAAGTGACTGATGCAAGTCAATCACAAAATGCATGATTCCCCTTTTCTTTTTTCTTTTTTTCTCAGCTCTGTTCCTAATTGGATCTTTTTTTTTCAGGTCAAGAGGCAGGGGATCACCTGGGCTTCCTGTCTGGAACAGAGAGTTTAGAAAACACTGGAATCCCCAAGGTGTTCGGAATTCTGGGAAACACTCGTATCCCTATCCGTCTCCCAATCGGGAAACAGCAGATCGAGGGTGGAGTGCTGGAAGTGAAAAAAATTAAAAAGGAAGTCCATCCTGACTCGTGGCTGAACTTGGAGCTTGTGTGCAACAGCCAGGGAAGGTTTCTGTACTGCAGAATCAGCAAAGGTTCAGACACTGACAGAGCCAGCGCTTTGAAAGAGCAACTCCAACAGAACCCCCAAATATTACCAGAAGGGTCCTGCTTGGTGGCCAGGACTGGGTACCCCCTCTCTGCCCAAATACTGACCCCATACCCCACAGGTTCCTGTCCCAGGGAGAATCTGTACAATCAGACCCTTGAAGCCCATTTGGACATCTTTGATCAGGCAGTTGCTGAACTTAAAGCTCGCTTCCAAAGGCTGAAGTACTTGGACATGGGGAATTTTCAAAGGGCACATGCAGTGGTGCTGACAGCCTGCATTTTACACAATGTTTTCCTGCAGATGGGAGACAGAGATGGTGTCTCTGAGAGGACTCAGAAGGAGGAACGAGAAAACGAGGGGGAAGGGGTGAAGGAGGAGGAAGGTGTGAAAAAGAGGGAGGATGTTGCAGATTTTCTGTATAGAGAGATGGAGGCCGGCAGACTGAAATGTGTTTAGGAGTATGAAATCACAGGCAGAGTGAAGAAGAGGAAAGGGAAAGAATTGGAGTAAATATTCAGCAATGATTAGTTTTGCAGGAACATTCACTGAAAGGGTTATTTTTGTTCATTCTGTTTCTTAATTGTTCTCAAGACAAACTGATTCAACAAATAAGATTCAAGTTTTCTTTTTGTGAAACAAAAAAACTGCTATTTTTATTAAAAGAAAGAAATAAAGAAAAAAGAGACAGCGTGTCCTTGATTGAGTTCCTGCTCGAAACACACAAATATTTACAGGGACACAGTATCACTCTTTAGCCTGTGTTT
Source organism: Synaphobranchus kaupii (assembly GCA_029718625.1). Lineage (NCBI taxonomy): Eukaryota > Metazoa > Chordata > Actinopteri > Anguilliformes > Synaphobranchidae > Synaphobranchus > Synaphobranchus kaupii. The sequence continues at coordinate 46,169,148 of CM056386.1, read as the reverse complement.
ATCTACCCGCTGCTCTCGTTAGGTAACTGGGAGTGATTCTCCTCAGCCAGGTTGGAGATGGCTCTGGCCAGGTTATTGATTGCTTCAATCTTCCTCTCCTCTAAAGCTTTTTGCTGCGCCCAGAGATTGATCTTCCTCTCTTGTAGCTCCAAGTACAATTGCAACACGTCCTGGGGTGGCCGAGACGAGTAGGGAGCAGAAGGCAAAGTCGGAGTCGGAAGGATCGGAGTGAATTTTTTAGCTTGTATAGCTCTGCCCAATTTGCCTCCATTCAGTTTCTTCTGTGCCGCTAGGTCCTGTCGGCTCTTCCCCAGAACGTTGTGCATGGTCTGGAAAAACTCCCAGTGCACACTTTGCGCCCCCAGCCTCTTGGCTCTTTCTGCGTTCTTCCTGTACGTCGCCAGCATGTTTCTCCATTTTAAGTCACATTCATAAGCCTTGACAGTAACGTCTTGACTCCCGGCTGACCTGAGGTTGTCCGTCACTGTTGCAGCCACGGTCTCCCAGAGCTTCTTCTTCTTACAGACTGGCTGGTCAAATTCGGAGTCCATAGCCAAGCGAGTGCGGACCAATTGCCAGGTTGCCTGCAGGGTCCAGATAAATTCTGCTGTAAGGTGGTAAGAGAGAAAAGGGAAAAAATTATTAGAGTGGGAAAATTATATTCACCAGTGTTGCCATGCATGGATTTTCAAACTACCTTAACCGTCACGGATTTGTGCCATTGAAATGCAACCTGATATTTTGGCCGTTTTCCTAAAATCACATCAAAAACGAGAGCCTACATTTGGAGATAATGTAACAGTCCAAATGAATATGTAATAACCAAATTTATTTCCTTGGGGAGTAGTTTATTTTTTTAAAAAGCTAGATGGCATTTTCCCTTTTGCTTTTTAATTTATTTTTTATTTTAAATTAACATTATTCAAGCCTCTGGCTAAGGCCTATATTGTGACCATGCAACATCATGGCAAGCTATTACCTTCTTTGGCCGATATTAACCACTACATAATTTTGACATCCTGATCAACACGACAAGGCTTGGGTAAGATTTCAAATGTTAGGTAGACTATTTCATAATGGAATAAATAACATTTTCAATTATATTGACTTAACACACTGCAAAAATACACACGGCATAGGCCAGGGCTGCGGGCACCCTATTCCTGGAGATCTACCGTCATGTAGGTTTTCACTCCAACCCTAACACAGCACACCTCATTTAACAGCTAGAGAGCTTGTAGAATCAGGTGTGCCAAATTAGAGTTGAAATGCAGACCTCCAGGAATAGGGTTGGGCAGCCCTGACATTGGCTATAGTATGCCGTCACGGGAGTTTGGAAAGTGTAAAAACGGATCATTGTGTTATTTTATCTACTGTGCGTTTTATGTCTAAGATCTTAGGGGAGTCGACAGTGCTGACAGTTTGACATCTTTCTGTTCTGTGCTTGATATTTAGCAGACCAGTTAAAGTAAAAAACCCAAATGCATTAAATAGCTGTAAACTGATATTATGCGGGATTTAAACCTATAACATGGGTCAAATAAAGCGCTCTGATCTAGCTGGTTTTGAATAAATAAAACAAATTAAGCAACATCGTTTTTCGCTACACAGCATATACAAGCTGGTTTGCTAACTGTAATTTGCTTTTATTTTAAGGCTTAAAGCTCAGAAATAACATTTATTACAGTTGCACGGATTTACATTTTAACTTGCCATAACAAACTAATTAAAATAAACTTTTACAGTCATCAACTTTCCTTAGTGTTTATTGTGTCGGCACAATAAAACAAGTATGTGCTCCAAAAGCGCGTGACGATGTCATCGTGCCCTCCTCGCACTCAGTATATAGCGCTGCTAACTTACCTCCTTGTTTAGGCTTTTCGGGATCGAAATTTAAAACCACCTTTGGATTATAATTGTTGTTTTCAGCGCTCCCCTCTGCTGTTGTTTCAACGCTTGCCATGTTCTGGTTCACTCGGGAAGACGGAATCGTAGAAATGTAGTAATTTTTCAGTGGATTTAAACAACACTTGTGTGGCACCGATGATTTTTTTTTTTACACCAAATACAACGATGATTATAACAACAACCCGTTTCACCTAGGCCTATGTTGAGCAGATTTTGAACGGAAGTCAATACATAATATGCGGCATATGGGAAATGTATTTTCAACTGTAATCTTAGTCGAAGTGGGAATGACTGAAAAAACTACTATCCCACTGTGCTTTTAAAAATACGTAACCGGCGTAGTCTTTTTATGGGAAATGAAGTTCTTTACTACAAATGTCAGCGTGTAAACCTGCTTTTACTTCGGACCAGTGAGACTTCAAGTCCCAGAACATAAAACATATAACGCCCACTTCGTAATCATCCTCCCTCCCCCACTTCCCGTTTGTTGTTAAGCTAAAATGGCGTCAGCGTCTATCTAAACAGATTGCGTTTGGCTGGTAAAATACAATATGTCTCTAGATATAGTCAAAGGTAGTAAATATGCATTCGTCGACGAAAAGAAGACGAATTAGTTCGCTATAAGAAGGAAACTGTCAGTAGAACAGTTTGATATTTGTATATATTCGGTGTACTCACTTCGATCGGCCTAAAATTATTCTGCGAAGGGAGGGGTAGGTAATTCACTACAACTCCCATCAGCACTGACACGGCTGTGTCAAGTGGTTAACCCCGTTTTGGTGCATGCTAGTTGATGTAGTTTTATGCCATACGCTATGTCTTGGCCTCATTGAAAACCGCAGGCAGCGAAAGACAGACTTTAAAAGTACTTCGGCATATTTTTTTAAAGTTCAGTAAATAGCTAAAATAGCTGCTACCGTTAAATATATAACTAACGAAATGACGCTGTTTATTTAGGATTACCATTTAACATCTACCCTCCTTATTTTCTCCTTGCAGTCCCCCAATACCCTGGTCTCTCAGAGGGACGGCAAGAGGGAGGGAACGCTGTGGCAATGTTTGCAGTGCATGGCAGTGGACAACGAGCCAAATTGACAGCCACCAGCCGAGAGGCTTCGGCACCTGCTTCAGAGTCCTCGCTAAGCTGGTGTCTGACACAGCTCTCAAAAGCTGGAAATGCAGCGGGGGCCCAAATGGACGGAGGGGGACAGCTGGACCATGGGGAGAAGGCGAAGGAAGCGGACCGGAGGGCTCGGGCCGGGCTCTGGCGAGCGTTGGTGGCCATCCGTACACGGCACATCAAAGGAGGCAGCGCTGGAATTGCGCGCTATCGGGCACGCGGTGGCCTGAAGCCTCTCCTCGAGGTCCTCCGGCACCCAGGATGTCACCGGAAGACTCAGGACCTGGTGCTCAGCATTCTGGCAAATTGCTGTACGGAGAGGGAGACACGGGCGGAGGTGAGGGATTCAGCTAAGCCTGTCCAAAGGCCACTAGGTGTAACAGCTTGTGTTTTTACGAGAGTGGACTAGAGAAACAGCTGAGCTGCTGGGTGCTCTTCCCATTGAGGTACTATTCTAGTGCATGGAATGTGCCGGTGCTGATTCTGGCTGACAGCCCTGCAGGGTCACACAGAGTTGGCTCTAGTGTTGCCCAGGGAGCGGTTTCAGTTGGCACGGATGACAGCGGGTGTGTCCCAATATTCTTCACTCCCCACCTCCTTTCCTCCACTCCCCCACTACCACTCCTCTCCTACCCAGAAGTATACAAACCTGCCTGAAAGTTTAGAGTGCAAGTATTTACATGTACAGTATACAATGTACCTGACGTTGTGGTTTGCGTTGTGACATTAATATGTAACCTTTAATACGTACTTAAGATGTAATCAGCAACATTAGATTAAAACACAAAGATCGAACACAAAGTTTCCAGGGCACAGAGGAGAGGAGGTGGTAGTGGAGGAAAGGAGGGTGCAAGGTCTCATCGCACACCATTGACCCCTGCTGGTTGATTGCCAGCCACTTGTTGTGCTGCACATGATGTGTGCTCCTCCAGCTCATGCCTGTGCGAGCCCAGCTTGTGAACTGGTGTCCGAAAAGGAGCCGTGGCTGAAACCAGGTGCTTTGGAGGAGAGTACATGCTTGTCTGCCTGCCTCCATGGCGGAGACTGGGCATTGAGCGCTGATGCTTACAATTAGGCAAACTAAAAAAGGGGGGGGGGGAGAAAAAGAGGGTAATAGCATTAAAACATGCAAAAAAAGAAACTAAAATGGTAAATGGACAGTTACCAGTAGATGGGCATCATCACCTGCACCAGAGTTTATTTTCTCTACAAAGAAAGTTAATGTTATTATTCTGTGCGTGATGGACATGCCTTGCAGTCATTATCTCTCTCTCTCCCACCTTCCCTCCCTCCCTCCCTCCCTCCCTCCCTCCCCCTCCAGGTGCGGAAACTAGGAGGAATTGGCCATGTGGGTGAGTTGGGCTGTTTGTCGCAATCCGCTTTCAAATTCAAAAATGAACAAATCTGAAGTCTGACAGTTCGCTGCGATTGTGTTTGTGTGGCAGTGGCGGTTCTGAAGAATGTTCCTGTTGAGACGGTCCAGAACCGAGCTGCCCGGGCCCTTGGGAACCTGGCCATTGACCCAGAGAACTCTAACCTCATCCATTCAGCCGGTCAGTCTGCACCGCTCTTTCTAACTTGTCCCTGCCCTGTGGATCACATCCTGTCTGTTTGCACCAATGGATGGACTCATTTTGACCATGTTGGGCTATCCTGCATCACGTGGTGGAGGGAGGAGCTTGCTGCTGGAACCGAGTATAAACTGGCGTCCTAATTGGCAGTGTGCATCATAAGCAAATCAAAAGATAAAAAAATCAGCATGGCTCAATTGGAACCTCTTGTTGCCCTTTGATGTCATTCACAAGTGCTTCGCCGACTTTCGCCTTATTTTTTTTCCGGGCAAAGCGGCGATGCCTGGCGGCCATATTTTGTACAAAACAGGTGCAGAACCCGCCTACTCGGTCATGGTTGGGAGGCCTCCCACATGCAAAACAAGTCCATCCACTGTTTCTAATGTGTCCCTGCCCTGAGGATTTCTTCCTGTCTGTCTGTGCCATTGGTTGGACTCGTTTTGCAAGCAGGAGGCTGCCCGACCATGACCGAGTGGACGTCTTCTGCACATTCTAATGCACATTGCAGGAGATTACTCAGAATCATACACGCCATGTATACAATAAATTTAAATGAAATTTAAATAAATTGAGAGAGAATATGCAACAAAGAATAAAAAGTAAAAATAAGTAAATGTATAAACATTTCTAAATATACAGTGCAGTCTTACTTGAAGGGTTGTTTCTCCTGACTTATTTTTCCATAGAGTTCAATAGGAAAATGAGTCAGGAGAAACAACCCTTAAAGTGATTCATCCATATCTACTGCATATCTGGCAGCAGAGTGATGGTTTGAGGCTTGTTTGATACGTCAGACCCTTGAGGACTTACAGCCATTTAGCCAACCATGGGTTTCATACTATTCCTGTATAATTTACAGCTAAATCTAGTCCCACCCCCCAATTCCCATAGAGATCCGTTCAAATGCAGAGAGGTTATAGTATGGCTTGTAAGAGTATCTGAAAATAAGATATCAAGAGTCTTTTCATATCCTTTTATACCCAGTCACGATAGCATCACCTGTTTACCTGTGGAATGTTCCAAACAGGTGTTTTTTTGAACTTCCCAGTCTTTTTTTTTGGCCCCTGTCCTACATTTTTTGGAACATGTTGCAGGCATCAAATTCGGAATTAGCGTATATTTATAAAAATCAATACAGTTGATAAGGTACATCGTGAAATATCTTTTCTTTGTACTGTTTTCAATTAAATATATGTAAAAGAGAATTTCCAAATCACTGATTTCTGCTTTTAAGTGCATTTTACATACTGTCCAAACTTTTTTGGAATTTGGGTTTGTACATAGTCCCGCCAATTTTAGGGGATGAAAAGTAATGGGACAAATTAACATAAACTAAAATAAAGTCATCATATTTAATATTTGGTTGCCTATCCTTTGCATGCCATCAGGATGTTGGGTCGCAAAGGAAAAATCCACACTTGTCTTATAATAAAGAGGCAATCCAGTCAGGAAAACACTCACACCAGATCCAATTATACGTGTCTTTATTTATGTAGACAGAAGCTGTGTTGGACACGACTGAAAAGTACTGAACAGTATGTAACCGTAAACTTTAATGTGACTTACAATATATTTAAATAGCAGGTAGTCGTGTGTGTGTTTACAGTTAAGATATGAATATTTTTAGCCAATCTATCCACTTTTGAGTTTGTTTATTCATACCTACAGCTGATGGCAAATTTTAGCTGTGGAAGATGTTGTTAAAGCCCAGCAAAGCGTACATTGAAAACTATGTTATATACAGTGCCCTCCACAATTATTGGCACCCCTGGTAAAGATGAGTAAAAAGGGTTATAAAAAATTCACCGTTTGGTGAATTAGCTTAATCTCACACTGAAAAAATGAGAAAAATCCAACCTTTAATTGAAGTAAATTTATTCTGAGAAGAAAAAAAATCAATCATCAATATATATTTATTATTAAACAATTGTAAATCACTTGTCTCCTGACAAATATTCCTATTGAACTCGGAAAAATAAGTCGGGAGAAGAAACCCTTCAAGTTATCCATCCATATCTACTGCATATCTGGCAGCAGAGTGATAGTTTAAGGCTTGTATGATACGTCAGACCCTTGATGACTTAGAGCCATTTAGCCAACCATGTGTTCCATACTGTTCCAGTGTAACTTACAGCTAAATCTAGTCCCACCCCCCAATTTCCATAGAGATCCATTCAAATGCAGAGAGGTTATAGTATTTCTTGTAGGAGTACCATGAAATAAGATTGTAGGACTTTTGATATTGTTGGGTCACAGACATCAGGAAGTCATGGCATGCAAAGGGTATGCGACTAAATATTAAAAATGATTACTTTACTCTGCATTATGTTAAACTGTCCAATATGTTTTGATGCCTGAAAATGAGGGGGACTATGTACAAAAGGTTCTATAATTTCTAAATTGTTCATCCAATATGGATGAAAATACTCCCAAATTAAAGCTGACAGTCTGCACTTCAACCTCAGTGTCATTGTATCCTTTCAAACTCAAAGTGCTGGAGTACAGAACCAAAATAACAAAAAATGTCACTGTCCAATGAATTATGGTGCGCACTGTATACATGCTTCTTAGCAGACGCCTTTATCCAAAGCGACGTACAGTATATGAATGCATACATTTTTCAAGTATATGCAGTCCCCTGGGCTCGAACCCACAACCTTTGCGTTGCCCTTCTTAAGCATACAGTGAAATTGTGTTGTAATGAAACCTTCTTATTAAGCATACAGTGAAACGGTGTTGTAATTAATCCTTCTTATGAAGCATACAATGAAAACTGTGGTGTAATCAATCCTTCCTTTTCTTTCTAACAGGTGGTGTTGCTCCTCTCATCCGCTGCCTTTCCCCCCCCCTCCTCCTCCCCTCCCCCCACCCCTATAGCCTCTCCCTGCCCAAAACTGGACTGCGCCCAATCAGCCGCCCGCGCCCTCCTCTACCTCTCCGACACCCCTGCTAACCGCCTATCCTTGCTGTCCCAGGGCGCTCTCCCTGCCCTGACCCTGCTGATTGCACCTGAGTACCCGTCTGGGCTCCGGCGGGCCTCCCTCCGTGCCCTCAATGAGCTGACCAAGGGGTGCAGTGTGGAGTGCGCCAAGGATGTGTCTCGATCTGGGGCGCTGGCCCAGCTGGGGGTCCTAGCCCAGGACGAGAGTGGTCCGCCCCTTGGGGAAGCCGCTCTGAAAACGCTGGCCAATCTGTGCACTCAAGGCTGCCTGCGGCCACTAGTCGGGTCCCTCGGGGTCATTCAGAAATTCGTGGAAGAGATAAAGAAATCTCCGTCAAAATCGGGGCTGTTCTTCAAAGCCCTCTGCTTGTGCTGCAAGGAGGCGGTGAACAGGGTCAAAGTGAAGGAGAGCGGCGGCCTCGAGGTCCTGATTGGCTTCCTCTCGGCCAATCAGAGCCACCCTCTTTCCAGATTGGCCGTCTTGGCCTTCGTCGACTTTGTTTATGACGAATCGGCTCTGGAGCAGCTCCAAGGTCTTGGTCTGGTGCCGCTGCTGGTCTCCAGATTGGTCGATCTGGCTAAAGGGGAGGAGATGGCTGTTGGAGAGGTGGACACGCCCGTTAATTCCTCCTCTTCAGAGCTGATGGATACTTCCTGCTTTGACTCCTTTGACTTCCCCACTCTGGAGGGGCACAGGAGAGAGGAGGGGGGGAAGGAACAGGCCCAGGGATCGTCCAGCTTTCTCAGTTTGAGGTGAGCAAGCCTTTATGTTCACCTTTCTGTTGCACTAACCTGAGGGAATGTTAAAATATACTTTGGGGTTTAACCTGTTTGCACAGACGCCGTAGTGGCCAAGACACCAGCATCCTGAAATTGCTCAACTGAGACATTCATTGTTCCCGCAACCAAACTATGAGTGGAAACGACAAACTCAGTGTTCTAGCTTTATTAGTACGCAATTTGTGACAACAATACCAAATACAGTGTTTCTAAATGCCACTGTAGTCCATTTAACAAGCAACCCCCCACCCAGTCTCACTTGCAACTGTACCTACTCATGCGTGACACAGTGGACAATAGCGTCTATCTGTAATACAATAGCCCAAACGTATGCCAAAACAGCCGTGAAAAGCCCTGCTCACTCAATTGTAAAATAAATAAGTGAAATTCTTGTGTAATTATACCACATCATTCTACTATCAATATCTGCCACTAAATATGAATTAAATACACAACAAGTCCTACCATTGGTTTTATGCATAGAGATGTTCCTTTTAAAATTCAGTGGTCATTTATTGTCTTGGACAATCTGTTTGAGAAATACACACCACGTTATAATGCTATTACACTATCTGAAACATCTACGCACAGAACCCCGTATGCTGTACCTGTAGCTATGAAGTATTTCACATCATTCTAGTTTGATTGACAACTATTTTATCCGATAGAGGACAGTATATCCTTCTCAACAGTGTTTGCAATTTCATATTGTGTGCTTTAAACAATAAATTACAGTACAGTGTAACAGCATTTTTAGTTTTATCAGTTTAGTATTACGCAAACCGCTACAGAAAACACATTCGCTTGCTGAGGCGTAATTGTTTTTTCCTGCATTAATTGCAAGATTTAACAAATTTGGCCAATTTGTCAGCATAGCTAGAGTAATCCCCGCCTTGTTTACATGGATTTTTGGAGTGGGTCAAAAGAAATATTGATTCTAAAGGAAATTATGCCTACAAGCATGACGGGAGTTTTTCCTCCCCGATATGCAAGTAATTCTGCTTGTAATATGCGGTTGGTTTCGCTGGCTACATATGTACGTTATTCTTGTCCAATATGTTTGATATTGTTATTTTCGCATTTTGAGTGCATTTCACATACTGTAGTGTAAGCGTTCATTGGTGGCTCATGCTTTATGTTTGATGTACGAATTTTCATTGAAGGTAGAACATATGGCAGCATTTTCCTACTGGTGGTATATTATTTTATTGTAATGTTATTGTACATAATACAGGCAGTGTTCGAATTGTCGTTGAATGCGGGGAAGCGCTGCTCCCCTTGTTAATTGAAATTTGGAAAATCGTCCCCCTTGTTAAGATATGCAATTCCGTAAAACGGAATGCATTGGGTTCAGTCCAATCACTTATTTTTACTCCTTGCATCATTTCCTCATGTCCTTTCCTCGGTCCTTAGCTCCACCCAGGCCCGGACTGGCCATCTGGGGCCATCAGAAGGGCCGCTCTGATTTTCTACTGTTTTGGGCCGGTGTTGTGTAGGCTACAATTCTTCCCAGTGTATAATTTTTCCCGGGTCTGTCATTCGAACAGGACAAATAACCAATCACTGCTCAACTATGAACGGGAAGTTGAGCGGTGTCCAATCAGATAAGAATTTTGTTGTGCACATTTATGAAAAGACTATCTTTTTGAACTCATCCGTGGTCAGTAGCTAGCATTCGTACTACGTAATGTGAGTGTAGAACTTGCTAATAATGTTTATTTACAGGCCAATTGAACAAATACATTGAAAATTATCAGTTCAATGCTAGGTGCTAGTAGCTAGCGAGACGTGCAGTCAAGCAACAGACCCGGAAGTGGGAAGAATTGTACGCTACACTGGTCTGACTGCGAGATAGGACAGTTATTATTTTCATGTTCTATTCTATTCCTTTGTGGCTTGGTCATATATTGATTGGTCATGTAAAGTTGGCCGTGTGTGTATTTTTTGGCCGCCATGCCATTTTACCATTGCATCGGTAAAAGACAGCCAATTCACATAAATAGATGTAAGCTAAATTACTATATATTATTCTTTCTTAATCATACAGTTTTAATGCCACGGTTTCTACTTCTGCTCGTTATTAGCGCAGGACAAATCATATGTCCGTTTGTTAAATTATGGCTGAAATTAATTGTTGAAGTTTTATTTTTGGTTTAGCGGGGGATAAATTACATAGGACTACAGGTAAATAAACTGGTGGCCTGTAAAATGTAATTTGTTCCACTACTCAGAACTTGTTCAGAACAAGGGCGACCTGCACCTAAAAAACTAAGGGGGCACAGAGGAATAATGATAGGAGTTGACAACAATACCCTGTTTGGAGAATAGTTTTGAGGGAATATACAGTCATCTTACAATATTTTTGGATGTACAATAACATTTGGAAATAAAATAAAATTGACTTATTTATATGTAGATAGATTCTGAGAAAGCTTCATCTGAAATAATGTATGCCAAATCGGGGGTTCGTTGAAAGGGCAGATCGCCATCACTGTTTCAGAATGAAGGCAGATTTTTTTTACTCTCATAATTAACAGAAAAGATCGCTACTGCTTTGCAGCGTTGCTTGAGCTAAGCCATCGGTCCAGAACACATTTTGAGAAGACAACATCGTTTGCAGTAATTATCTATTTGCTAGCTACATCGATGTGAATGTGGTTACAATGGTTTAAAACATTATTTCCAGCATCAATTTAGCAAAGCTGTATCGCTACTGTGAATTTGAATGTGATCTCTAAATCTGACGTAGGCTAGCATGTGCTGCCATATATTTTTACTGCAAACCTGGACTGTGATTCTAAACACTAAATAAACCAGTACAACGAACGTGACAGCTTTTATGGCGCAAGTGTAGGATCAATCATCTTACAAGTTGATGGGTTTTTGGATTGTTTACAAGAGCACACAATTCTTCACGAAGCTCTTCATTTTCCTCTCAAAGTGCACCATATTGATGCATTTAACTGTTAAAATTAACAAAAATATCTCTCAGGGGGGCATGCCCCTGGACCCCCATAGAGGGCGGGGGTTTACCACCTCATAGTAGAGCCAACCATTTTTATTATTTATTTTTTGCTGGATGCATTCAACTTTATGAACCGGAGTTATTTGCTGGATGCATTCAACTGTATGAACATAATTATCATTATAGTCTAAACGTGACATATTGCATAGGCTACATACGGCAAAATTAATAGGCTCTATTTTTGAAAGGGCATGTGTTATGGTTAAGCATTGAAGGTTGCGCTTCGTAGTAACAAACACACTGAATGATATGGGAAACAAAAACGTCAGTAATATGCTTACACGCATAACTGTAATGTGTTTTAGCCTTTTTTTTTCATGAATAAACGTGGCTTTTGTTCGTCCTAAAGAATGAGTGTTGTTATTTGGATTAAAATAATAAATTAATAATAAATGAAAAGGAACGATAAGATATGATTGTGTGTGCCTGCCTGCGGCAAATGTGTAGGCTAGTGTATAGCAATCGCTTACACATTTTAGTTTAAGACCCCCCCTCCCTTCAACAAACAGCATCCCCCTTGTTAACATTTTACAATTTAGAGCCCTGAATAAAGGCTATGGCGTATTACTATCTTCCTGGGCTATACTTGTCACTTAGGGAAAATACTCATTCCAATTCACTGTACGCTGATATGTGCTAGATGAATTAACATTTTCCTTGGAGTCATTAGGAATAGGAACATTATTATTTTTATTTTTTTTTACATACAGAGAAATGTGATCCCAGGGCACGCAGCAAAAGATTACATACTGTAGAGTACAGACAAAAGTGATGTTAATTTATTGAGGTACAAAAGTGAATGATTAGGCTACATATTTAGGTGTGTACCAGTGTGGTGTCAATGTTTTCATCTTAAACCAACAGAAGTGGCAAATGCTTTATAATGGACAAAAAATATGTATTCATTTTATGACATGTTTTGGATAGGGTTTTGGACCCATAGAAATCTCTCCCCCTATTATGAAAAGATAGTAATTACCATTTGAAAATGATGATAAGAGAGTTTTATGAGCCGAAACAATTGATTTGTAGTTAAATATATAATTATTTTATGATTTAAAAATGCCTGTAATGTAATTTACAGCAGTGCACAATTTAGCCATTTTTGATAGATTTGGAGACACTAAGGGACAACAGGGTACACTGCCTATGTTTTGCATCATAGATCTTTAGTAGTTCTGCATAGCACCCTCAGATTTTGCACACTTGTGTATACGGAGTCTATGATCCAGTAAATGTATAGTTTTAGCTGTTTCACATATGTACCTGTAGCTCTCAGTATTTCATTGCAAACTAAAGAAAAACTATTTCTTTAGCATTTTTCCAAAGTTTCTTTGCATTTGTGGAACTTTATTTTGATCTAACTAAAGTTTTGTAAGTGGTACAACCGTACAACGTTCTTGTTTCTTTTAAGCCATTTACCAGGTTTCTATGATGCTCACACGTTAAGTTATAAAGTCTTAAATAGAACACCCCCTGAATAGGTGAGAACTTACCAAATTTGGCATTCTGCACGAAAGAGTTAAACCGTTCTGGTGACAGATAAGGGAACTGCAAGAAGAGGATTATGGGAGGAAGAATAGGAAGTGGGGGATTATGGGAGTTGTTTTAGATCATTGTGTGTACACCGGATATTAACCCTGTCCTTCCCTCAGGTCCTGGCTGCTGTCTGAGGGGCTGATCTCCTGTGAGGGGGAGCTGCTGTCTCCTTCAGGAAGCGGAGACGGGAACTGGAACAGCCTGTGTCCCTCCTTCTCCCCCCCTGCTCCCCTCTCTGATGGGCTTTCCCCTTTAACGTGTCCCTCTCCCACTCTGGCTGTCCCACTCCACTCCTCCACCCCTGTCACTCACACAAACGTTGCCCCCGTCCCTCCTTCCACGCTGATCCTCCCCTCTTCATACCACAAACGAGTGGCTGTGTCTGTCTCCTCCCCTCCTCCTCCCCCCTCAACCCCTCCTCCCCACAAGCCCATGTCATCTCCCCCCTCCCAGCCTTCTTCCCCTCCAAAAAAACAGCCCCAAACCCGCTCCAGCACCCCCTCTAATGCCCTTCCTCCTGAAACCCCTCCTGGGCCCTCGTACCACCACCCTTACCACCCCGAACCCTGGACGAGCGAGTCCCCGATTCTCCTCCTGCTCTCCCGCTTCTCCCAGTCCATGGACCCCAGCGCTGCGCTCGTCCACTCGGGCATCCTCCCCGGCCTGCTATATTACCTGACTCAGCGTGAGGACCCCAGTGCCAGGTGCTTCCGCATGCTGGGCCGTCTGAGCTGCAACCCAAACTGCTTGCAAGGGCTGGTCCGAACCGGGGCGGCAGCTCTGATCCGGCTCCGCCTCTGCCTGAGGGAGGGCCTGAGGGAGGGGGACAGACAGACGGACCGAGTTAAGGCCAGCACATGGCAGCTGGGTGAGTCTCTGTATAATCCCATCTGCTGTGAGCTCGAAATTCAGCTGCTGGACTTCTCACCAAAATAAATAAGAGATCTCATATAACACCCATCCTTGCCTTTTTTTTATTTTATTTTTTTAGAACTGATTTTAAAAAATGTTTTACTCATCACTATTAAGGCAAGGCTTGGTCTAGCCCGATATTGCTGAAAAATACCCTAAAAAAGCAAACACGCCACCACAGTCCCTTAGATCCTCAACTAAAGACCCTCTCACTGTCCCAGCCACTAATTTAAAATCAAGAGGAGACAGACAAGGTATTCCCAGCTAGGGCTCAGATTTTATGGAATAATCTGCCACATTCTTTTATTAAGGCATCTGACTCTGTTTCGTCTCATCATCAGTCTTTTTTTAAACTTTCAACCTTTTTTAAATATTTAACTGTCTTATTGTTTAGGTCAATGTTATTGTCTTTATTCTATTTCTTTATTTCTTTCTGATCATCTATGGGGTAAAGCGCTTTCTGCACCATGCAAGAACAGTTCTCTACAGTTTTATTATTATTATTATTATTATTATAATGAATAATAATAATCTTTCGGGAGACAGTGTGTTCTGACTGACCTTCCTGTGAAAGGGGCCAGTGGCAGGTAAGAGAGTCATGCCTTAAAATCAGAAGGCATGATCGTGACCGACAGGATCTGAAATGCTAGTAAAGACTGTTTGACCGGGATGCCTCTTGCCCTCTCGGTAATGTGAAGCAGCGGGGCGTGACTGCGCTCTGCGTGTAGTGTGAGCGTCTCTGTTCTCTACGTTTCAGGTAAGACTCTGCTCAATAACCTGCGGTTGCAGTGCGAGTCCAGCTTCGGTTCTGGAGTGCTGACCCACATCATGCTGTCTGGTTCTGATACAGACAGGCTGTACTGCACCCTCAGCATACCTCTCGTCACCAGGTGAGGGAATGCATCGCCGAAAGCAATATCCCCCAATGTGTAGTTTTGAAGGTTGAGTATATCAGCAACCTGTTTACATTACACTGACATAAAGGTTGATCAGTAAGTACAATTCAACCTGTAAATTTTGTAGACATGGCTTGGCCCATTGAGGATATACAAGTCACACTTGTTGAATTGGATCCCTTCCCTTCCAGTAACAAACTCCTGCAGAAGAAACTCCTGCTGGACAGCGGGGGCCTGCAGTCTGCCTTGGAATACATCGGTTGGCATGACGACAGTAAGGACCACACAATCGGATGCTGGAAGTCACTCGCGAGTTGGCTCCACCCCCCTCAGCCAGCAACTCCTGCACGTCTGCGTTCGCTCTACTTCTCCCTCCTTACAGAATGTCTCTCTTGTTTGATTGGACAACCCAAGTTGGAACCGGACAAAAGCGCCTGTTTGGGCTCTGTGACTGGCGTGGGCATGTTAGCGAATAACGTTAGCATCCCGTTGATCTCCGAAAGTCATTTGCCCCCTCCCTTTAAAAAGCCTCGTCTCAGCCACCCCTGCCCCTACCTTGACTCAGACTTTGACGTCATCTTCCTGCTGGATGATGGCAGTCGGTTTGCGGCCAGTGAGGGTGCTGTTGCCGGGGGTGATGGGTCAGAAAGGGTCGGTTCAGAGTATTTCCGGGCCTTGCTCAAGGGTGGGTTCGGGGAGGCACAGACGAGCAGAGGAGAGGGTATCCGAATAAGGGATGTAACAGCCAAAATGTTCCTGCCTGTCTTACACTACCTACATGGGTGTTGGGTGTCACCCAGAGAGAGGGAATCAGACAAGGAGCTGGGTACAATTGGAAAGATTGAGGGTGAGAAGGGGCCTGGGGGGAATAGGACAAGTGGACCCTGCATGGTTTTGGGATCTCTTGCCATGGGGGGGCTGGGAAAATGCAGGAAGAGGGGAGAGGGGGAGATGAGCTCATTGGAGGGGGAGGGGTTCCAGAACACCCCCTTGGCTGAAGCCTTGGCGGGGGCCAGCAGGTTTTTGGTGTCCGGGTTGCAGGAAGAGCTGGAGGCTGTGTGTATGACCCAACTCCAGTATCTCACTGCTCCACGACCCATGTCCGCGACCTCTGTGACACGTCGGTCTTCAGAGGACACGGAGAGACGGCTCATTTCTAAAGCAGATTGTCGGTACCAAGCGAACAAAACCGAGTCTGTGGGCAAGAGTGGGCCGGAGCCGATGTGTAAGAGAGGGAGTGGGAAGGATTTGAGCTCTGAATCAGACAGTGAATTTGAGGTGCCGGTAGAATCCAGGAAGCAAGCTGTAGGCTCAGGGGTACCGCAGGGCTGTTCAGCCAACCTGATGGGCCAAACGCAGAGCAGTAGTGAGCTTGTCACGATGAAAGCATCGGATGAGGGAAGAAGAAAACCAAATACTCAGTGTGTCTTAAATTTAACCTCTAAGCATAGTGCATCTGCCTTTAACACCAGTAATCTCCAACTGGACTCTAGGTTAGCATGGGGATCTGCAACAAGATTAGATTCTGAACTGCAGTCAGAATCTGCAAACATGGTTAGCGGATTGGTAAAGCAAGCAAGGTCAGGTTCTCCCACAAGGTTAAATTGCCAGCTTTTGTTTGACAGAAAGGATGAGGGTGTGGCAGACACTGCTGTGGGTTCTGAAGCATCAAGCAACTCGGAACTGCTACCTCAAACTCCTACATTAGAGAGGGGTACAAAGTTAGTCAGCAATGAGGACGCCAGGCCTAGGATGGGTTCAGGGGAAAGCTGTCATGCTAGTCCAGGTACAGGATCCACAACAAAGCCAGTGAGTATGATAAAATCCAAATTAAACTCTGGGTCCAAATCACATTTGAAATCAGCCATTGTGTCAGGAATGAAGTTTGACTCAGGTGGTCATTCATCATCTGATCCAGTCCCAGATTTCATCACAGTTGACAAAATAACCTCTCTCTTTCACTCTGGTACTAGGCAGAACTCGAAACCAGGCTTGGAACCACGCTTAGGTTCAAGGCGAACATCTGCACTAGACCGTAAAATAGAGAGGCTTTCTCAGGCTACGACCAAGTCATGCTGCGTTTCCGATTGTAGCCCTGATGCAAAGTTAGGATCCGCCCTTCGGAAAGATGATGCTTCCAATTTAGAGGCAGACTCTTATAATCCAAGTCCTACGTCAGAACCAGACAGTCCGTCTTCTACAAGATCAGACCAGGACTCTGGATCACAGGCTAGGCAGAACTTGAAAGCAGCCGGTCTGTCAGACCTTAAATTAGCCAAACCCTCAGGACCCAAATTAGATTTGAGTTCAAGGCTCGAAAATGCGCCAGACACAGAACTTGGCTCTCCTGCAGCCCAGAGTTTGACACCCAGTCCTATGTCAGATATGGATTGTGAGGAGCGTTCCCTCGTAGTCACCCTGCCAGAACTCTACTGTTTTTGCCAGCTCCATAACTACCCCCGCTTGGGTCAGATGTGCCTGTCTGTGTTGCTGTGGCAACAGAAAACCTCACCCCAGCTGCCCACCCCCGTGGCTGCAGATTGTATGTCTAAACTGGCTAGGTCATCGCACTGCATAGAGACCCTAAAACAAGACCTCCTGCTTCTTGTAACTCGGGCGCTGAACTGAGGGTTTAACAGAAAGGATGTATTTTTCCACAGGTTGAACTGGTGAGTTGCAAGTAATGTTGTTGTATGTTGATTATTTACCAATGTGATCATATATGTACATGCCTATATCCTTTCTTTGCCAAGGGGCCAACTATTACACTGGCATTAAGCTGTGCTGTCATGCAGTGGAACTGGTTCCCATTTGAGAATAGGTGTGCTTGTGGGTAATGCTTACGGGGGAATCCATGTGTCCCCAGATGGTTGTGGGTTTGAATCCCAGGTGGGGCAAGGTCATTTATTCCACCTCCCAAATCACTGCAGTAAAAATCAAGCTGTATGAATGGACAAAAGCATGTAAACATGTATGCTTCATAAGTGGTTAAGAGAGCGTGTTGGGTACATGGGAATCATGCACAGTGCAGCACTTGCTACTTGTGCATATTTGTCTGTAAAAGGGGGTAATGAAATCAAGTATAATTAACAGGGATTAGAATATTATGATTTTTACTTTCGTGCAGGAAAAGGAGTCCCTGATACATTAGTTGAATGGCACACACAATCACGTTTGGGCCAAATGCTGTTGTTCAAATTCTAATACAGACCGTTGTAAATACAAAGAGAGACGGGGATGGAAAAATTATGTCGTCTCCCATTATGGGTTTATTCTCTCAATAAATATGCCAATCTATAGCCCGTGCTGTCTCTGCCTGATATGTGCATGCATCTAGCATGTTGTGATTGGTTTATTGTGTTTTTTGTGTTGGTTGTTGCACCAGTAAGACAAATATTGTTGTATTGGAACATGAAAAAAGACACTATTAATTTTAATGCACAGTATTCACCCTGATAATATAATCCACAATATTACTCACAGTACCTGAATGGAGGGAAACTGGGAAGGGAATGTTAATGTAGAAGGTAGAGAACAGCTTGTTGTCCTTGTAGCTGCTAAGGCCAAATCTCAGTTTTGCATCCCTAATACGGTAGACGAGACGGGTGTTTATTCTGACATCTTGGAATGCGGTACAGTAGTAGGTTCAGAAAACTACTAGTGAATGGGAATCACAACCAAATCATATCTTGGAACCAGTCATATTAGTAAATGGTATAAAATGTTCAACCAATGTGAATGGGCATTATAACAACACTCGGTACAGCTGATTTTTAATGGGAGCAGCAATTTGGAAAACCAATAGGGATAGATGTTGAAAAAATGAACCAATGTTCCATTAAAGCATTCAGATCAGCCCATTATTCATGGGTAATTAAACTAATGAAAGGAGATAACCTTGTATTAAGTCAACTGCTGGAATTCAGACAAGGTTCTGAAGCCCCTTTAAAAAATTTTTTACTTCTAGCCCCTGAAGAACTGCTATGTCTGCTAGTTTACCTCCAATCCTGGAAGGGGCACTGTTTGCTGGTTTAACTTCAGTTCTGGGGAGCCACAGTGTCTGCTGGGCTGCGTCCCAATATTATTCACTCCCCACCTCCCTTCCTCCACTCCCCCACTACCACTCCTCTCTTACCCGGTATGCAAAAAAAAAAAGTATGCAAAACTGTCTGAACGTTTCGAGTACAAGTATTTACATGTACAGTATACAATGTACCTGACATTGCGGTTTGCGTCGAGACATTAATATGTAACCATTAATACATAATTAAGATGTAATCAGCGACAATAGATTAAAACACAAAGATCCGTTTCCGGGGCACAGAGTAGAGGAGGTGGTAGTGGAGGAAGGGAGGGTGCATTTTTCGACTATTGGGATGCACCCAATACTCGAAAGATGCACCCTCCTTTGCTCCACTACCACCTCCTCTCCTCCTTGCCCCGGAAAGGTATCTTTGTGTTTTAATCCAATGTTGCTGATTACATCTTAATTAAGTACTAATGGTTAAATATTAATTAATGTCTTGACGCAAACCGCAATGTCAGGTACATTGTATACTGTATACTGTAGGAGATAAGTGGTAGTCGGGGAGTGGAGGTGGGGAGTGAAGAATATTGGGAAGAACCCCTGGTTTAACTCCAGTCCTGGGGTGCGTCCCAATATTCTTCACTCCCCACCTCCACTCCCTGACTACCACTTATCTCCTACCCGGAAATAGGCAAAACGGCCTGAACGTTTTGAGTACAAGCAGGGCCGGTCCTAAGCATAGGCGGTATATGCGGTCGCCTAGGGCGCCATGACGCCAGGGGGCGCCAAGCCAAGATTGTTTTATTTATTTTTTTGTGGGGGGGATATATTTATATATATTTCATAGAATACAAAATATGAAAAAGTAGCCCCCCCCTCCCAGATCCAAATTTGTATGTTTTGAGAATTTGATAAATAAAAGTTAGTGGACCCCCACCACGACGCCCTCCTCCATCGTTTTTTGGTTTTGCCCAGCTGTTCTCATAGCAGCACTGTGATTGGAGGGCAGAGTCAGGGATCCGTTTCGATTTCGAAATTAGAACGGTCGGTTTTCAACATGAAGATTCAACACCAAGGCTGCGTCCCAATCCAGTTTTTGCTCCACCCTCGTAAACTTCACTTGCAAACTTCACTTGGGAGGATGTGACGCACATACCAATAAAACAGGAGTATACACTTGCGTTTAGCGAGTGGGAGGGAGCGAGGGTGGATCGGGTTATTTGAATTGAGACGCACTTCACTCCATCTATACTCGGAAGTAACCATGCCGCTGCACAGTGGCGTATCGTGGGATCTCGGATCATGTAAAACGTCTGTCATTGTAGACTACCTTTAAACAGATGAAACTCTCAACCTGTTTACATTAATTATCAGTCAAGAAATTGATTTACTGAATAACAAATATCAATAAATGCAGCAAGTTTTGTGGGCAAGCATATTTCTTTGTTATGAGATCGTGTAGCATGTAAATATGTAGGACCGCCCGTGCGCTGGAATAAAGCATTTAAACCGAACATATTCTCAACCTGTTTCCGTTCATTTGCTTGCTTATGTCAATCAAACAAAGTCCCTGAATCAATTATATATAGGCTAATGATTAACAAATGACAATTACAAAGAGATTACTAACGTGAGATTGTTTAATAAGGGTGGCAATAATTCTGAATAATGAACTGGCAAAAAATCCCAACGTTTCCTGTGAGTTGCACGTTAGTAATGCGTTTTTCCTCATCACGTTAAAGAATGTCATTAATTTAAGACTTTCGATTTAGTCAAAATGATTTAAACATTAGAAAGCATACCTCTTAAGAAAAACCTCTTAAATTGCTGGAACCAGCGTTTAGCGCAATGCATGCTTTCAAGCTAGAAAAACGAATTTACCTAAATATGTGCTGTTCATTGATCACTTTGCATGACATAGCCTAGTCAATTAACGCATTTTGCATCAGCACAAATGTGGATGTAGCCTAGTACTTGCTGTACAAGTTTATTTACCTATTCGTCTTGGTTATTGCGAAATTCAATTCAAATTCAAAGCAAGATTAAGTTAGAGAACCTGGTAGCCTAGGCTACATCCCACAGTACGCTACACTGTTGCTGCATAAAGCAATTTGATAAACCATGAAATACAAAATAGCAAACTACTACTTGATTAACCTGTATTTATTAGCCTATACAGCGTCTTTTCCATTCTGTATGCGCTTTTAATGTATAATACCGCGATAAACATTAACTTGAACAGGACGTTCGCTGTGAATTGTGGGTAATATGAGCTTGCAGAGTCTGCTCTTTTGCAGACTCGTTCCCTTGAGAAAAGTTGAGGGTGGAGGGGCTATGTCACAAACTTCACTTGGCTTTCTAAAGGATTGGACTCACACTTAAAATGGAGACAGAGGGTACATCCTGGTCTCAAAAGGGATTCCCCCAAGTGAAGTTTGCAAGTGAAGTTTACGAGGGTGGAGCAAAAACTGGATTGGGACGCAGCCCAAGACTTCTGGTGCACAGGGGATAAAAAGAAAAAAGGAGTAGGAGGAAAATACATAGGTAAGTCTAATGACTGTGTGTTTATTAACATTGATTCAATCAAAGGTATAAAACTACCTAGCTAGCTAGGATGTAAGCTAACGGTACACTCAACTAACGGTAGGCTAGGCTACGATTCGTGTCACGATACAGTGGTCACGGTACAGGGAGGAGGTAGCCTAACGTTAGGCTCTTCAAAACCGGTTGTTTTCGGTATGTTTTTCATTACATGGTTTTTTTTTTTTTTATCACTAGGCCTATATTTAAAAAAAAGTCCAGATGTGGCTCATGGTGCAGTACAGACACGTCATGGGGTATAGCCAAGTAGCGAACTACAGAGAGTAGATTTGTTTAAATTTTTTTTATTAAAAGCACAAACGTAATAATCACATTACCTTCATTAGGAAATAGTGATATCGCGTATAAACTGATACCGCGTCTTAAACATTACATTACAATCATTTGGCAGACGCTTTTATCCAAAGTGACGTACAATAAGTGGAGGAGAACCGGGTCGAAAGATTAACTTTTTACATTCATCCAGTTTACTCAAAAGTCAATAGAGCTAGAGAGGCCATATTTTCTGACAAACAACTTGTATGTGTCCCTCACGAATAGCAACAGAAATTTTGTTACCAGCATAAACAAGTCGGATATAAATTGGCCGCAAACAGGATGAGTGCAATGTGTCTTTCGTCCCTGCCATGCGGGACGAAAAACACTGAATCGGGACGAAAGAATCACGTGAGGAAAAGTGTCCTTTAGCGGTCTTATCTCTGTCTTGTTGTTTTTTATGCTCATTCCTTTCAACAAATGTACTGTCAGGCAAAATGCCATATTAGGGACGAGTCAATGAATAATGCTATAAGTTTAAAATCCATGAAAATCAACCATGCGTCCAGAGCATAATGTTGCATAATTAATAGAATTTTGCATCGCAACGTTAAACGGTCTGAAATTGATGATTTAATAGCAACTCACCTTTATTAATATGTTCCGAACATCATTTATTGATGCTTATTATACCACGGCATTGTTGAATACTCGGTTCTGATGAGGTCAATACGCATTCCAAGGTTGTGCATTGATTTTCACCACTGCCTTTTAACAGTGTCTTTCGTCCCGCTCGTGTCTCGCTTGCTTTCAACTTGGCTAGCAGCTAAGTCTCGCAAGCATGCCATTCGAAACCTATGCTGTCCTTTAGTCAACAGTTGTGTTAAGAAAATTATGCATGTTTGGAAAATTCTAAACATAAACACACTTATACAACCGAAAAACACTTCCGGTTTCGATATTTTACTTTCAGCGGTCAAAAATAACTTTGGTCTAGCACTCCGCCAAAACGGGACGCACATCACTGGTTCTTTGCAGAGTGAAATGATTACACGTGTCACATACTGACTGATCTACAGTAATCGGGTTTCTGTAGTTTTCGCGTTATTCATGTTATTCTTTCGTCCCGTGTTTCTTTCGTCCCGGTTCTCCCCTGCATATTGAAGGTCATTGACGCAACTACAAAGCAAATCCGACAAAGCACAGCTTTCTCACAGCGTAGGAGCTATCCCTAGTAATAAACATGAGAAGTACACACAGTCAGCTATACATTCTGAACTATAGAATAACCAAAAACACGTTAAATAGAAAACAGGAAGCGAATACTATAGAATGGCCCTATATACAGTCACCCCTTTCACCTTCTCCATGTTTTATTACGTTAGACATATTCTACTATAGATTGAGTTCATTTTTTGTCTCAAAATTCTACACAAAATAGCCCATAATGATAAAATGAAAACAGGTTTTTAGACATTTGTGCTAATTTATTAAAAATCAAAATGTAAAATATCATATGTACACAAGTGTGCACACCCTTTGATATGACACCCAAACTGAGCTGAGGTGCATTTTGTTTCCACTGATACTGCTTGAGATGTTTCTACAACTTAATTGGAGTCCACCTGTGATAAATTCAATTGATTGGACATGATTGGGGATTGCCAACACCTGCCTATATAAGGTCCCACAGTTGACAGTGCATGTCAGAGCAAACTCCAAGCCATGGGGTCAAAGGAATTATCTGCAGACCTCATAAACAGGATTGTGTCAAGGCATAGATCTGGAGAAGGGTACGGAAAAATCTCTGCAGCTTTACAGGTCCCAAAGAGCACAGTGGCCACCATCATTCGTAAATGGAAGAAGCTTGGAACCACCAAGAATCTTCCTAGACCTGGCCGCCCGGCCAAACTGAGCAATCGGGGAAGACGGGCCTTGGCCAGGGAGGTGAGCAGGAACCCGAGGGTCACTCTGACAGAGCTCCAGCGTATCCTTGTGGAGATGGGAGAACCTTTCAGAAGATCAACCATCCAGGCAGCACTCCACCAATCAGGCCTTTATGGTAGTGGCCAGACGGAAGCCCCTCCTTAGTAAAAGGCACATCACAGCCCGCTTGGAGTTTACCAAAAGGCACCTAGAGGACTCTCAAACCATGAGAATCAAGATTCTCTGGTCTGATGAAACCAAAATGGAACTTTTTGGCCTGAATACCAAGCGTCACGTCTGGAGGAAACCAGGCACCGCTCATCACCTGGCTAATACCATCCCTACAGTGAAGCATGGCGGTGGCAGCATCATGATGTGGGGATGTTTTTCAGCAGCGGGAACGGGGTGACTAGTCCTGATAGAGGGAAAGATGAATGCAGCTAAGTACACCGAGATCCTTGAAGAAAACCTGCTCCAGAGCGCTCTGGACCTCAGACTGAGGCGAAGGTTTACCTTCCAAAATGACAACGACCCGAAGCACACATCCAAGAGAACAAAGGAGTGGCTTTGGAGAAAGTCTGTACATGTCCTTCAGTGGCCCAGCCAGAGCCCAGACCTGAATCCAATTGAACATCTGTGGAAAGAGCTGAAAATGGCTGTGTACCGACGCTCCCGATCCAACCTGACGGAGCTTGCAAGGATATGCCAAGAGGAATGGGCAAAAATGTCCAGAAACAAGTGTGCCAAGCTCGTAGCTTCTTTCCCAAGATGCCTTGAAGCTGTAATCGCTGCCAAAGGTGCAGCAACCAAGTATTAGGCTAAGGGTGTGTACAGATATGTAACCCCTAAATAACATATTTTTGTCAGTAAAATAAAATTGCATATTTTCTAAAAACCTGTTTTCACTTCGTCATTATTGGCTATTGTGTGTAGATGTTTGAGGCAAAAAATGAACTCAATCTATTGTAGTATAAGTCTGTAACGTAATAAAACGTGGAGAAGGTGAAAGGGGTGGGGAGACTTTCCGGCTTGACTGTAGGTAGGGGGAGACGGGACAGTTGCAACAAGGGACAGTTGCAACAGTATCTTATTCCTCCAATCAGAAACATGCTAGAATGATGACACTCCATACTACACATGCTCAATTAGACCCTCTCTCCATCAGGAAGAAAGGAGCCACATTCAACCTTTGCTTCTACATTTATTGACAAAGGCTTGTTTTGGAGGTATGAAAGTAATTTTGTTCACAAGCTATATTTTTGTCATACTGTCCTGACCTTTTGTATGAATTAATCCAAACTTACTTAGTTTGAATCATTGTTTTGTTGATTTCTATGTGACATGATTAGCATGTGTCAATGTCATTGTGTCTAGCTAGCATATGAGGTTTTCTTATGTTGCAACTATGAGGGACGGTTGCAACATGTTGTTGCAACTGTCCCCAAGCTAAGCAGCTATATCAGGTCCCGCTTTTTCTAATGGAGAAAGCAATATCAAATGTGTCTTAATATAGTTATTTTAAAAGGATAGTTGACCCAAATATGCCAAATGTTGTCTTCCCATGTATGCCTCATTACAGTTCCCTCTGCTTATGTCATATTGGATTTTCCGCTAATTAGCATTTTTGTAAAACACTTAAAATGCTACTCCTCGTACAAAATTTGACCTATTTGCCGGAACTTGGTATGTGGATTCATCTCACGTACCTTTTCTAAGGCCTCAGTCAAAAAATGGCCAAATGACAAGCCAATGAATTTTCAGTGGGCGTGGCTTATTACAAAAATGCTAATAATTCCAAAACCGTTTGATAGAAAGTTATCTTTTAAAATATCAAAATTCTGTATACAACTTTTATGAAGCATGGTCTAAGGAGGGTATATACCAGTTTTTGTGCAAATCCGTCAAATTCTCTAGGAGGAGTAGCATTTTAAGTGTTTTACAAAAAATGCTAATTAGCGGAAAATCCAATATGGTGGACTTTATGGGTCCTTGAGGAAAATATATATATGAACTACAGTACATGGGTTAGCGCCCTTGATCTGGTGCTCTCGTGTAGACATTTTTGAAACTGCATTGTAGTGTGTTACCTGACAGTGACATTGAGACAAAAGGCAAAAGTTAATTAGTAGGTTACAGTTTAATGCATTTTAGGCTTGGGGACAGTTGCAACATCTGACGACTTCCATTAAAATAAATTTTGATGAACTACATGTCAAATGTGATCATCTTTAAACGTATAGGTATAGGTTTGGGTAATTAGTAGACATATGTAAATTTAATATATTAAAATTTGGTTGGTCTAGTCTAAATAATCTCTGAGTAATTGAGAGTAATGCAAAAAATTGTTGCAACAGTCCCCAGTCTCCCCTAGTTTAGTCGAGGTGGAGTCTGAAAAAGTGCGTTTTCAGACCACGACGAAAAACAGACAGTGGGTACGTTTACATGCACAGCAATATCCGATTACTGGAAACGATCAGCTTACGCCAGTATTTAACTTATTGCATTCACATGGACATAAGAAATGTGATTACTCCAAAAGCCGCGTTTACATGATTCTCTCCATAATCAGCTCTGTGGAAAACGTAGCTACTAACTGCTTCCCGTTGTAAGGACAAAAATGATCCGCCCGTCAAAAATTTACGTTAGTAGGCTATTATTATTATTATTATAGCTAGCTAGTATATTGTAGCTATATTATAGCTACTTATTTATAACTAATTGCTAGTAGTGGTTGATTTATATTATTGTACTAGCTAGCTTTACCGATCTCTAAATCTGGCGAATTTACCGAAGATTTCAGTTATTTAATGTGCTAGCCACAAACTAGCTAGTACAAACACAAGCACGTAACACTGAACAATATATTTTCACCAGTGAAATGCAAATTTAATAATAAAATTGTGGAAGTGAGATGCTGAAGGAACCCCAGGCATAGCAAATGTTGCCGGGTGGAATCATTTTGACGTTACACCGCCTCTTCTGCTTGACATGCGTAGTTTTGAAAAGCCGAAAGAAACCGGAGAAAGGTGTTTACATGCTCCACAAAATCGAAAGTTTGGCCAAAAAACCAGGGGTGTTAATCGGGTTTCGAAAACACGGATTATGACCTTACATTATCGGATAAAGGTGTTTACATGACCATTTCAGTAACCAGAGTATTGCCATAACCGGGTTCAGATCGGAGTATTAGTGTGCATGTAAACGTACCCAGTGTTTCAGCTGAGCGCAGCAGAGTGGGGAGTTCATTCCACCACTGGGGAGCTAGGGTGGAAAAGCTCCGCAGTCGGGACGAGTGGGAGCCTTTAACACGGAGGGAGCAAAGTGCAAGTCGCCCTGCAGCAGCAGAGCGAAGTGGTCGAGCAGGAGCGTAGTGCTGGATTAAGTCCTGTAGGTAGGAGGGGCCTGACCTTTTGGCTGCAGTGTAGGTCAGGGTCAGAACTTTGAACCTGATCCTGGCTGCAACTGGCAGCCAGTGGAGTGACCTCAGCAGGGGGCTGACGTGCGAAAACCTCGGGAGGTTGAACACAAGCCGAGCAGCCACATTCTGGACCAGTTGTAGGGGCAGAATGGCGCAGGCTGGTAGGCTTGCGAGAAGGGAGTTGCAGTAGTCCAGACGTGAGGTGACCATGGTCTGGACAAGAAGCTGGGCGGAGTAAGTGGTCAGGTACAGCCGAATTCTCCTGATCTTGTACAGGAGGAACCTGCAGGACCGTGCTGTCTTCCGCCGCATCATCTTACACGGGCGAAAGAAAAACTTATTTTTTTTATTTTATTATTTTTGCTCATGATAAGGCCATTACGTCGGCCCTTGACATGGATGAATTTGTAGCTACGTGTTTTCTGCGGAAAGAAACAAACTGATGTTGTGATCTCATGTAGCGTGCAGGAATGTGTATACAATTAAAAGTAGGATTGTGAATCACAGAACTAAAAAAAAAAGTGTTGTAATATAGTTAGTGAAAATACTGTACGTCCTCTAAGAATGGGTGGTAAATACATGACTTGATCAAAACACAAGATTCTAAAATACAAATGAAAATGATGAGAAAATTACAGTATCTTAGTTTAACATGTTAAAAATGGGGGGTTAAAAATGATCTTATCCACTAATGTACTGATTAGCCTACCATGGCTTTAGCTTTATATGAAAGCATCTCAAATCTTGCTTATATAGCAGCTACATATATCTTCTCCGAAATGTTCATAAATAAAACATTTTATTTTAGAAAATGCCCTGTGTGAGGTTGTGTAGAAATGCAGGAAATTAGTTTTTAAAAATAATCAAAATGTTGTGGGGGAGGACCCCCAGACCCCCCGCTGCTTTGTTCCCACTTCTGCCCCACCAACATCTCTTGACCCCCAATCAAAGCAGTCTACAAACAGCCCTACATCTCAGTAATTTGGGGTGATATTTATTTCTCCCATAAGGATTCCTTGTTGTTCCTTGTTGTCCATGTCCGAATCAGCGCACTTGCGTACAATTGATTGGTATTAAGTAGTATTGAGTAAAAAAAAAAGCTGTTAAGTACGCGACAATTCGGAAAATTGAGTGCGAGGTGACGGGGGGGGGGGCACCATCTACAGATCTTGCCTAGGGCTACTAAAAGGCTAGGGCCGGCCCTGAGTACAAGTATTTGCATGTACAGTATCCAATGTACATGACATTGCGGTTTGCGTAGAGACATGAATTAATATGTAAGCATTAATACGTAATTAAGATGTAATCAGCGACGGAGTAGAGGAGCGGTAGTGGAGGAGGAAAGGTGGCATTTTTCAACTATTGGCACGCACCCCTGGAGGGCCTCCTCCTCACCTCCTTTCCTCCACTACCATTCATCTCCTACCCAGAAGTATGCGGAGGAAAGGAAGGGAAGAGACAAGTGAAGGAAAGGAGAGAATGGAGAAGCCGTGAAGACAATTGGCTCGTGCTTCTCCGTCATCAAAGTCAACATCGACTATTGATGAAGTTGCCCTATCATAACTTTCACTGACGCCAAGCCCACAAATAGTCCCATAGCCAATCAGATCTTACACATGGTCAGCCCGTTTAAAGCGGCAAAATATCTTGTAAATTTCAAGTACAAGTAGTTGCATGCACAGTATAAACGTGTACTTTCTGACATTGTGGTTCACGTCGACACAAATAATGTGATCAGCAACATTAGATCAAAGTAAACATCTCATAGTACACGCAAACAATTTACTGTAATTCCAGAATCCCGATGTGCCTGAACAGAGCACTAAGGGTTCACTCCTTGCATCCTTTCCTTGCTCCTTAGCTCCGCCCAACAGAGGACGCGAGGAAAGGATGCAAGGATCAGATACAAGGACAGAGGAATCAAGGCAACATGCATTAGGCAAATGGAACGTCATCAAGCGTTGGCGTCATATTATGCTTACATGCTTAACTATGTTTAACTTTTTTTTAAAATTAGCGTAGCTTTTGTTAGTTATGTCATTATGGATTAGCACTTTATAATGGAAAGGAACGGTAAAATTGCATTTGTGTAGGTGTGTGTGCGACATGGCAGATCATTTATACACGTCACGCGTTCTGAGAAATGGCTTCCGCAAAGGCTTGTTTCCTCACTGAAGCGTCCTCCGGGAGCCTCCTAGCTCCTCCCAGGAGCATTTAGAGGTTTGGAATGTCCTTAAAGATGGCGAACCTCGATCGATTTCCGGGTCAGGCGAGGACCGAGGATAAAATAAGCGATTGGAGTGAACCCAGTGTCTGCTGGTTGAACTCCAGCCCTGGAGGGCCACAGCATCTGCAGGTTTAAGTCCAGTTTCAAAAAGCATTTATCTGAATTGTACCTGCCCTGCCCCTTGTACAGATAGTCACGCATTGTCATTTTGGAAGGCATTTTATTTTACAGAGACACTGCTTTTCAATCTCAGGCTTATACACCCCCACCCCCAGAATCCATCAGTGTCAGTGATTATGGTTATATGTCAATGCAAGGTAGAGCGCAGGACTATAGGACAGTGGAATGGTTCTCAGTGATGGTCACCCTCATAGCCGGTGGGCAGGGCGTTGGTGTGGGAGTTGTGGAACAGCGAGTGGTCGCCATCACCCCAGGGGAAAGGCTGTAAGAAACAGGACAAGAGAAGGGAAACCATGAACGTTAATAACATACAAACCAGGGCTGCTTCCCAATATTCTTCACTCCACCTCCTTTCTTCCACTCCTACCCGGAAATATGCAAAACTGTCTGTACGTATCAAGTACAAGTAGTTGCATGTACAGTATACAATATACCTGACATTGCGGTTTGCGTTGAGACATTAATATGAACTCAGCAACATTAGATTAGGACACCAAGATCTGTTTCCGGGGCAAGGAACCCCTGGTCAGATGAGGACTGGGCAGACGAAGACACCTAAAATAGGCGATTGGAATGAACCCCCAGGATGCGTCCCAATACTCGAAAAATGGATACGCCTTTCCACCACTACCACCTCCTCTCCTCCGTGCCCCAGAAACCGAGCTTTATGTCCTAATATTGCCGATATATATATATATATATACACTACTCACAAAAAGTTAGGGATATTTGGCTTTCGGGTGAAATTTATGGAAAATGTAAGTTCACGCTACAGTGATATTATACGTATCATGAAAGTAGGGCATTTAAGTAGAAGCATGCAATGGTGATTTCCTCATCTCAAACAATTTATTGAAACAAAAGCCAACAACAGTGGTGGGTATACCACAACAAAAATGTCAATGTCTTAACTTGTCATGTGCCCTTGAGCATCAATTACAGCTTGACAACGACGTCTCATGCTGTTCACAAGTCGACTTATTGTCTGCTGAGGCATGGCATCCCACTCTTCTTGAAGGGCGGCCCTCAGGTCATTGAGGTTCTGGGGTACAGAGTTACGAGCCTCTACACGGTGAGTCAGCTGATCCCATAGGTTTTCTATGGGATTCAGGTCTGGAGAAAGTGCAGGCCACTCCATTTGAGGTACCCCAGTCTCCAGCAGCCTTTCCCTAATGATGCGACCTCGATGAGCTGGAACATTGTCGTCCATGAAGATGAAATTAGGCCTGTGTTGTTCATGCAGGGGCACAATGACTGGATTAATGATGTTATTCAGGTAGTATGGGCTTGTCACTGTACCATTCACAAAGTGTAGGGCAGTTCTGTATTGACTAGACACACCTGCCCACACTGTAACACCGCCACCACCAAAGGGTCGTCTGGTGACAACAGTGGCTGATGCATAGCGCTCTCCTTGACGTCTCCAACATCGTTGGCGGCCATCATTTCTGCTCAACGTGAATCGACTTTCATCAGAGAACAGCACTGAGGCCCACTGGTCCCTCGTCCAGCGTAAATGCTCCCTGGCCCATGCAAGACGATGACGCCTGTGCCTGGTGGTGTGGTCAGGTACCCTTGCAGGTCGTCTAGCACGCAGACCACGCTGATGTAAACGGTTTCGAATGGTCTGACGTGACACTTGGGTGCCTCTCACCTCCCTTAAATGTGCCTGGAGTTGAGTGGCATTCATCATCCGGTTCCGCAGGGCACTGTTCACAATGAAGCGGTCATCAGTGTGGGATGTGGCCAAAGGACGTCCACTTCTATGCCTTTCTGTGACTCTTCCAGTCTCTCTGTATCTCTGTTGCAACCTGCTGATGACACTCTGTGACACTCTAAGCTCAGTGGCCACTTCCCTCTGAGAACATCCTGTTTGAAGCCTCGCAATGGCGAGGTACTGTTGATCAATTGTTAGGTGTCGTCTTGGTCTCATGATGTCAAAATGTGAACAGCATGATGAAGAGGACTGTTTAAATACCAATTCTAATTGAACCAGGAAATTTATTGGTCGATTCATGGATCAAACACCTGTTGTGAATTTTGCCGTTCAGCTCCTTGTTAGAGAACAGCAAGTTGTGCAAAAAGTACTGAAACATTGAATAGTTGGACATGTGCATTCAAAAGTTTAGAGAAGGTCAAATTAATTTCACCTGTAAAGGTTATAGTGCATTTTAGGTTCATCCTGAAATTTCACCCGAAAGCCGACTATCCCTAACTTTTTGTGAGTAGTGTATATATATGTATATATATGGAACAGTTTTTTTTTCTTCCATAATTCCATTCAAAAAGTGAAACTTTCATAGATTATAGATTCATTACACACAGTGAAATATTTCTAGCCTTTATTCGTTTCATTTTTCATAATTTTGGCTTACAGCTCCAGAAAACCCCCAAAACAGTATTTCAAGAAATTAGAATAGTGTGTCAAAAATCAGCATTTACTTCAGTTATTTCAGAGAATGAGTGGAGTGGCTTGACTCGAGGAATCCGACAGTTGTAGCCCATGTCCCGGATACGTCTGTACGTGGTGGTTTTTGAAGCACTGACTCCAGCCTCAGTCCACTCCCTCTGCATCTCCGCCAAATTTTGGAATCGTCTTTGCTTGACAATCCGCTGAAGCCTACGGTCATCTCTTTTGCTTGTGCACCTTCTCCTGCCACATTTTTCCCTTCTACTAAACTTTCTATTGATATGCTTGGACACTGCACTCTGTGAACAGCCAGCCTCCTTAACGATGACCTTGTGTGGCTTACCCATCTTCTGGAGGGTGTCAATGATGGTCTTCTGGCCAATTGTCAAGTCTGCAGTCTTCCCCATACTGAACCAAACTGAGATAAACTTTGCAGGTGTTTTGAATAAATTAGATGAGTGTGACACTCAGTCAAACATTCATTCTCTGAAATAACTGAAGTAAATGCTGATTTTCGACACACTATTCTAATTTCTTGAAATACTGTTTTGGGGGTTTTCTGGAGCTGTAAGCCAAAATTATGAAAAATGAAACAAATAAAGGCTAGACATATTTCACTTTGTATGTAATCTATAAAAGTTTCACTTTTTAAATGGAATTATGGAAAAAAAAACAACTTTTCCATGATATTCTAATTTTTTGGAAAGGATCTGTATATACAGTATATTAATGCTTACAAATTAATTAAGGTCTCGACACAAACCGCAATGTCAGGTACATTGTATACTGTACTGAAACCTTAAAGCAGTTTTGCATACTTCCGGGTAGGAAACAAGTG
Organism: Synaphobranchus kaupii; assembly: GCA_029718625.1. Taxonomy (NCBI): domain Eukaryota; kingdom Metazoa; phylum Chordata; class Actinopteri; order Anguilliformes; family Synaphobranchidae; genus Synaphobranchus; species Synaphobranchus kaupii. Next base: position 46,136,574 of record CM056386.1, on the reverse strand, counting down.
GCAGTGGGGAAGTGGAGGAGAGCAGTGAAGAATATCGGGATGCATCCCAGGGATCTGTAACCCTGAATATACAAGTACATAGACTGACACAGCTGCAGCTCGTAAGACAACCATCTGGACTCTTCCCTCTGGCTGTGGTAGGCCTACTTGCTTAAACTTTCAAGCAGTTTTGCATACTTCCGGGTAGGAGACAAGTAGAAGTGGGGGAGTGGAGGAAAGGAGGAGAGGAGTGAAGAATATTGGGATGCACCCCAGGACCAAGGATCTGTAACCCTGGGTGTGTCCCAATACTCAAAAAAATGCATGCTCCTTTCCTTCACTACCTCCTCCTTGCACCGGAAACAGATCTTTGTGTTTTAATCTAATGCTGCTGATTTGGCTACATGTTACTTACAAATAGTTACAAATTCATTAATGTCTCCACACAAATCGCAATGTCAAGTACATTGTATACTGTACATGGAACTACTTGTACTCAAAAGGTTCAATCAGTTTTGCATACTTCCGGGTAGGAGAGGTAGTGGAGGAAAGGAGTTATTGAAAGAATACTGGGACACAGCCTATACAAGTACATAGACTGACACAGCTGCAGCTCGTAAGACAACAGTCTGGACTCTTCCCATCTGGCTGAGGTAGGCCTACTTGCTTAAACTTTAAATTTTCCAGCCTCGGTTTATGATATGTCAATACTTTTATACAAGTCTCTTGTTAAACGATTCTGAACTGTAGTCAGCTGTGACTAATACAGGTTTTCGGAAGGTTGTAAATTTCAGTACCTTGGTTCGGATGCGCAGGTGTGGGTAAGGGGTGAACTCCGGCGTGTCATGGGAGTGATGTTGCATCTTCAGCCAGGCGTTCGCCATGCAGACGGCCACTCCGGGCAGAGCCACCACAAAAGACAAGATCTTCCAGGTCTTTCCTACATAGCAGACACTTCATTTAAAGAAAGGAATGTGCACACTTTCTTCATCACATTACTCTAAAACGAATGCAGACAGGATTAGCGCTACACCTGTAAGTTAGGCAATATCCCCACAAAAAAAAACAGGACTAGCCTACGCGCCGGAGCGCGAAGCTTTCACAGTTTAATGAAACTCAATTTTATCAACAGACATTTAATATACAGGCAGGTAAGGGGGGAGAAACGAGACGCAGATAGACAGACCTCCACCCTCGTGACTTCCATGACCACCTGCAGCTGCTGAAAAGGCCCTGCGGGCTAGGAATGCACTGGTAGCCAGAGACATTTTCCCTAAAATAGCAAAGGTAAAAAAGTCAAGATTCAAAACACAAAATGCGGCATTCAACAATAGGCTAAGCTACTGCAGTACTACGCCAGGTTTCGTTTAAGTTTTTTCTCAACTGAAATCATTTTACCCTAATCATAAGCATATGTCAGAGAGAACTGCTTGTCGCTTACCTTCCCAATTAGCCTAATTCTCTTGATGAATTTGCCCGAGTTTAGCCTAGGCTACCTATACTTAATGCATAGCCCCTCCCACAATAAAATTTTAAACACCTTGAAGGTAAGGGACCTTCACATTTAAATAGTAATTAGTAATCCTCTAATATAGATTCCTATTTAAATGTAGCTACTAGCATGCTTGATAAATAATAGCCTATAACGCGCCCATCTATTTAGAACTGCGTCACCTCTGCATCAGAATCGGCCAGCTTTCACTTGTAGCATTTAAGTTATTTAATACATTACAGTAATTTAACAGACGCTTTTATCCAAAGTGACATACAATAAGCATTTCCGTAACTAAACGCTGCATTGTCATGCAAATAAATCCTACCGAAGCAAAGTTTTTTGACAATATGTAGGCTAATTGAAAGTTATTGGAAACCCTACTGGAGTGATGAAGCAATCGTGAGAACAATACTTTTTGTTGGTGAGAACATGGCTGCACAAATGATTTTGGCGTGGCCTATAAAAAAAGCCTGCCTGTGGTCACAAAAATATGGTAAATACACAAACACCCTAAACGGTATGACATCGACAAAGAAAAATAAAAGGGTCGTAGGCTACTAAGAAATAAATCCTCAAATAAAAGCTGTTGATCAAAGTTTGCTGCGCCTGCGACCTTGTGGTCACGTAGGCTACAATATAAAAAAATATAAAGAATAGCCTGAACGGTGTTTAAAGCTGTCAAAAACGTAATCATTAGCGGAAGCTGTCGTAGACTAACAAAACAACGGCACATTTCTAAATTGATGCAATCATTATTTTCTGTCCCAGTAGAGTGTAGCCTATATTGAATTTACGCAATGCGCACCGTCCATAGACCTAGTTAGGCTCACCAATAATACTATGTATTAGGTCATATCGGCAAAAGAACGTGAATAGGCTAATATATAACATATCATATGAAACTAAAGTGAACGCAAACTCACTGCTATTTAATCCAAGTGGTTCCTGCCTCTTGTTTTCCCTCTGTTTGTCCTTCAGACTTTCTACCCCATATCAGTCTGTCCCTCTGCCAAGAATCTGGAAGCTTATAATTGGTTCGGTGTATGGGCACATAGCGCTAAGGAAGCAGGCAACAATGTTGATGGGGGAGGAGACTTGCCGCGGTGTATGGGTGTGCGCTTGAGTCATATGAGTTGATGCCAGGTTCATTTAAGGACACCCTTGGTTAGATTCGTCCCTCTAACTTTCTCTATTTCTCAGTATATCGTTGATGCATTTTTTTTGGGGGGGGGGGGGGGCAATTTATATGAATCTATAAGTGCCCTCCGTTAGGCTAGGCTAAATTACGTATTAGGAGCAGCAAATTGAAATATTTTTATGCACGTGCGATCGTTGTGTAGGCTACAGTTTCTTCCGTCGGCGAGCTTGTTATTTCAAATCAATTCAGTTAAATTTACTTGTATTCCAATTTTTTACAGAGACAATATCACAAATATGTAAATATGCTCTACAGAAACAGGAAATAATTGTCTTTCATTGCATCTGTGGTAAATTTAAATTGGATGAAGGGTGTTCAATATCATCAATGGGCTGGAGAAGGGACTGCCATTCTCGGCGCTGGGGACTGAATATTAATAATCAGTTCAATCATGTCCAAAGACTGCATAGTAGCCGATCCAGTTGCTGGTGTAGTGTGGCACAGCCTACCGTCGGGTACGGAATCCCGCCGGCAGCCTCGCGGAACGGCACGAGCATACAGACTTTCACTTTGTCCGCGTATCATCTTGCAAGAGCAGATCCTCTGGTTGTTCGGGTGCCTGTAGTGTACCTGCGCCAGCAAAATTGCACTTCATTGATGCGATGACTGCACGGCTCAGCTGCTGGGCTGGCAGCACTTGCTTCATAGAATAGCCTACGTGCTTGTCTGCCCTGACCGGCCTTGGGCGTTCCAAATAGAGGAAAAAACTGATTTAAAAATAAAAAATATTTGGACTTACTTTTGGTAGTTTGGGCTTGGTTAGTACTTGGATGTGGGACTTCCTGGGAAAAGTGGACCAGTACGGGGTGATCTTCCCTCTGATTCAAATAAACTGCAATGCCCCAGTGCAGTGATTGGCACACTGTGCTGTAGGAGACACCGTCTTTCGGATGAGACGATAAACCGAGGTCCTGACTCACTGTGGTCATTAAAGATCTCATGACACTCATCGCAAAGAGTAGGGGGTTCTCTGGTGTCCTGGATAAATTCTCAACCTGCCACCTAATCATTCCTGGTTTAATTGGCTAGAAATCATTCTCTCCACCTCAGCTGCTGTGTGGGGAGCCTTCTGGTGCGGGAAGGCTGCCGTGCATCACTCAGGTGTATGCTACACATTGGTGGTGGTTGAGGCTAGTTTCCCCTTCATCACTGTAAAGCTCTTTGTGAGAAATTTGCTATATAAATGCAGGGAATTATTATTATATGTGTGATACTGGCCACGATTTGAGTATCTAGTACAGGGGAGCACAACTCTGGTCCTGGGGCCACATGTGTAAAAGAATGTGTAAAAGAACGCTCAGGGTGAAAATTGGAAATCTGCTTTAAAAAAAGTTTTGCATTTTCTACTTCTGCCTTTCTGTCAGCGTGTCGCCATATCACACGGACCCAAAACATTGTGTATGTATGGTGTCCATCCTGTGCAGAGGTATGCAGATTCTCACAGCACGTGTTATATTATACATCTGAATTTCTGCGTGGAGACTCGCTTATGCGGCTTTCTGAGGGCATTTTTCTGCTCAGCACTGTTTATACATGTGGCCCCTGGAGGGTAAGTGTGCATGCTGGTTTTTGTTCCAACAGCTTACCTTAGTTTTTGTTTTCTGACTGCTCTATAAACTACTGTACTTGTACAGTACAACCTATACTTCAGCACAGTAAAACCTTCAGGATACACTTGCAGGCTGGAGCTGTAGCTGGTGCTTTTACAAATGTCACACCAAGATGAGATTGAGCTGAATAAATAATGAAGAGCAGAAGTTGGCACAAAATCCAGAAATGGATCAGCCCTTGTTGTGCACCCCTAGGGTATACAGTATATACTGTATGATCTCTCCCTGCCGAGGGTGCTCCTTGGGTGCTGGAGCCAAGGGCAGCTGTGAACCCACAGAAGAGTGACGGGCAGCTGTTTCTGTCAAACACAACACTGGCCCATCTGAAATTTACAGTCGCTCATTTGAATTCTGTCCAACTGGACCAGTGTCAGCTCTGAAATAGCTTGCAAGCTTGTCGTCAGTGTTACAGTATTCATGTGGTTTGCCCTCTCAAAAAACAAATGTTGTTGGCATCGCAATGACCGCATGTGACCTGACCCACCCACTGTTTTATAAATGAGTGATTGGGTCTGCTTAGTGCTTAGCCTGTATTGCATTAGCTCCACCCCCCCCCCCCCCCCCCTTCTGACTGCATACTGGTGAACTTGAATGACCCCCTCAGTGACTGTTTATTGCACTGATCTTCCCCTTTTCTAATTATTACCCTTTTCTCTATAAAGTCAGCTCTCACAGCAAATCACGCTTCTGGATTAAAATTTGTGCAGTTTTCTTGCTTACCATATTTTAAAACGAGGGCTGCTGATGGTGAGAGTGGAGACGTACTGTGTCCAAATCAGAGCCCTATCGACTGCGTCCTCTCTCCTGTGTACTGTTTAGTGTGTACTGTTTAGTATGCGACGTGCAGTAAGCAAAAAACTTCCTCCATACTATTTTCCAACCATACTGTGGAAGTGTCGTAAGACGTCCCACCCTTGCCTGGCCATGTCACGTGTTGTTTTTGATTTTATTGAAGCAAAACGTCAGGGAAGCTGTGCCTCATTTTTAAAACGAAACTGCGTGTCATATTTATTCAGCAAAACCCAAAACCCAAGAAACCAGGTGAGGTGAGTTAACTGTGTAATCAACTGCTTTAATTGATCAATTAAGTGCTGAGTAACAACAAAAATAAGCAGACCCTGCGGCTCTCCAGGACCAGGAATGAATGCATAACCCGGCACTCCCATAGAGACCATATAGGATAATTTCTGTTAGAATAGTGTGGGACTCTGTAATGAGTATATATAATATATATATATAGGGAATTGGTGCATAAGCAGGTTTATATGAATGTGTGTCTGAAGGAGAGAGCGTGCAGCCAGGCACTGGATGAGCTGACCTGTGGGATTGAAGGTCAAGGGAGTGTCTTGGTGGGCAGTTGGTAATAAATATGAGAGAACAAATCATGTAATGATCTGTGTCAGGGAATTCCTTAAGTAAGCAGTTAAGGGTAGGACTGAGAAGATACCCAGATAAGGATAACCAGATGTGCACATCAATATGCTATAGACATTTTTACGATTGGTAAATAAGCTAGAAAACCTGAAGTAATGCAGGAGGTCTCAATGTATGCAGCAGGCGATTGGCCATCGGACATTCTAAGATAGGAGGGTCTATACATGTTTTAACTGTATAAAACCTGTGGAATAAGGCTGAAAGGGTGTGACTTCATGAACTCACCCGGCTTTGTTAATCACTATAAAGTTTGTACGGAAATGGCAAGCTCCTGTCTCTGAGAGAATTCTTCTAAGAGAAAAAAGACACGACAACCACAGACGTCAGCAGGTGTTAATTTTGGAAGATTACAGATGTTTCTACCTGAGGTACATTAGGCAACTGAATGACAGCGCTGCCCCATTTTACAATCTGTCCCTTGGCAGTAATACACATATCTGTTTTTAAATATTTTTATTAATGAGAGTGGATTTACAATGGCTCTGACATCAATCAGGGAGGTAAGGTTTCAGCCAGGTAGGATGATGTCTCCTCGCGCACCAGTGACCCCTACTGGTCAATCGTACAGTTGCGGTTCACCTGTTGAGCTGCACATAAAATGCCTTCCTCTGACCCATGTCTGTGTGGTTTAGACCAAGGAGCCAGCTTTCGGCTCTCAACCTCAGCACCGGATATACTGTCGCCTTCTGCTGATATCTGTATTTTGCACTCAAAAAGCCAGTTTCCCCATTGAGGTCCATTCATTTTTGACAGCAAAAAAAAAAAAAAAACTTCCACTCATACGTTGATGTTTAAATTTCTTTAAAAATTGTTTATTTTTTGTGGTCAAATATTTTTTTTCTGACCACACAGACAAAGATATTGTTTTATTTTGGCCTATGTCATATTTTCTTGCGCTAATTGGCAACCATTTACATACTACATACTACTTTGTATAGCTTTCACATAGCCGTCTCCACATCATTTCTGCGCCATCCACGTTGTACATGTCACTCCAAGGACACAACTGCACATGTGAGATGAGCCCAAAATGAAAACTTCCTGATTCGGATGTATTCCCCATAGGTTTCTATTGGCCTCGCTGTCTCTACATATTATATACTCTAAGGTTTAGACTTGTGTCAACCGCAGTGTTATAATAAGCGGAGGCTGACATGGTGTGCTTTGGTGGAGAGGACATGCTTCACTGTGCTCCCCTGCATCAACAACGGAGGTCATGATGAGCATCGCTGCGTGAGCTTTATTGGCCTTTACCAACATCCCATCGTGCTTGCTGTTTATAAAAGGTAGTGTGCTGTGCTGGGGGGTATACAACAAAGCAGGATTACTGAGTTATCTGGATAAGTGCACCTAGTAAAACCTGGAACCCTCCCAAATCTGGAACATTGACTGAAGTAAAAACTTTTACTCAGTGCAGTTATCCAGCCAACTCAGTAGAAACATCTGTGACAGTACCGGTAAAATGGTAAAATTAACTGATACACTCTGTATTGTCATTAAACTGTTGTAGTTTTACCCAATATGTAATTATTTTAATATATTTATTAAGATTACATTGGAGTTTCATGCATTGTTTATGCCAAAAACAATTTAAGATTTAAAACATTTCTGTATACCAGTTACAGGTAAAATGTTTTCAAATATGTTTTTTTATTTTGCTTTATTTTTTTAAAAGCAGAACACACACATCGCTAAGACTAGGACTAAGAAAAACCCATACAGGGTAAGTTATGATATTTTTCATTGGATGCGATGAGTTGAAATGCAATGAATGGATATATGATTCTATGTCCAATTCTGGACTAATTGGAAAAATATTCCATACAATAAGCCATTGCATTAATCCTGTCTTTAAATGGTGTCTTTGAATGGCAGGACAAAGGGCACCATGTTTTGGATAAACATGCAGACCAGTTTTGCAGGCTTTACAGTGGTGGATCCAACTTGTTCTTATGGATTAAGGCACTTTGTATTCCAGAAGCAAATCCTGGCCCTGCCAGTGCCAACTACGGAGGGTATGCATGCTAGCCTGCTTAAGCTTCACCTACCTGGACAAGTGCACCATCTACTAGCATACGCTAGAGGGCAGCAAGAGTCAATAGTTTGTCTGAGTGAAAAGGAATGACTGGCTGTGTAATAACAAGTTGTGTAAGTCGCTCTGGATAAGAGCGTCTGCTAAATGGCTGTAATGTAATGTGATGTATTTTAAGTGGAACACTTTAAGGGTTTCTTCTCCTGACTTATTTTTCCATAGAGGTCAATAGGAAAATGAGTCAAAGTTAAAGTGATCCATCCATATCTTCTGCATATCTGGTAGCAGAGTGATGACTCGTCTGATAGAAGGGGCCACGACTGGGCTTTTGAAGCGCACTTCCTGGTTGGGCTGGGAGCAGCAATTGTGCCGTTGCTCACTAGCGCCACTGTGATTGGCTCCAGTATAGGTCTTTCACCATGTAAGTCAATGGCAGCAATGTGGTCAAAATACTCAGTCAATAAATTTTTCCCACAAAAAAATGTAATTGCAATAGGTGCCTTTCCTTCATCTAATGCCTCTGCATGTGCTGATGTTTAAAAATATTGTGTTGTTCGGACAGGGTATTAACATTTGTACAGGACCAATCAGAGGGACAGGTTGAGTCCTCTTCGGCTCCACGGAGCAGGTGCAGTTTGTACAAACGGGCGGCGAAAAAGACATGCAGAGCTTCAATTCAGTTTTTACGAGGCCGTGGAAAGGCAATGGGTGATGTCACAGTGGCTTTGTCCATATTTTTATACAGTCTATGGTCTGATACCTCAGACCCTTGATGACTTACAGCCATTTTGCCAAGCATGTTCCCTATACTGTTCCAGTGTAATTTACAGCTTAATCTAGACCCCACCCCCCTCCAATTCCCATAGAGATCCATTCAAATGCAGAGAGGTTAGAGTATCGCTGAAATCTGAGGGTGATATGCAGAACTACTAAAGGTCTATGATGCTAAATATAGGCAGCGTACCCTGTTGTCTATTGGTGTCTCCAAATCTATCCAAATGGCTAAATTGTTCACTGCTCTAAATAAAAAAAAATATATATATTTAACTACAAATCAACAGTTTTTGGCTCAAAAAAACTCACTTTTGCATAATTTTCAAGTGGAAATTACTATCTTTTCATCAGTATAGAGGAGTAGATATCTATGGGTCCAAAACCCTATGCAAAACATGTCATAAAACTAATAAAAATTGTTTTGTCCATTATAAAGCCATATACAGTCAAGCCGGAAAGTCTGCACACCCCTTTCACCTTCTCCACGTTTTATTACGTTACAGACATATTCTACAATAGATTGAGTTAATTTTTTGTCTCAAAATTCTACACAAAATAGCCCATAATGACAAAGTGAAAACAGGTTTTTAGACATTTGTGCTAATTTATTAAAAATCAAAATGTAAAAATATCATATGTACATAAGTGTGCATACCCTTTGATATGACACCCAAAAGTGAGCTGAGGTGCATTTTGTTTCCACTGATACTGCTTGAGATGTTTCTACAACTTAATTGGAGTCCACCTGTGATAAATTCAATTGATTGGACATGATTGGGGATTGCCAACACCTGCCTATATAAGGTCCCACAGTTGAGCAAACTCCAAGCCATGGGGTCAAAGGAATTATCTGCAGACCTCAGAAACAGGATTGTGTCAAGGCATAGATCTGGAGAAGGGTACGGAAAAATCTCTGCAACTTTACAGGTCCCAAAGAGCACAGTGGCCACCATCATTTGTAAATGGAAACCGTTGATATCACAGTGTTACATACGCAGGGCTGTCTCAAGGGTGGGCGGAGCCCGTGGCGACTCAACCTATGCGGGGCCCAGCTGTTAACGTGATGACATCATGGCTAACCCGTCATAAGCTTAAATAGTATCTATTAATATGAACGAAGGATTTACAGGCTACGACATCACACAAACCAACCATATACAACCAACCAATTGAATAATTAGTAGGCTATGTCATTACTCTGCCCTTGAGTTAAAATATTGTAATTAACAAGAACAACTCGGCACACTTTTACTTAATTTTTCCAATTAAAATTAAAACAATAATACTGTGGGTTGTGGTACAATCATAGCTATGAACCATGAATTGTAGATTGTTATATTGATTGAGGTGGACCATAAAATATTTCACAAGTTCACAAGCGTTTTCATTGTAAAGAGAGATAAAAAGCAGGCAGAGGGTGGGATATAGGACTCGCTCATTTTGTCTTTACTGACTGTTACCGCTCTCGCCTGGACAGACGCTCTCATTCGTTTGCATGCACCCATCATGGACAATGCTGACAGCCTCATGGAGGCTATGGAGTTAGTGTTCGACCATGACGTTTTGGGGCAGGAGGCAGCGATGAGGCTAACCCGCCTCCGTCAGGGAACAAATATCATAGCACGGTTCTCCATTCTGTTTCGAGCATTGGCCGGCGAGACAGGTTGGGCTGAAGGTCCTCTCATCACCCCTGTTTATCAACGCCCTTTCGGACCCAGTTAAAGACGCTTTAGCGGTGCTTGAACTGGCTGCTACCTTCGATGCTCTGGTGATGACCGCTATTAGGATTGACAACTGTCTGGGGGCCCTATCTTACACCCAACGCTAAGCGGCACTAACCCAAACGCAAGTGTCTTTCCTATCTTACACCCGGCGCATGGTTCATAATAACGCCTTGCATTCACATCCTTTAACTACCATGTATTCTTGCGCCCATTACAAGTGAACTGGGCGGGTTGGTCTTAAGATGAGGAGTGGCCAGGATTCTTTCTGGTGTATTGCTATCTTGAGCCAGCAGAAAGCGCTTGCGCTAGAACCACCACAAACCTGGTCTAAAGTCATGTCGCAGTTGTTTACATGTTATTTTAACGGCGCATATAAGTGCGTCTACATAGGCGTGTGCACAATGCGCATACCCTCATGTCTGTTACACACAGGGGCGCACACAAGCATGACTAAAATATCTAGATCACAATGTGAAATATTATTATTGTGTAGGCTATATCAAAAATGCATAATAATAAAAGGTTCCATAGGTCCACATACCTTTCCCTCAGCGAAGGGAAACGATGCCACATTACATTGCTCTCAGCCCACTCCATCAACATCCAGGCGATGTGCGATGGTACGGGACAATGGCTATCCATTAAAAAGGAGCTGATAACACCTATATCAAGCCTAATGCGCGAATTGTCATTTGCACCTAATGCGCGAATTGTCATTCAATGGAAAACTCGCGCACTGCAATAGACGGACATTTGAGTTTTGAAAATGCGCTTCAGATGTCATTACAATACAGCTCTGTTTATCTAGGAATACAGCCTGGAAGTAAATAGAAAATGCCTATTCACCGCCTCCCATGACCCCGATATGTCACAGCTCTCGACAGTCGCCCGTTGGGCACCGGTTTAGTTAAAGAGGCTACGGGTCTTGTCGGCATGTGTGCCTTTTACAGGGGTCATTCGGAACACATTGAGTTCTTCCTGGTTGACTCTCCGGCCTATCTCCTTGTCTTAGGGCATTTGTGGCGAGTCCAACACAGTCCGCATGTCAATTGGGACAAGAATAAAAACACTTCAATGGGGCTCCCAATGTGCATCTCACTGTAGGCTGACGTCATCACTGATCTCTGGTGGCTGTGGGTACGACTGGCTCTTTCAGCGACGATGAGGAGGTAGACGCCTCAGCTGATTAGGTTCGGGATTTTCTCCCCTCCGAGGAGGGAGAGGAGAGCTTAGCCTGGGACTCGCTGGCTGACGGAAATACTCTTTGGGACAATTTCTCCCTGGACGGGTTCTCAGAATCTGAAATCCTGTGGGACTCCACGCCTCAGTTTCCCTCTAGCTTAAAGAATACTAGAGTAATGGGGGCGCTCGAGTTTCCGCTGCCAGCTAACGTGCCTACTAGGTATGCCAACCTCACTGAGGTATTTAGCAAACAGCGAGCCACTACCTTGCCACCTCACCGTCCCTATGACTGTGCCATTAATTTACATCCGGGCACAGTACCTCCTAGGGGTTCTCTTTACTCTTTATCAGCTCCTGAGAGCGCCGCTATGAGGGACTACATAGAGGAGGCGCTGGCTAATGGCTTTATCAGACCCTCTACCTCGCCGGCTGGTGCTGGTTTCTTTTTTGTTCTAAAAAAGGACAGGAGTTTGAGGCCATGTATTGATTATCGAGGCTTGTATTTCACTTTTAAGAACCGTTACCCGCTGCCACTCATGAATTCCGCATTCGAACATCTCCAGGGGGCTTCTGTATTCACTAAACTCGACCTTCGGAATGCTTATAACTTAGTGTGTGTGTGTGAGGGAGATGAGTGGAAAACAGCTTTCAATACTCATAACGGGGACTATGAATATATGGTCATACCGTTCGGGCTCACTAGCACCCCCTCAGTTTTGCAGGCGCCAGTGGACGACATGCTCAGGGAGACAGTGGCAGATTAAGGGGGGGGGGGGGGCTGACTGGGCTGAAACCAGGGGCCCCCAATATTTAGGGGGCCCCCAAAATTAGTTAAGAGAAAAAACAATTGTTTGTGTGTAAAATAAATTTAAAACCTAGATAGACCAGATGAGGAGGGAGGGATGCCGACTGTCAGCAATGCGGTGTGTGTAGGATAACTAGGATAACTGCCGTGCGGGACGAAAGATACACTGAATCGGGACGAAAGGAGCACCTGACGAAAAAGTGCTTTAGCAGTCTTATTTATGTCTTATTGTTTTTTATGCTCATTCCTTTGAACAAATGTACTGTCAGCCAAAATGCCATGTTAGTGACAAGTCAATGAATAATGCTATAAGGTTAAAATCCATGAAAATCAACCATGCGTCAAGAGCATAATGTTGCATAATTAATAGAATTTTGCCTCACAATGTTAAACAGTCTATATATCTGTAGACATCGATGTATTGTAATGTATATATCATATCTATTGTGTCTATGTATTCCTTATTTTAATGAATTGTTAAACACTGCCATGAATTACTTTTTAATTGTGGGTTCAAATCAATAACTGGTTGAAATAGGCTTATAATGGGACATTATTTAGGCTAAATCACTTAAAATAAGAACTGTGTTCCAAATACAAAAAACTGACCCTGGTATTTTGTTAGGGATGTGTCTCTTGACCATTTATGATACTTGTTGCTATCTATTTATGATAAGCCTATGGCAAAAATGAATGGAGAAAATATTTATAACCAGGGTACTTTAGTCCAAAAAATGTCAGCTGCTTTCAGCATGCTACTGACGGAGACTGCTCTACAAATTACACCAAAAGAATACATTGTAAGCTGCTGCGGGGCAAAAGAAATACTGAGCGAGGTGAAAGAAACAAAGTGTTCCCGCTCATCTCTTGGTTGCATTCAACTTGGCTAGCAGCTAAGCCTCACAAGCATGACACTCGAAACCTATGCTGTCCTTTAGTCAACAGTTGTGCTAAGAAAATTATGCATGTTTTGAAAATTAAAAACATAAACACACTTATACAACCGAAAAACACTTCCGGTTTCGATATTTTGCTTAACCTCTTCCTACCAAGGGCAAAATACAGTCAAGCCGGAAAGGCACACCCCTTTCACCTTCTCCACGCTTTATTACGTTAGACATATTCGAAAATAGATTGAGTTCATTTTTTGTCTCAAAATTCTACACAAAATTGCCCATAATGACAAAGTGAAAACAGGTTTTTAGACATTTGTGCTAATTTATTAAAAATCAAAATGTAAAATATCATATGTACACAAGTGTGCATATGACACCCAAAAGTGAGCTGAGGTGCATTTTGTTTCCACTGATACTGCTTGAGATGTTTCAACAACTTAATTGGAGTCCATCTGTGATAAATTCAATTGATTGGACATGATTGGGGATTGTCAACACCTGCCTATATAAGGTCTCACGGTTGACAGTGCATGTCAGAGCAAACTCCAAGCCATGGGGTCAAAGGAATTATCTGCAGACCTCAGAAACAGGACTGTGTCAAGGCATAGATCTGGAGAAGGGTACGGAAAAATCTCTGCAGCTTTACAGGTCCCAAAGAGCACAGTGGCCACCATCATTCGTAAATGGAAGAAGTTTAGAACCACCAAGAATCTTCCTAGACCTGGCCGCCCGGCCCAACTGAACAATCGGGGAAGACGGGCCTTGGCCAGGGAGGTGAGCAGGAACCCGAGGGTCACTCCAGCGTATCCTTGTGGAGATGGGAGAACCTTTCAGAAGATCAACCATCCAGGCAGCACTCCACCAATCAGGCCTTTATGGTAGAGTGGCCAGACGGAAGCCCCTCCTTAGTAAAAGGCACATCACAGCCCACTTGGAGTTTGCCAAAAGGCACCTAGAGGACTCTCAAATCATGAGAATCAAGATTCTCTGGTCTGATGAAACCAAAATTGAACTTATTGGCTTGAATACCAAGCGTCACGTCTGGAGGAAACCAGGCACCGCTCATCACCTGGCTAATACCATCCCTACAGTGAAGCATGGTGGTGGCAGCATCATGATGTGGGGATGTTTTTCAGCAGCGGGAACGGGGCAACTAGTCCTGATAGAGGGAAAGATGAATGCAGCTAAGTACACCGAGATCCTTGAAGAAAACCTGCTCCAGAGCGCTCTGGACCTCAGACTGGGGCGAAGGTTTACCTTCCAACATGATAACGACCCGAAGCACACAGCCAAGAGAACAAAGGAGTGGCTTCGGAGAAAGTCTGTGGCCCAGCCAGAGCCCAGACCTGAATCCAATTGAACATCTGTGGAAAGAGCTGAAAATGGCTGTGTACCGATGCTCCCCATCCAACCTGACGGAGCTTGCAAGGATATGCCAAGAGGAATGGGCAAAAATGTCCAGAAACAAATGTGCCAAGCTCATAGCTTCTTTCCCAAGACGCCTTGAAGCTGTAATCGCTGCCAAAGGTGCAGCAACCAAGTATTAGGCTAAAGGTGTGCACAGATATGTAACCCCTAAATAACCTATTTTTGTCAGTAAAATAAAATTGCATATTTTCTAAAAACCTGTTTTCACTTCGTCATTATTGGCTATTGTGTGTAGATCTTTGAGGCAAAAAATGAACTCAATCTATTGTAGTATAAGTCTGTAACGTAATAAAACGTGGAGAAGGTGAAAGGGGTGTGCAGACTTTCCGGCTTGACTGTATACAAACTTTTGCCTGTTTTCACTAGTGACCAACAAAGCTGCTTATCTCAAAAACTGTAAAGGCTACAAATAGGTTCATAGCTGTTATTAAAACAGAGAACTGCACTATTATGACTAAGTAGTCATAATTAATATACATACACTTTTTGCTACTTAACTACAACAATTTATGTATAGAAATTGTGAAAAAACAAAAAAATGGGTACCTACATTCAAATTTCAGATTTTTTACCTGATGAGCTACAAGAGCTATGGAGGAAATAACTAATCTTTGTGATTCCTCAATATGCTGCCTATCTTTGCTAAAAATATGGTGCCAATATCTCTAACCATTCAAATTCTACAGAGCTTTTTTCAGGTGAACCATTTCCGTTACAAAAGTTGGCACAATAAAATTTGATAATTGGCAATAAAAGTTAATTTTTAGATATGTTTTTGGTGTGTTTCATATTACACAACTAACTAGCCTACCCGTGGTCCCCGAAAAGCTCTCCAAACCTCTGTAGCAGCCCAGTGAATCTTGTATTCCACCAGAGCCCCATTAGCCAGAAATGAGTCCAGGTATATGCAAACAGGATATAAAATCAAATGTCCACCCTAGATAAAATAAACCCCTGCATAATAATCAACAACAACAAATTCATCCTCATGTTATCTCTCCCTCATGTTACGTCATGCATAAATTGCTTATTCGTTTACCTGCACAGCATGCTGTACTGCATACAGAACAATTTACTCATGTGGAACAAAACAAACCCTTCAGACGCCATTTCATTCAAAAGAAACTCGGAACAGCTCGTCTCAGACACAAATAGATAGCTAGCTTCTATGTGTAATTTTGCTGGTTGCATGCCATTGTTACAATATAGTAATGTTAGCTATATTCATTTAATTCAGAGGGATTCGTTTTATACATAACAGTGAATTCGCACTGGTATACCGGCAAAAAAAAAAATCTATTACCTTACACCACTCAGCGTCACTGAGACAAGATCGCAAAACCATATTTGGGCTAGGACCTGCTGCACGGAGAAACTCCTGAATAACCTAAACATAACTAACCAAAAACTGTATGAAAGAGACTGTAAAGTAAAAAGATAAACAGCAGCAGTTACCTAATGAATTGTGCTTTGCTAAACGGAATGTAGCTAGCTACCGCTACAAGGTAAAAACACTGCGCCATCTTGATTAGATAATTACGCTCGGTTGCCTCCTCTTACGCAGGGCTGTATCTATGTGACTTCCAAGGGCTTTGTGTTGAATGAGGGCTTGTCTGAAAGATAAGAGTCTTGGCTATTGGCTGGAATATTTGACAGAGAGTTTTAAAACCCAATGGAAAGCAAATAATACTCGCAGTGGAGGCGGGTCGATGTGAGTTTTTTCCCACCGGCCTATTGTGCTATCAGACAAAGAAATACACCCAAATTGATGACGGTTTTTGCATAAACCTCTGCAATCAAGTACAAAACCCCTTTGGCTAAAATATACTAAGCCATGGGATTGGTACTCCAGAAACTGGCTGCGTTTCACAACGCCAAACTGAACACAGCCAAACTACTCGTGATGAAGTGCAGAAAAGCACAAGTCGGTTTAAAATTGGAAAAAAATCATGTACAGCCGTATGAAAGTTTTAAAGTATTTTTTTTCTTGAAGCCTAAAGGTATAATAATTTTTTCAAACCAAAGTTTTGTGAAATACAATTAAGCAGAACAGTTTACCAGCACATTGTTTATGGTGTGACATCAAGCTGCAATACATGTTTGAGAATTAGGTCTGCGTTTCCAACGTTATTTACAAAGTTTTAACTCGACGTTTTGGGCTTAAAAAACCACTTTCCCAGAAGGAATGGATATATATTAAGGATATTTAATCAAAATATTGAGGTGAGCAGTTTATTATATATTATTAAATTAATTAAATGTATAATTTAATAACTTCCGTAACACCCTGCGTTACCACTAGGGGGCGTTACATTCAATATAATTACAATTCAATTGAATAGAATTTCTTGTTTACTTACACTAGTAATCATATTGTTGGAAGGGCCCCTGTTTGAATTACAGCCAGGGGCCCCATGCAACCTTAATTCAGATCTGCAGGAAGATGTTGGAGAAATTTCTATATGTGTATTTGTACGATATTTTAATTTTCTCCACTAACCTCTCTGAACACATTGGCCATATCAGGCAGGTGTTATAGGTGCTTCTTAAAGCTCAGTCATATGTCAAGGGCTGAGAAGTGCGCCTTCCATACGGGTTCTGTTTATTTCCTTGGCTTTATAATAACGGGGGGAAGATCCAGATGGATCCCGAGAAAGTGTCAGCGGTCAGGAACTGGCCTACCCCTGAGTCGGTCAAACAGATGCAGCGTTTTTCTCGGGTTTGCAAATTTTTTACCTGCGTTTTATACGCAATTTTAGTTCCGTGGTCGCACCTATCACAGCTTTGACTAGGAAAATGGCACCCCTACGCTTCAATCCAAGAGCCGAGGCGACTTTTTTCAGAGCTAAAGAATAGGTTTTGCTCCGAGCCCATCCTAACTACTCCCTACCCTTCATTCCCATTTGTGGTGGAGGTTGATGCCTCTGAGTTTGGAGTGGGGGCTATACTGTCTCAGCGTTCTCCCCAAGATCAGAAGATGCATCCGTGCGCCTATTTGTCTCTGGGCCTTACACCGGTCGAGAGGAATTATGACGTGGGTGACCAGGAGCTTTTGGCCGTAAAATTGGCGCTGGAGGGGTGTGCCCTATTTGCCTGTTTGTACCTGCCAGTACGGGGTCAGGTATTGCAATGGGGACATTCCTCCCACCTTGTGAGTCACCCGGGTGTCCATCGTACCACGGATTTTGTTGCTAGGCAGTTTTGGTGGCCGGAAATGGAAAAGGATGTGCAAGAGTTTGTTTCAGCCTGTTCTACCTGTGCCCGTAATAAAGGGTCACAACTCTCACCATCCGGGGTGAGAGTTGTGACCCGATTTTGGACGTCCTTTGCCCGTCCAAAATCGATCATGGAACCATATAGCGCTGGATTTCGTAACCGGTCTGCCACCCTCCGACGGGCACACTGTGATTCTAGTGATAGTGGACTGGTTCTTTAAAGTGGCCCATTTCATTCCCCTCCCTAAA
This sequence comes from Synaphobranchus kaupii, assembly GCA_029718625.1. Taxonomy (NCBI): domain Eukaryota; kingdom Metazoa; phylum Chordata; class Actinopteri; order Anguilliformes; family Synaphobranchidae; genus Synaphobranchus; species Synaphobranchus kaupii. Next base: position 46,118,553 of record CM056386.1, on the reverse strand, counting down.
CTGCCTTCAGCCCCAGAAACTACCCGATTGATAATTACTCACATCGTCAGGGTTCATGGACTACCCCAGGACATAGTTTCGGATCGTGGGCCCCAATTTATTTCCACATTTTGGCGGATGTTCTGCTCGCTTTTAGGGGCGTCTGTCAGTCTCTCGTCTGGGTTCTACCCTGAGACTAATGGGCAGACTGAGCGCACGAACCAATCGATGGAGTGCACCCTCCGCTGTCTGGCATCAGCTAACCCTACCACTTAGAGAAGACAGCTTGCATGGGCGGAATACGTACACAACACCCCGCGTAATGTGTCCACAGGTCTCTCTTCATTTGAGGCTCAAGTTGACTACCAGCTTCCATTGTTTCCTGAACTGGAGAGGGACATAGGAGTGCCGTCCGCAGAGGAGGGTTCGGGCTTCTCTTTTGCGTGCTGTAGCCAATCAAAAGAGGCTCGCCAATAGACGTCGTCGCCCGGTGCCTTCCTATCGTGTGGGTCAATGGGTGTGGCTTTCCACACGGGACCTTTCGCTATGGGTAGAGTCTCAAGCTTGCCCTGCGATTTATAAGGCCATTCAAAATTATACGGAAGATCAACCCGGTCACGGTTCGCCTACAGCTCCCTCAGTCCATGAGGGTTCACCCCACGTTCCACATCTCTAGCCTTAAGCCAGCGCTGGTTAGTGCGCTGGTCCCGTCTGACGAGTCCCCACCACCGCCTTGTCTCATCGAGGGTCAGCCCGCGTACACAGTTCGTTGTATCATGGCTAGTAGATGAGTAGGCCGTGGGGTGCAATACCTTGTCGACTGGGAGGGCTATGGCCCAGAGGAGTGCTGTTGGGTTCCTTCTAGGAACATCCTAGATCCGGAACTCATTAATGACTTCCATAAAGGTGGTTCAGGAGGACCATCTGGGGCCGCTCCTTAGAAGGGGGGTCCTGTCATGGTTTTGCAGCTTGCTTCCTCGGTTCTGCGGATGCTTCCTCTCTGAGCCGCTAGATGGCATTCCTGCTGTTTTTTCTGCCGCCTGTGACTCTTTAGGCTCATTTGTTTCAGGTGTGTTGCTGACTACTTAAGCTCAGCGCCTCTGTGGTTCTGGGCTTTTGTGTCATTCTTTGCACACTAGCCAGGTAAACAGTATAGCCGGAGGACTGCATGTCAGGGATGGTGTAGGGACTCAGCACGTAAAATAAACCGTAGTTTATTGAGGGTCAAAACCCAGGGATGAGGAGAAGGCAAAGTCAAAAACAGGGAGAGATCAAAAACCAGGAAGTCACAGTGAAAGTACAAAAACACAGTCCAAACATAGTCAGGAAACAGGCAGAGATCAAAACCAGGAGGTCACGATTCGAAGTACAAAAACACAATCCAAAAAGCAAAGTCAGAAACATAAAAACAAAGGTCAGGAAAACGGAAAACTAGCAGTACTCGGGTCAGAAAAAGGCTTGTAGCGAAACAGGGCAAAAGTGGCAACTGTGACGAACTCACACAGAACTCGCACAAAAAGCAGACTGGAACTTAAATACACAAGACTAACAAGCAAATGAGAAACAGGTGAGTAGCGGGGCAGTTGAAACACATTGGTAATCAAGGCTGAGGCGAGAGGCGGGGCTGACACAATGGGGAAGTGAAAACACCAGCACAAGGATGGGAGACAGAGAATGAAAACGGAAATACACAAACAACACCGAACATCACCGAAACAAAGTACAGAAAAAGCGCAACATGAACTCAGATACTGACACTGCATTTATTTTGTTCTGAAAGAAACGCAGGAACCTTCTTAGTTTAAAGAGTTTGAAGGATTTAGATCCCTAGGATCCTTCTTTCCTTTTGTTTTGCTCTTTACTTGGTTCTTTTCTCTTTTGCTTTTCTGTCCTCTTTGAGGCAGTAACTTCTGTTTACCTTTCTATATTCCCTCTTCGCTGAGCTTGTTGGTTTATTATTCGAGCTAGAGGTCTTTTCATTTTCTGCATGAGTCTCGAGCCTGTTTTGCCCTCTTTTCTGGGTTGTTTCCTGTTGGTTTTTCACAGGGAATTTGTTTATTTTCTCTGTTCTGTTCGTGGACTACTCTTCCTCCCTTCACTCTAGTGGTTATTCCACGTTTCGTGGGTAACTTATTGATCCCCTCACGGTCGCGTCTGGTCCTCAGACCCATCCCCATCACAAAAGTTCAATATATAGCGTGTTGAGATTAATTCATAAAACCTACTGAGTAGGCGACATGCGACGACATGCGACGTTGCACGGACGAGCAGATTAAATAAGATGAAACAGGTTCGTCATTCTTGGCTCTCCTGTCCATTGGACATCGGCATTAGACAGTGGATCTGCCTATTTTGACAGAAACCATGACTCAACTTTAAAATATTGATAAACGTCAACCTATGTCTTCTATCTCGCCCTGATTCACCATTAAAAAGTGATCTAAACAACGTACGGAGGCGACGTCTTATACTACTGTCCTACAGACAACCCGCCAGATGTTGCAGACATTCCAGTGATGACTAATGGATGCAATTTTGGTCAGTGGGTATGGTTTTATAAATAAAAAATGTAAATATAGTGGTAACAGGAAATATGGCGATGCGTGTATGTAACCACAGTAACCGAATGATGTTAAGCAAGGGTATTCCATTTCTCACCTATGCGCTATTACGCACTTGCGAACCGCACAGTGCACTTGCACCCCTTGGTCCAACCTCGGAAAAGTACGGACTTGAAGGAAGTCCTTAGACAGAGTATTGGGACAAGGCCTGATTGTGATACAGGCCCTAGGGATGGGAGGATTTCAGTTAACCAGGATAACAGCACCTCACTCCGCACAACTGTTCCCTACTGGCCAATTGGGGAATGGCTTCATATTCATCATTGATCATATTCCTGCCATTTTCTGGCTGCAATCGTCATCAAGAAATTATGAAGTGAACAGTACCATGTGGATTTCAAAGCTGCAAAGCCCAATAATAGATGCTTGTATACTATATACAGTACTAGTCTCTGTATACATAAAGCACATGCCGTTCCCATGGAATCATACTCTTTCACCCCACAACATTCAGAAACATGATTTGCAGTTTTTTTCCATTCCATCTATATTAAAAAAATGAAAAATAAGGTTCACTGGGCGCAATTGGCAAAGACGAGACATTCTTCAGCTCACAGCTCGTTAAGAGCTACAAAGATTTCTGGCCAAGCATAACTGTCTCACCTGTCTCAAATTCAAAGTGCTTTATTGGCAAGACAAAATTTGCATTTGTACTGCGAAAGCATGACAAGAAACATGAAACATTTGTTAACCAGTAATAACAGAACAATATGATTGTATTATACACATACATACACATAAACAGTAATGATAATAACAAACGAATAACTCTATAATAACAGCCAAATTAACAACAGCGTGTTTGTGTATGTATGCATGCAAGTCATGTCATTGTGTGTTTTTGTGCGTGAAAGTGTGTGTATGCGTGTGTGTTTCTGAACTGTAGTGTTGTGTGATGATGTTTGTTTTTGTCATTCACTGTCCCTTAGTATACAACATTCAAAAACATATTTTGCTGCAATATTTGCTTTTGGTCACTCCCCCAGGACTATTGGCAATTTATTGCTCTCCTCAAGATTTGGGAAGTTGGGGATATGTTTTAAAAATTTCTTATAGTATTTTCCACTAATTTTGTCATATTTTTTTGCATTTTAGAAGGAAGTGCACCTCTGTTTCAACCTCATCTGTCGCAAAGTGACCACATATTCTCAGTTCTTTTGGTAGCCAGGATTTTTTATGCCTGCCTTTTTCAATGGCTAGGCTGTGGTCACCGAGCCTGTACTTGGTAAGGACCTGTCTCTGCTTCATATCTCAGTAACCAGATATTCAGCTAATTTGTATTCTCGTTTTAGGGCCAGGTAGCAATTAAGCTTGTTTTGTGTTTTGGTTTGGCTGGTCCAATGTTCCAGATAAATCATTTTAGTTTGTTTAACAGTTTGGTTTGTTCTGGTTTGTGTTTTCAAAGCAGTGCTGGTCTGTATAAAACACTTTTATGTTGAAGCCTTTGTGTTTTGTATGTGCTGTATATCTGTCCGCTTCCATGTTTCTGGCTCCCTGGATTGTCCATTTCTTGGTCTTGCCACACACACACACACACACACACACACACACACACACACACACACACACACACACACACACACACACACACACACACACACACACACACACACACACACACACACACACACACACACACACACACACACACACACACACACACACACACACACACGTCTCTGTCCAAGTGATTGTTTGTGTTTGTCATTTGATAGTGTTTAATTCCATGGTCTTGTGCTACACACACCAGCCTCCCTCCCCTACCTCATTTCATTCATTCATTCATTTATTTATTTATATAGCACGTTTAAAAACAACAAAGTTGACCAAAGTGCTTCACAATTCAATAAATACAGTAAAAACCACATAAGCTAATCACAATACGATGCACACACACATAGAAAACACAGACTAATAATCACAATACAATGCACACAGAACTACAAACAGATTACGACAGCAGACTGTAAATTTTTTTTAAATGCTAGGAAGAACAGATGTGTTTTTAGGTGGGATTTAAACATTGGGAGCGTTGGGGCCAGCCTAATGTGGGGGGGCAACTCATTCCAGAGTTTGGGGGCTATAACCGCAAATGCACGGTCCCCCCTGTTCTTTAGCCTGGATTTGGGGACAACAAGGAGGGACTGGTCAACAGACCTCAGAGACCGTAATGGGGTGTAGGGGTGCAGGATCTCGGTGAGGTAGGGTGGGGCCAGACCATTCATTGCTTTATAAGTGAACAACAGGATCTTAAAATGTATCCTAGACTGCACAGGCAGCCAATGAAGGGAGGCGAGGACAGGAGTGATGTGCTCCCGTCTGCGTGTCCCTGTCAACAGCCGAGCAGCAGCATTTTGGACCAGCTGAAGACGCGACAGCGAGGCCTGGCCAACGCCAACGTAAAGCGCGTTACAATAATCCAGCCGTGTTGTCACAAAGGCATGCATAACTCTCTCAAAGTCCTTAAAAGAGAGAAGAGGCTTGACTTTGGAGAGTTGCTTCAGCTGGAAGAAGCTGGACCTAACCACAGAGTTAATCTGTTTGTCCATTTTAAGCTCACTGTCTATTTTCACCCCCAGGTTGGTAACTATGGGTTTGACACATGAGTCAAGGGGGCCCATGTCTGGAGGTGAGGTACCAGGCCCGCTTGGTCCGAACACAATGACCTCGGTTTTTTTGTCATTGAAATTTAAAAAGTTTAGAGCCAGCCAAGCTTTTATGTCACTGAGACAGTCTAACAGGGGTTTTAGAGTGTTGGGGTCATCACACTTTAAAGGCAGGTATATTTGTAAATCATCTGCATAAAAATGGAACGAGATGCCATGGTTCTTGATAATAGACCCTAAGGGGAGCAGATACAGAGCGAAGAGGAGGGGCGCCAAGATGGAACCTTGAGGTACACCACAGGGGAGGGAAGCAGATGATGACTGACAATTGCCCTGACGCACAGAAAAGCTCCTATCTGACAGATATGACCTGAACCACTCTAGAGCAGTACCTCTGATGCCCACATGGTGCTCTAGGCGGGAAATGAGGATGGAGTGGTCTACTGTATCGAAAGCAGCTGTGAGATCCAATAGAACAAGGATGATGGAGTTCCCAGAGTCAGCTACTAACAAAAGATCACTAAACACTCTCAGTAGAGCTGACTCTGTGCTGTGGAGAGCTTTGAAACCTGACTGGAATACCTCAAAAACTCTGTGTGTATTTAAAAAGGACTGTAGTTGGATGGCTACCACTTTCTCTAAAATCTTAGAAATAAAAGGGAGCTTAGAGATAGGTCTAAAATTTGAAAAGACAGAGGTGTCCAGACTAGGCTTTTTGAGTAAGGGCTGTACCACTGCCTGTTTCAAGCTTGCTGGTACCTCTCCTAGGGACAAGCTACTGTTTACTAATGTTAGGACATAGGGTCCAATGGTGTCCCAGACCTCTTTAAAAAACCGAGGGGGGAGAACATCAGTGGGAGAGCCAGATGGCTTCATTTGAGCAATAGTTTTCTTCAGACAGGAGAGTGACATTGGCTCAAAATGACTAAAAACAGCAGAGCAATTTACAATAATAGATGGGTCATAAGAAGGGGGTAAAATAAAATATACCTCTCCTGTAAGTATTGAGTTTGTGTTCATACCTGTCTCTCTCTCTCTCTCTCTCTCTCTCCTGTAAGTGTTGATAACTGTCTCTCTCTCTCTCTCTCCCTCTCTCTCTCTTTCTCCTGTAAGTGTTGAGTCTTTGTGTTGATAACTCTCTCTCTCTGTCTGTAAGTGTTGAGTCTGTGTTGATACCTCTCTCGCTCTCTCTCTCTCTTTCTCTCTCTCTTTGACATGGTGCTCCTGTGGTCATTACTATGTTTGTATTAAAACTTTATTTGTCTCTGCTTTGGTAAACGTTCCCCTCTCTCTGTTGGTACTGCTGCAGGTTCCAATGCAAACAGGGGACAGAGCCAGCCATTAGTCAGTCAGTTAGTCAGTTTGTCTGTAAGTCTGGACCTCTGTTATTGTGGGCACTGGCTGTTTTATGGTACACACACAGTCTCTCTCACACATTCACACGCTCACTCTCTCACACACAGACACACTCACACTCACATGCAATCTATCTCACAAACAGCACTCATATGCTCTCACACACAAATATAATACATACACACACACTGACACACACAGAGACATATGCCCACATGCTCACAAACACACTCAAACAGACTAACACTTGCACACAGACATATACACATATGCTAACACATGTAGACACACACACACACACACACCAGTGGCTGTTCATGGTAAGCTGGTGCACACACACACACACACACACACACACACACACACACACCAGTGTCTGTGTATGGTAAGCTGGCACACACAGCCGTCCCACAGGCACATAGACATAACATGGAGTGATGTGTGAGACGCCTGGGGGCTGATACAGACAGCGTTCACTGGCACCCCTCTGTGCAGCTGTTAGTGATGCCCTCATCACAAGAGGAGGGTAAGTAAGACCTACTGTCCTTAGCCCTAAACCCTAAGCCTTCTGCTCTAAGCCCTAAACCCTAAGCCTTCAGCTCTAAGCCCTAAACCATAAACCCTAAGCCTTCAGCTCTAAGCCCTAAACCCTAAGCCTTCAGCCCGAGCCCTAAACCCTAAGCCTTCAGCCCTGAGCCTAAAACCGTCAGCCCCAAGCCCGAAGACTTCAACCCTAAACCCTAATCCTTCAGCCCTAAATCCTAAACCGTCAGCCCTAAACCCTAAGACTTCAACACTAAACCCTAATCCTTCAGCTCTAAATCCTAAATCTTCAGCCCTAAACGCTAAGCCTTCAGCCCTAAACGCTAAGCCTTCAGCCCTGAGCACTAAACCCTAACCCAGACCGGAAGAAATCTCTAAAGAGATCCCAAAATTTATTAAAGAGGACAACACACTGATTAAGGCACTGAACCCGTAAACCCACAAAGACCAAAACAACCTCAGCAGAGGGGAGAGCCAAGCGCTACTACAGCTGGCTAACAACAAACAGATACAGTGGTGTTCAAAAAAATAGTAGTACAACATCAGTAACCTGATGAACCACTGTTATTAGTAGTAGTGATATTTCTGCATGGCAAATAATTTACTTGTAGAAGTAGTAGTGTAATAGAAAAACAACAGACCCAACTGTCATGACATGCACGCTGCTTGTTCTGAGTAATTGACTCATTCATTGGAAGGGGCATGTTCAAAATAATAGCAGTGTGGAGTTTAATTAGATAATTAATTCATTCTGTGAAAAAAAAACAGGTCAAACAGGTATTCCACAGGTAAACAGGTGATGCCATCATGATTCTGTATAAAAGGATATCAAAAGACTCCTGATATCTTATTTCCAGGTACTCTTAGAAGCAATACTATAACCTCTCTGCATTTGAATGGATCTCTATGGGAATTGGGGGGTGGGACTAGATTAAGCTGTAAATTACACGAGAGTAGTATGGAACCCATGGTTGGCTAAATGGCTGTAAGTCAACAAGGGTCTGAGGTATCAAACGCGCCTCAAACCATCACTCTGCTGCCAGATATGCAGTAGATATGGATGGATCACTTGAAGGGTTGTTTCTCCTGACAAATTTGACCTCTATGGAAAAATAAGTCAGGAGAAGAAACCCTTCAAGTTATCCATCCATATCTACTGTATTTCTGGCAGCAGAGTGATGGTTTAAGGCTTGTTTGATACCTCAGACCCTTGTTGACTGACAGCCATTTAGCCAACCATGTGTTCCATACTATTCCCGTGTAATTTACAGCTTAATCTAGTCCCACCCCTCAATTCCCATAGCGATCCATTCAAATGCAGAGAGGTTATAGTATGGCTTGTAAGAGTATCTGAAAATAAGATATCAAGAGTCTTTTCATATCCTTTTATACCCAGTCATGATAGCATCACCTGTTTACCTGTGGAATACCTGTTTGACCTGTGGAATACCTGTTTCACAGAATGAATGAATTCTCGAATTAAACTCCACACTGCTATTATTTTGAACACGCCCCTTTCAATGAATGAGTCAATTACTCAGAACAAGCAGCGTGCATGTCATGACAGTTGGGTCTGTTGTTTTTCTATTACACTACTACATCTACAGGTAAATGATTTGCCATGCAGAAATATCACTACTACTAATAACAGTGGTTCATCAGGTTACTGATGTTGTACTGCTATTTTTTTGAACACCACTATAATTATCAAACCAGCAGATAATGAAAGTGCCATAGTTATTATGGACAGAACATAATACACACAGGAAGCCTAAAGACAACTTCACAACATTACACATTACAGAAAATTAGATGGATCCATATACCCAGACACGGCCCAGGAAATACATGCCATCATACAGACAAATAATTTACTTTATTTATTGGGCCTGCATTCTAGCATTAACTGGACACAGGAGGACAGACGTAGGACGACATTGGATTAGAAAACTCAACACCATATTCCCAGGAGGATTAAACAAACGCTGGTAAAACTTCAACACAAGAGGGACCAAATTCTTCCTACTTAAAGGCTACAGTACACTGAATGGCCAGTTCAAACTTTTCTTTCCCAAGGGGCCCTCATAAGGGGTAACTTGGGAAATAAAGATTTTTTCCTAAACCTAAACCATAAGCATTCAGCCCTAAACCATAAACTCTTAGCCCCCAGCCCTAAACCCTTCCATCTCTAGCTCTGAAGGCCACATTGTGCCTGGGGGAAATGGTGGAGAGAGAGAGAGAGAGAGAGAGAGAGAGAGATGGTGAGAGGGAGTGAAAGAGAACTCATGCTGTGCAGAAACACCTTAGTGGGAAGTTCCTGAATGGTGGAAATCACAGGTAAGAGATGAAAGACAAGTCACTGTTTGGAGGGGGGGGGGGGAGGCAGGAGACAACAAACAGGGACAGGAGGAGCTGGGGGCATGAGAGGAGAGAAGAGAGGGGAAATGGAGGTAAAAGGAGGGATGGTAGGTTTGGGCACTGCTGGGTGGCTGGTCCAGCACATGGGTGGGTCCCACAATCCGGTATGAAATCAGGACTGGTCCAGTGCTGACTGCCCATGAGCTTTGCAAGGTGATGCACAGTTAGTGGCAGTTTGCCCAGGGATGGGAGGGTTCAACCGCCCGGGATGACAGTGTTATACACACATCAGCGACCCCTGCTGGTCAATCGGGTGCCTGCAAGTCCACCCATTAACCTGCAGGGGAAGTGTCTCCCTCTCACTCGTGTCTGTGAGAGTCCAACTGCTGGACTGTGATGCTATAAAAAAACAGTAGTTTTTAGTGTAAGTTACAGCAATAACTGCAGCTGGACATCTGGAGAATGTGACGGGGTATTAGAAACTGGGAGAAAAATTGAGGAAAGCATTTAAAAATGTAGAATTCAACACTCCCGGCAGCTTCCTACTGGATTAAAGATGGTGGTTCCTTCTTCCGTCTGAATGGTCACATGCACAATAGCATGGCATTTCCATTCTGAACATGCTTAATTTAGAGGATAATTACTGCTGGGAAATTTGGCTCACTGGCTACTGTTATTGGTAATGTTTTATCCTAATAAACACAGTACTATACTGACAGACAATGGTGTCTAACTACTCCTAGCACAATGTCCAGATGACCTGTTATCCATCCACTGTCATTTTGAGCTGAAGCCAAGCTGCCAAACTCTCTTTCTGCAACTTCAGAGTCACTTTCTGTGATGTGCTCAGGGGTTTAAGGAGCAATGCTATTAGGAAGTGCTCCTCTGTGAATGCGCTGATTCTTTTCTTGTGTTTTCTTGTGTGAAATAGAATAGAATAGAACTTTTATTTTCCCATTTGTGAACTTCAGTTGTAGCCCCAGCAACAACAAAAAGACAGAGACAGTGGGGCAGACCCACAGCACACAAACAAATATATCAAATATCATTTCATTAATCAAGTGAATTAAAGTGGAATACAGCCATGCTGCCATGATTAAAAATAGTCCCCGCTATCCCGAGATGTCCAGTGGCATTAAGCAGTCCAACACACAAACTGTGCCTACGCGATTTTTCTCCATACACGCAGTGTTGCAGTCTCTGTACACTGTTGAAACGGATCCACAGAAATGCGTCAACCTTTCCAGTCGTCACCTCACTCCTCCCCCGCATTATCTTCGCCTTCTCCATTCCCTGGTTGCCTTTTGAAGATTTCCTGCACTCCCGGATCAGTCCCGACATCTTCAACTCCGGTGAAGAGCGATGGTAAACTTTGCTGCTGCAGATTCTGAGCATATTACATTACATTACAATCATTTGGCAGACGCTTTTATCCAAATCGACGTACAATAAGTGCATATTGAAGGTCATTGACGCGACTACAAAGCAAATCCGACAAAGCACAGCTTTCTCACAGCGTAGGAGCTATCCCTAGTAATAAACATGAGTAGTACACAGTCAGCTATACATTCTGAACTATAAAATAACCAAAAACACAAGTTAAATTGAAAACAAGCAAAAAACAGGAAGCGAGTACTATAGAATGGCCCTATATAGGTATAATTTTAGTCGAGGTGGAGTCTGAAAAAGTGCGTTTTCAGACCACGATGAAAAACAGACAGTGTTTCAGCTGAGCGCAGCAGAGTGGGGAGTTCGTTCCACCACTGGGGAGCTAGGATGGAAAAGCTCCGCAGTCGGGACGAGCGGGAGCCGATAACATGGAGGGAGGGAAGTGACAAGTCGCCCTGCAGCAGCAGAGCGAAGTGGTCGAGCAGGAGCGTAGTGCTGGATTAAGTCCTGTAGGTAGGAGGGGCCTGACCTTTTGGCTGCAGTGTAGGCCAGGGTCAGAACTTTGAACCTGATCCTGGCCACGACCGGCAGCCAGTGGAGTGACCTCAGCAGGGGGGTGACGTGCGAGAACTTCGGGAGGTTGAACACAAGCCGAGCAGCCGCATTCTGGACCAGTTGTAGGGGCAGAATGGCGCAGGCTAGAGTTGCAGTAGTCCAGACCATGGACCATGGTCTGGACAAGAAGCTGGGCGGAGTAAGTGGTCAGGTACGGCCAAATTCTCCTGATGTTGTATAGGAGGAACCTGCAGGACCGTGCTGTTGCCCTGATGTGTTCTTTGAAGTCCAGCTGGTCGTCCAGGACCACCCCCAGGTTCCTTGCAGAGCGGGAGGCGGTCACCATGGTTCCATCGACGGTGATGGACAGGTGTAGGAGCGGGGAGGTCTTGTATGGCATGAAGAGCAGCTCAGTCCTGTCGAGGTTGAGCTTCAGGTGATGGCTAGACATCCACTCAGAGATGTCAGCCAGGCAAGCAGATATCCTTTCCTTTACCTTTGGGGTAGAGGGAGGGAAAGAGAGGAAGAGTTGAGTGTCATCAGCATAACTATGGTAAGAGAAGCCATGTGAATTAATTACCAAACCAAGAGACTTAGTGTAAATGGAGAACAGCAGAGGACCCAGTACAGATCCCTGCGGGACTCCTGTAAAAAGTGGATGAGGTGCAGAGACAGAGCCCTTCCAGGAGACTTGGTAGGATCTATCTGTGAGATAGGATGTAAACCAAGAGAGGGCAGTTCCAGAGATGCCCATCTCAGCCAGTGTGGAGATCAGGAGTTTGTGGTTGACCGTGTCAAACGCTGCAGACAGGTCAAGGAGAATCAGGACAGAGGAGAGGGAGGAGGCTCTGGCAGTGGCGAGTGCCTCGGTCACAGCCAGGAGTGCAGTTTCAGTGGAATGCCCGGTTCTGAAGCCGGACTGATGAGGGTCGAGCAGGTTGTTCTGGTGGAGAAAAACTGACAGTTGGTTAAGGGCAGCTCGTTCAAGAGCTTTGGAAGGAAAGGACAGGAGAGACACAGGACGATAGTTTCTAACATCAGAGGGGTCTAAGCTAGGTTTTTTAAGGAGTGGGGTAATACGGGCAGTTTTGAAAACAGCAGGAACATAGCCACAGGTTAAGGAGGTGTTGATAATGGAGGAAAGATATGGAAGGACCTCGCCGGATATAGACTGGAGGACTGCCAACGGGATGGGGTCCAGTGGGCAGGTGGTTGCACGCTGACGCGTTACAAGTTGGAGTACATCTGTGTCCTCCAGAGTCTTAAGGCCAGTTTATAGTCCAGCGACAGAGTGTCGTGGCGACCAAATTCGCTGAGCGTTCATGAACATTCTATTGTCGCCCGACATAGACTGTGGTCGTTGTCACTTTCAAAAAGTATAAACACTCCAGCGACATTCCAGCGACAGTTGACACTCCGAGGAAAATGGAGGAAGAAGCTGTTTTACTTCATCTAATTTTATCAGCTATTTTACTCCTAAAAAGGAGAAAGCAAACACGGAGGGCATATGTCAGGGATGTGAACACAAGGCATCACTCATTGGGGGAGTACAATTCTCTCGTTAGAGAACTGAGGTTCAGTGATGTCGAGTATTTTTCTCGCTACATTAGAATGTCACCGATGATATTTGATCAGTTACTGTCACTCGTTGTTACAAGTCTGCAACACAGGCCAACGCATCGTCAGCCAATATCGCCCGGAGAAAGACTGACCTTAACCCTACGGTAATGTACAATCTAATAAGCCACTATTAATAGGATGCTATAGGAGAGATAAATCAAGTTGTTAAAAGCAAATTACTTTAATGCATTCGCAGGCATAGCCGCTTGCTAGCTAGTTTGTTAGCTAGCTACAAATGTGTCATTGTAACCATTGACAATACAGACTGAACATTGCCAACTTGTAAAATTGCAACATTGAGCCAGCTGCTTCCCGTGACATTCTCCACAGTCTAATTCAGCAATCGGCGAATTTACATAAATAATAGGCTAGTAATAAGAATAAATAAAACACAGCTTACAAAGATCAATTTGTATTCTAGATACCTGGCTTCCGGGGACTCCCAGCAATCCCCGGCCTTCTCCTACAGAATGGCAAAGTCAACTGTTGGCTTAATAATTGAGGAGACCTGTACAGCTCTGTGAGAGGCATTGCACCATCAGGTCCTCAAGGTCCCAGACGAAAGGGAATGGATGAACATTGCTGCAGTGTTCAACGAAGTGTGGAATTTCCCCAACTGCTGTGGTGCTATCGATGGGAAGCATTGCATAATTCAGGCCCCTGCCAATGCTGGGTCCACGTTCTATAATTATAAAGGCACACACAGCATCGTCCTCCTTGCAGTATGTGATGCACGCTACCGATTCAGCATGGTCGACATCGGCTGCCCTGGAAGACACAGTGATGGGGGCGTCCTGAGCAGTTCCGTTTTTGGGCGAAAGCTCCAATCGGGTGATCTTGGCTTTCCCGGAGCCACCAATTTGCCAAGGTCTGCCATAACGGTGCCACACGTACTAGTGGGCGGCGAAGCGTTTCCGCTGCGGCAAAATTTGATGAGGCCCTTTCCAGGGCGCTTTCTCCCCGAACCAGAGAGAGTTTTCAATTATCGGCTATCCAGGGCAAGACGAATCATTGAAAACTCATTCGGCATTTTGTCAACCAGGTGGTGTGTGTACAGAAAGCCCATTCACTGCAAAATCAACAGGGCAATTGCAGTAGTTAAGGCCACAGTCTGTCTGCACAATTTCCTTAGGGATTTAGAGGTTGAGCTCCCAGTAAACAACAGGAGTTACTGTCCTCCAAATGCTATTGACAGCGAAGATGTCAACGGCAACGTTGTCGAGGGCAGCTGGCATCAAGAAGAGCAGAGGACCTGCCTCCAGGACATACCTCGTGTTGGAGCCAACACCTTTGGGGCTGATGCCTCCGCCATCCGTCAGAACCTAAAGAACTACTTCATTTCTGAAGCAGGAGAAGTGCCTTGGCAGTGGGAGCATGTGCGGCGCACATAGCGGCTAATTGTTACTTCTGTGGGTTTTGTTGTGTTTGTTGTGACCCAATGTAAAGGTGCATAGCTACCGCCACCTACTGCACTGGAGTGGGTATCAAATTATTTAATTGTATGTGGGTAACTTCAAATAAATGAAGAATACACAAATAAACATCTCCAAGAAGCATACCAAAAATATAGGCTAAATAGGCTACACTTAAAAAAAAAAACGTTAAATAGCTAGGCTACACATGATATCTGCTTCAAATTCAAGATTAACTTTATTTGTTTGTGTTTGACGTGATCAGCGCCTATACGATAGTAAGACATGTAACGTAGTTAATATTGTTTCAAATGCAAGTTTTTTCATTGCCTTTACTTTGTTTGATTGTTTCTCATCTTCGCTGCACGCTTCACATCTGTGAAATGGGCTGTAGCTTATAGCCTAAACAAAATAAATGTTTTATTACGACGCCCAAGCTGCATTGTTTCATGTCTTTTTAACACTCATTTCAGTCGCCACCATTTTACGCTAATCAAGGAACTGACTTATTAATCCTAGTATATCCCACGTTAAAACAATAAAGTGACATATCCAACGGTCGTTATAGCAATTTTCACCGGCACATGTCTAAGTAGCCT
Source organism: Synaphobranchus kaupii (assembly GCA_029718625.1). Lineage (NCBI taxonomy): Eukaryota > Metazoa > Chordata > Actinopteri > Anguilliformes > Synaphobranchidae > Synaphobranchus > Synaphobranchus kaupii. The sequence goes on along the minus strand of CM056386.1, from coordinate 46,103,515 downwards.
ATAAAAAATTTAGCTGTATTAGCTACACAGGCTGAACTTCTCATTTTTGGGTTGTCAGGAATGGGTTCACTCCAGTAACCTAGTCTACCACCCAGGTGAGATTATTTCCACATTTACAACTAAGACGATCACTGAATGTTAAATGCATTTAGACATTGCTGCAATGATTAGTTTTTTAAAATTAAATATTTATATAGGCTATATAGCCTATAGGCATGTAGCCTAATCTGTTGAGGTAAGCTATAGCCTATATTAGGCCTATTTATAGACATGATAGTGTTCTGCATTATTTCAGGCCAATGGGGAAAGAGACATATATCTTAAAAACTGTTTATTTAAAGTGCTATTTACAAATTTAAAAACATTCTCCCTCCACTCTCCTCAATTTCTTGGGACCTCCCGCCTGGGAACTCCGCTTCCAGGAGCACTTGTTCGATGCGGACCCTTGCCTGGGCCCGCTCGAATGGTGGCAGGCTGTCCAGCCTGAAGGCCACGGACTGTGCCCAGAGCACAGTCTCCGAGGACTGCCTCTTTTTGAGACTGTGCAGGGCTGCGGCTGATTGCTGTACCAATTGGTACAGCTCGCGATCACTCTCTGCCCCTCTCATCCTCTTCTCCCGAGGAGGATCAGAAGCCTTGTCTGGGGCGGGGGGTGATCGGGAGCTCTCTCCTGTGACTTCCTCCGGAGAAGGGAAGGTTGGAGCAGGGACATTCGGTGCGCTGTCCTCTACGACGTAGTTTGACTGTGTATTCCTACAAAGAATTTTTTTATTATTTTTTTATTATAAGGGTCAGTGGCGTCCATATCCATAACAATGCAGTCCAATACTATTTTGTAAGAAATAAACTATGATGGGCTCTACAGGCAATATGCCGATATTATATTGTCATTTGATTTTTTTTTACTAACATGCTGCTCTTCATATAGGGGTCCATGAAGGCCATCAGCGCAAAATATGGCCATTTGTTTGTTGGAACAGTCGCTGCTGACCCGCTCCGCCTGACAGACTCCCTCTTAATTCTCCCGTAGACGTCCCGGAGACTCTTGAATCGTTTCATAACTTCTTTGGCTAAAATACATTAAACAAAATTTCTATGTTAACGTTATGTTCAATGAAAAAAAGATTCAAATCATTAACGTAGCTTAAGACTAAGTAGTCTAATATAGGCTGCTCAGCACCATAACGTTACCATTGCTTTTATTTTCAAAGTAAAATAGCCTAATATATAAAATAAATGTTTTTATTATGTTTTATATTTTGTTACGTGAGAAAGCTATTAGGTTAAGTTTTGACGCGCTGTTAGAAAAGTGTGTGTGTGCGTTTAACGAAATCTTTCGCTAATCAACTAGGCTACGCCGGACCGTGGTTGGTTGAAAAGCTTGAAGTAGGCTGCTCTAGTATCTATCACATGACAACACCATTATCAAGTGGACGGAAGCCTTCAGTTGACTTGTAGTAATATATAGCTTAGACAGTATTAGACCTGCCGCAAGTATCTAGCCTACATTATAGGTACTTGGGATAATGTCATTTTTATAAATTAGGTATGTTATCTAACCAACTGGTCTGCTCACTTGTAAGCAAAACAAGACGTTCGTTAAAGACAGCTAACGTTAATGTTAGCCTAAGTTACTTGTACGTCTACTGGCTACTTACGAGAAGTATTTAAATCGGCCGCAATTTGAGACCAGGCATTCTCTTTTTTAAGAGAATCCTTGTAGTCACTACGGTCATGGGCATATAAGCATGGGTACCCCATGACCGCACTTAGCAGTTTCTCAGCAAGAAATTTATCGCCCTCCATTGTAGGCTACAGTTATCTTTTGTGCTAGCTAGTAAGTTGACCGCTCGAGCGAAGCCTCCGCTGTCAGAGACAAACGTTACCATAACAACAGAGGCAGCGACAGGGTCAAAGTTGAATTAATTTCATGTCTCAGCGACATCTTCAGCGACCGTCGCGGCGACCACAGGACAACAGTCGCCCGAAGTATAAACCAAATGTCGCTGCGACCAGCGACATCCATGGCACGTCGTCGGTCGCCGCGACACTCTGTCGCTGGACTATAAACTGGCCTTTAAAGGACGAAAATGTAGCGGTGGGTTCATTATGGGGCATATGGGGCATCACCGGATGTGTGAAGGAGTTTCGGATCATGGCTACTTTCTCCTCAAAGTGGATCAGGAAGTCATCTGCAGAGAGGGAAGAGGGTGAGGGGGTGGAGGAGGGATCAGCAGGGAAGAGAAGGTGGAAAAGAGTTTACGGGGGTTAGACATGCATGCATTAATTTTTGACTGGAAAAATGTTGTCTTAGCAGACATAGTTGCTGATGTGAAGGCTGCCAGCAGTGTGAGATACGAGGCCAGATCATCTGGGGATCTGGATTTCCTCCACTTCCTGGATTTCCTCCAGCTCACAGCGTGGTTCTGCTGGATCGGAGAGAATCCGTCAGCCACAGGCAGGGGGGTGATGATTGGGCCGGTTTGGAGACAAGAGGACATAGTGAGTCGAGAGACTGAGAGAAGCAGGAGTTAAAGGTGGAGGTGGCAACATCAATAGGCAAATTAACAAAAGATGCAGGAGGAGGAAGTGCAGAGAGAGCAGAGGTAGAGTGCGAGAGAGTGCGGAGATTTCTCCTGAAAGTTACAGAGGGTAGGTTGTTAGAGGAGTTGCGGGAGAGTGGGTAGGAGAGAGAGAATGAAATAAAGAAATGGTCCGATACATGGAGCGGAGTCAGACGTGGCGCAGCTCCTGGTGAATACAAGGTCTAGTTGGTTACCAGCCTTGTGGGTGGCGGGCGATGGGGACTGGGTGAGGGCGAGGGACTGGAGGAGTGAGGCGACACTGGATAACTGGGAGCTCTCTGGCTGGAGGTTGAAGTCACTCAGTAGAATTATAGGGGTGCCATCCTCAGGGAAGGAGCTCAGGAGAGTGTCCAGTTCATCCAGGAAAGCGCTGAGTGGACCTGGAGGGCGGTAGAGAACAACAATGTTAAGTTTAGACGGGTGAGTTACAGTGACTGCATGAAACTCAAAGGAGGAGATATTTAGGCTGTGTAAAGAGGGCATGGAGAATTTCCAGGACTGAGAGATAAGCAAACCAGTGCCCCCGCCTCGGCCAGAGGCCCTGGGGGTGTGTGAAAAGGAGTAGCCATCAGACAGAGCAGCTGGAGTGGCCGTGTTATCTGGGGTGATCCAGGTCTCAGTGAGAGCCAGGAAGTGGAGGGCCTTCATCTTGGCATAGGCAGTGATGAAGTCGGCTTTCTGGACAGCTGACCGGCAGTTCCATAGTCCACCTACCACTGAAAGTTCCTTATAAGAGGACAGGGTTGGGCAGACCAGGTTAGCCGGGCAGTGCCTGCGGTGGTTGGACCTTCTGGGGCGAGGCATAGAGCACAGAGGAATGGGGGATATACACATGGTAGGTGGTGAAAAGATGTTAGATAGGGCCCTAGCAAAGATCAGAACAAACAAACAAGTCAGGAAAATGGATGATTTAGCTTTAAGCAGTTACTTAATTGCACTCAGCTGCTTGCAGGGCTAATACACACAGGTGAAACTCGTTCTAATTAGCAACACAAAAGACAGGTAGCTGGTCCAATCACAGCGAGCAAGCTACGGACTAACTGCAAACAATTCAAAATGAGCTAAGCTACCGAGTGACTCCAATCTGTTCAATCTGTTGCGAATGCGTCTCCATGGTTACGACAAACACAAACAAAATTATCCCGGCGAGACAATTCGCCAATATCATAAAAACAAGCGGCAGGAGTGCCCTGAAAAATCTCCAGCCCGCCTCCCCGCACCACAACAGACACACAGCGCATGAAAAAACAAAAGACAAAAGCCAGACACAACAAAATACATTCAAATTAACAGACACGAACACGAAAGACAGCTAGACTACATGTCGCTATTACAGCGCCATGTGACGTCACATGAATGAATGAAAATGAACATGAATTAAGCAAGAAAGAGAAAGCACTACGGAGATGCACTTATGAAACCTTTTGAGGGAAAATACTTGGGCAGAATGAGCAGTTGAGAATAATGAGTTTTTTTTGCGGGGAGTTTGTGTGTGACCACGGCATTCAGCCTAAGTACTGTGTGGTGGCGGCAGACAGTAGGACAAATCTTCCACAGAAGTGTTGTCTGTCTGACTCACCCAGCAGGGAATTTACAGGGAAGTCAAAACGGAGAGGGTGGGGCAGAGCTGGGGGGCATTAACCTGGCATGGAAGAGGCTCTTAAACCCTTTATTTACTGTGCTATGAGGTAATTTTAGCCATCAGTGTGGCTGTTTTCCATCAGTGTTATATCCATGAAATATCTGAGTGGGAGCTGCAGTATTGGACGTACCTGTACAGGAGGAATACTTATCGCCACGGAGAGGCGTCCGTCAGTCAGACACGTGCAGCCGTGCAATTGGAGCCCAAGTGTGAATTTGGCAGAATGTGGTTGGCCAGCTGCCTCCCCTGTCTGTTTGGCTCTCCACCTCTCTCCCTCTGTCTCTACCCGTCCCAGTCTGGATTCCATAGGGCTGTTTATACACCCCCCACCAAACCCATCGCTCTATCCCCAATCAACCCTGACTGGAAAAGCTTTCTGGTATGACTGGAAAAGTGTTCTCAGTGGTATGGTAACACGGCAGTGGCCTCTCGCTCCTGTGAACAAATTCCAAAATGTCACTTTATTTACCTCACTTTATTTATTGTGCGCATTTAATTTTGTGCCTGTGTATAAATATCAGCAAAAAAAAAATCAACAGTCCATGGTTCTGGACACCTCAATTTTAGCATGCTTCTGTGCTAGCTGCACAGTTAGCACTCTTCACTGATTCACTTTAAGGGCTCTATTTTCCGGCCAGCGCATGGCGTTTGGTGAGCTGTCACAGTCAATGGCGCACTGGACGTGGCTACTGAATTTCACAATTTTCGGACTACAGGCGAGGAGCTCACGGCGGACTGCAGTGGAAGACGATAACGTTATATCTATTTTGCATTGATATTGCAAAAATATGTATCCTATCAATGTAATAATGCATTTGTTTCACTGGGGAATGTCAAAAATCACAAAATAAGTAGGCCTATACCTAATCATTTGTGTTTTAGTCCTGTTGTTTTTTATATGTAGGGCAGTGATTGCATCAGATTGTGTGAGTCAATAAATTCTACAAGTTATCACTAAACTGTTAGGCGATATAGAAAAAAGTGTGCCTTACTTTGTGTGGTAGCTTAGTATATTATAATAAAACGAAGTCCACCATATACTGAAATAGCCCATATAGCCTAGCCTATTTGCGTTTTTAAATGACGAGCTAAACAACCGGTAACGAACTATCACATCTTGCGACATTATGCATTGATATTATGATCAAACATTTCAAGCGTTCAGTCGTGCATTTGGACAGTGTCATGTGTGAATAAAAGAAAATCTGAAATACAAGTTAATCCATCTGTCCATGCTTGCCAAGGGTGTAGCCTATGTCTTTGTTCATAAGCACCATCGATCGCTACAACACAATCAATTTAATTAAAATACATTTTCAAAACACTGTCAAAGTCATGTAGAATAACGGCAAGTGATTGTTTTACGGCCATCCCCTAAAATAACAGGATTTATACATTTGTTAAATGGTTTTTCGCTGGCAAGATTGCTGCCAGTCATTTCACCGTTTTCTTATGAGATATTTTTACAGTACAGAATATGGATAATCATAATTAGGACTGAGCCTAGCCTACTATTTACAGATTTGTAGCCTACAGTGAGTAGTCTACATCTTTATGTAGTCTCCGCATCACACAGCTGCGTTTATATTTTCTCATTATAGACGGGTGTAAGAAAAAGAACGGAATACCGTAGCCTACCCCCGGGACCACAATGCAGTAACAGCCATAAACAATTAAAAACAGAAATGCATACAGGAATCAGCCTAACATAAAAAAGACAATGCACAATAAATGCAAAGTATGCATTTTTCCTGGTTAGGGGATTTATATTAAAGTCAAATCGGATGACATATGATCCACAATAAGAATGTATTGGCTTTTGTTATGAATGATCATGCATGCATTGCTTGGGAAAGCCCCGAAATTAGCAACTCACCATGGACTGACCCACCCACACAGTGAATCAAATTGGCTCACGAGCGTGAAAATCCATGACGAAGTTGCCACTTCGCCAGTGCAACGGCTTGCCACACGCCATGCGCCGGTCGGAAAATGGAGGCCTAAAGGACACCTATGACTGCAGTTTGCCTTAAAATGATCAGTATGTGTTTTTATTAAGAGCTTCAAAGTATTTTGAAAAGTTATTACATGGTAAAATGTTTAGCGTTAATTTAACTGTAATACAGTTTATAGAGGGATTAAATGCACTCTTATCAGAGTTCATTCTAACACTGCACTGTGAGTACTTGATGAAAAACCAAATTAGGCACACTGATGATGCACCAAGTACGTTCCCCTGTCAATTAAACCATGATCGTTAAATTCTTGTTGCTGTCTAGTGTCTATACAGCAATTATTACTGTTTCCCCCCCATAAAATGACCAGAGGTTAATTTTCTGTACATGTGTCGGACTAGAGCCTGCCAATACCTCACAGAGACCTTACGAGCTGGCAAGACTGCAAACACCTGGTTATAACAGTCTAGTGTAGCGTTTTTACATCATACACCTGGAGAGAGGTAAATAAAGAGAGAGAGACGGAGAGCAGTGCATTTGTGTCGCTGGTGAAACTGAGGTACATTGTGTTCTCTCACGGTGTATTTGAAACGCTACATAAAGCGGTGCATTAATACGCCATCCCCGTCTGTCCCTCCCATGTCTGTGTTTAAGGAAAAGAGACTAATCAGTGGTTTCTATACTACACAGTACATTGACATGAGCAGCTCTGGTCTGTAACATCCACACTGCCAGCATCAGGTCAGCCCTTTTGTTTTGCAGTATATCTTTTGATTTGCCTGTCAGGTAGGAGAGCTTGTGTTAGTGAAGCAGCAGGACCCGTATTCATAAAGAATCCCGGAGCAGGAGTGGTGCTCCAGGATCAGTTATGCCTTTTAGCTCATAATTGATAATGGTAGAAAATGCACTGGGGAACCTGATCCTAGATCAGCGCTCCTGCTGTGAGATGCTTTATGAATACAGGTATTAGAGGCTGCTAAGTGCAGAGGGAGGGTATTTGCTGTGATTATTTGTCTTTACCACCATACCTCACCCTCTGAAAACATGGAGCGAAGGCGTGCATTTAGATGTGTTTGTGTGCATGCCTGTGTGCACAGGTGCGTTTGTGAGTGTCTGTAATGGGCTTTAAAAGACATACTGCTGTCAGGGGAGGATACCCTGCTGCAAAAACATACTGGCATTTCCACCACTTTTAGGTTAAAAAATAAATTATTGCGACAGTCTGTGTAAATATAATTGCACAAACACTGGTCCACACAGTCTTCTTACTGTGCTGTTCAGTGTCTTTCACCATCCATAAACTTCCTCTCATCTTTTGTACTTCTTTCCCTCTTTCTCATTGGCTATAAATAGGATTAAGGAATCATCTTGCTGATGTTGAGTTTACTCTCTTCTATGCTGAGCTTCATGTTCAGAAAGGTTTGATCAGGCATTATATTTACTCCAGTAGGCTACTGTAGAGTACAGGAAGGGTTGATCAGGGATTATCTTTACTCCAGTACTGTAGAGTGCAGGAAGGGTTTATCCGGGATTATCTTTACTCAAATACAGGAAGGGTTGATCAGGGATTATTTTTACTCCAGTACTGTAGAGTGCAGGAAGGTTTGATCAGGGATTATTTTTACTCCAGTACTATAGAGTACAGCTCACAATTTGTGCTGGGCTTTCATTCATGTGTTCAGTGATTTGAATTCCTGTGTTCAGCGATAAGTGTGGACCAAAAATGCTCATAATGACTGAGATGTAATGTATGGCTGAGAGAGGAGGAGACCTGCAGGGAGGTGAGAAGGTGGTCATGGCCCTGAATAAACACTATACGTGTGTGTCTGTCTGTCTGCTGTCTGCACTGCTTTCTGAAGTCTTTCCAGGAAAAGAGGGAGGGTAGAGCACACTGTCCATACACACAGCACACACACACACTGTCCACTCCATACACACAGCACACACACACACTGTCCATACACACAGCACACACACACACACTGTCATGGCCCTCCCGTGGCGAGTCACAACAAAGCATGAAAATACAAAAATATTTACAAAAATAGATTAATCTATTGACAAAAATAAATAGTTATATTAACAAAAAGGCAAAAACAGAAACACAGGCAGCATGGAACCCAGATGGTTGCCAGAGAGTGAGCCATCACTGGTCTCCATATAAAGGGTATCAAATAGATGCCGCCAATCCTACAATCAAGACAGAACAAAAAACTAAAGGAAACACAAAGCACCAGACACATGCCACTAGGGGCACCAGGTAGAGTGGAAGGTCACATGAGGATGTGGAATTCCATGCACATCTGTGGACGAGTTTCTCTGCTTCCTGTCCATTGTTTAAGTCCTTGTCACTTTGAAATTTCAATGATCAAAGTAAAGGGATTACTCCCATATGGGGATTTGTCTGTAGTAATAAGGATGTGTCTGTAGTAGTAATGATTTGTCTGTAGCAGTAAGGACATGTCTGTAATGATAAGGATTTGTCTGTAGTAATATGGATCTGTCTGTAGTAGTAATTATTTGTCTGTAATAACGATTTGTCTGTAGTACAACCCATGGCAAAAAATTATGGAATCACCACACTTAGAGGATGTTCACCCAGCTTTTTTACTTCGTAGCAAGTAAACAAATCACAGATATGGCACAAAACAATTTTTGTTTAATAGCTGAACATTCTGGCTTCATGAAACATACCTCAAACAAATTAAATTAAATTATTTTAATGAATGGCATATTTTTTTCCAGATCAAGTAGAGGAAAAAGTTATGTATTCACTGAATGTTGAGGAAAAAATTATGGAATCAAAAAAATAAATAAATCGCAATTGGACCAATCTTTCCTGCACATTGGACCATCCTCTGAAGCTCTGTAACCCGCATCCCTAATATTGTAGGGGTTAATAGGTCAATTTCCCTATCTGTTAAAGGTCATGTGTGCAAATTCTCAAAACAAGGAAATGTGTTTGGCGGCTAAGATTGAAGTTTTTTCCACCCGTGCCAGTTTACAGTGATAGAATACAGCATAGGCACCTTCCCCCTGCCCCACCCCACCACAATCCCCACCCTGCCCAAACTGTTAATTTTTACGTGTTATATATATTTTTTATTTTATACCTTTATTGTCGAAAGCAATTCATGCACCATGGAATATATTATTATTAGTCCTATGTCTGGGTATTTGGTGTGTTGAGGTGCGCTCCATTGACTCTTTTTTCTGCCGTCTGTTTGTCGGTGTGATACTGATGATCCAGTATCCAGTTTGTCTGTGTGCACTGATGGTGCAGTGCTAACGTACCAACCCAATCAGCCTGTATCTGCACAGTCTGTATTTCTCCCTACAGTGCCAACGTGCTAACCTACCCACCCAATTGCCCCGTGTTTGCACACAGTCTGTCTCTCTCCTGTCTCTCACAGTGCTAACGTGCTAACCTAACCGCCCTGTATCTGCACATTGTCTTTGATGGGCAGAGGTGAGAGGGTGGAGTCAACCACAATATTGCGATGCCCAATCACAAGGCCGGTTTCTGGTCTGATCAGGGGGAGGCTAGCGGAGGAAAAGAGTCTATATAAGCTATGGTGAAACAGTGGCAGCTGTCTTGTTCTGTCGTACTAAACTATCCATCTGATCCATCTCTCCGCCTCTCTGTCTAACCGACTGTCTGTCTCTCCAGCATGCTGGGAAAGGGGCTTCTGCAAGCTTGGCTGGTCCTGTGGCTGGCACGACAATCTCTGCAAGGAGGTAAGGGTTTGTGAAGGGAGGAGGGAGGGGGCATGCACAAGACAGCAACAGGTTGGGTCGTTGTTTAAAGTGAGAGAAATCCTTTTTCCAAATCTACTGTGGGTGGCCTATAATGAAGAGGGGAAACTAACTGTCACTAGCTTGTATTTCATAAATGCATAATTATTATCTTTTTCATTAAATTCTTACTTTATCAAAACCCTTGTTTGAACGATAACTGCATTTTCGATGAGATGAGATTTGAGTTTTTTTATATTCTTGAGTAATAAACTATTAAAATAGTTAATGCTTAGTTATATTTCTTTTAATCTGTTAGAGTGTAATTAATTCACATATGGGTCCAGGTTCTGAAAACAGCAGACATATATAATTAAAATATGAAAATATTAGATAAAATATGTACGTATATTACATGAGATTATTTCCTTCTTCTGCTTCTTCTTCATCTTCTTCTTAGCAGCAGCATCGTAATTGTAACAGTAGTAACAATAGTACCAACAACAATAAATATGGTGATTTTAACTTTAAATGTATTGCTTGTCATAACCAGAATGCTGCATTAATGTTGTTAATTATTTCTGTAAATTACACAGGAATAGTATGGAACCCATGGTTGGCTAAATGGCTGTAAGTCATTAAGGGTCTGAGGTATCAAACAAGCCACAAACCATCACTCTGCTGCCAGATATGCAGTAGATATGGATGGATCACTTTAAGGGTTGTTTCACCTCACTCATTTTCCTATTGAACTGAAAATAAGTCAGGAGAAACAACCCACAAAGTGATCCATCCATACCTACTGCATATCTGGCAGTAGAGTGATGGTCTGAGGTTCGATTGATACCGCAGACCCTTGATGACTCACAGCCATTTAGCCAACCATGGGTTCCATACTATTCTGGTGTAATTTACAGCTTAATCTAGTCCCACCCCCCAATTCCCATAGAGATCCATTCAAATGCAGAGAGGTTATAGTATCGCTTGTATATCCTTTTTTAGCCAGTCATGATAGCGTCACCTGTTTACCTGTGGAATGTTCCAAACAGGTGTTTTTGAAGTTCCCAGTCTTTTCTTTGCCCCTGTGCCAACTTTTTTGGAACTTGTTGCAGGCATCAAATTCGGAATTAGCGTATATTTGCAAAAATCAATAAAGTTGATAAGGTAAAAAATGTAATATATTTTCTTTGTACTGTTTTCAATTAAATATATGTAAAAGAGAATTTACAAATCACTGCTTTCTGCGCATTTTACATACTGTCCCAACTTTTTTTTTTTTATATCTAAAACCTTTCAAAACTGAAGCTTATTTCCCCCAAATCAGAAACCAAAATTTTTTTTCCATACAGTTTTTCACTCAAATACCTGAAGCCATTCACTCAAAATACTACTTTTTCTCCTAGGAAACTGAAACATTTCACTCAAAAACCTGAAGCCATTGACTCAAAATCCTAAAACTTTTTGAAGTTTTGCACACCTCATCTAATGTAAGCAATTAAGAATTTCCCCTGCAGGTGGAGTAAATATGACATCTCTTCTTCACTTTATCAGTCCAGGCAGCCATCAGATACACTGGATTCATTTCTAAGATAAACACCACATGCACACATTTTGCTGCTGGTATCATCATTGTCAAATGACCAATTTCTGTTTTGCTCTCTCTCTCTCTCACTCGCTTGCTCTCTGAGTAGTTACTTAGGATGAATGTTTCTCACATATTGGCAGTCTGCAGCAGCTCGGCTTGTAAATTTTGTAAATGTTGAACCACAACATTTAAATTTCCAAAAATAATTTATGTAATTTATTTACAGAGATGTCAATCACAATTGACGTTTAAATAATTTATATTAGGGGTATGCTTGTATCTCAGTTCATTTTGTAATTATCATTACTGTTGCATATTGTCAAATGTAATTCACATGCAGATTCTCAGGTTAGTGTAAGTATGCTTCATGGTGCATGTCTGATAGGGTTCCACACAGTCTGATGTGAGTAACATGGGACTGATGGAGTGAAACAGTCTGGCAAACACTGCAGGTTGTGTTTAGTCACATGGTGCTGGCTGTCAGTGAGTGGATTACGTCACCCCTCAGAAAAATCTATGGTAGGAAAATCATCCTGATGTTATGAAATTCTTAAAAGATGGGGAAATCAGTAAGCCATAAAAAATAATTAATTAGCCTCATTCATGAAACAGTCCTAAATATGCGCATACATGTACAAAACAAGTTGGTACAAAACATTTATGCCGGATTCATCAAACCGTGTGGGAAAGGCTAATTTGTGTTTGTATGCCGTGCGTATGTTTACATTCTGATTTATCGTAAATGACAGGCGCATGCACCTTATTTTGCAATTTGCGTAAATCCACGCCCATGAATTGCCATATATGGAACTTGCAAATTCCATTTAAAGGTGCATACAAAGTCAAAGTGGCCCAGAAAAAGCAAAAGAAAGAATTATTCTGACACTGAAATCAAAGTTTTATTAGCAGATGTTCAGTCAAGGAAAAAAAATGTTTAGTATTGTCTATTCTGGTTTCATAGGAACTGGTAAAGCAAAAAGGCCTGGCTGGAGATAACATGTGCCATTAATGCAGGATCTCCTGTCACACAAACTGTTAAAGTTCAAGCCTTTCTGCAGCGGATGAGCACATTGCCTCCATCTGCCAAGCACTACCGTCTTTCTCGCAGCCTAGAAATAAATAAAATGTTATTCATTTCATCATTTTCTAGGTGTTCTGTGAGAGATAGTTTGAAATCCCTTAATCCCTAGTGATGGAAAGAGGTACTTATAAATCTATATACTCTGACACAGTTAACAGCAATTTGACTAATATATTCCTACTAATATGCCAGCTGTCTCTCACATCAGCTTTCTCCAAACAAGTGCCCCTCAGAATGAAGCTGTTGTGGGTCCCACCAGGCCACCGGGCCAGGATGTTGAGAAATACATTTTGCATCACATATGAGCTGCACATTGATGTGATAGCCCTTTCTATTCATATATGCAGACATATCTTTGGGTGGAGCCTTGAGGCTACGTGTGTGCAGTACACTCTATGGCACCGATAACATTGGGCAGATTGTTAATTTCATAAAAACCCAAAAATGACTAACCAGCCATTCATCACTCTGAGCCAACAGATATGCACGATCTTAAAAATGCGTTCTCTCCAAAGGATTGCGCCAACTCTTCCAACAGCACAAGAGCAGCCATCGCAAAGCTGGCTAAAGACTTGTAAGCCATTTTATAACAAATTCCGTTCATAGGTTAAATGTGTGTTTTAATTAGCATATTTAATGTCATATAACATTTTAATTTAATTAATTCAGAAAAATAGTAGCCTACTGGGAGCATTCATTAAGTTATGGCTGTAATTAAATAAATTCATAGCCTACAACTGATTAATTGGCTTAGTCTAAAGTGCCTACAATTTATACAATTGTAATTATTATGTTTGCATTGTGCACTTCAAAGGCTACATTTAGTCTTGTGAATTTAACAGAAAATTAAAATAAATACATATTCTAAGTGACATTCAGAAGCTACATTTAGCGGCATTTTTAATTTACAAATGCTGTACTCGTGGTCCTGAGCAGGTGTAAATTTTGTTAATATGTACAAATAATTCACAGATACAAAAACCTTGATCAATGCCAAAATATGGGCAAAATTGCTGATACGAACGATTTACGCACAAATTCGTTCTGCTCACGTTTCATGAATGAGGCCCATTGTCTGTACCGGCTCTGGCATTCACATGTCAGATTTCCAATGCCTATGTCAAAGGGGACATTTTTTTTTTTTGGATTGCTGTACTGTGTGGGTCTTACGACATTGGCTTTCTTCCAAGTTACTATGTGATCCAGCAATAAGATCATACTCTGTTTCCCCTGGCACATCCATTCTGGCTCAGAATCAAAGGAAGCTCCAATCGGGGGATGTGTGATCCAATTCTGACAGGCCATCGTGAGAGAGGAGTTTAGTTCTCGTAGACAGTCGGTCCCATTTTGCCTTTTATTCTCCATCAATGGATGCTTTCTTCCCTCTGTGAGCTCATTCTGTGAAGTGTCCGGTTCGGCTGGATTTGCTGGGCAGCGCCACTGTATGCTGTACGTCATCTCATGTTTTACCACCAGCTGCTCCTCTTTAAAAGCTTTCACTTTAAACAGTGTGATTCAGTCAGTCGTTTTACACAGACCCTGTGCTCAGGTGACCTGATCATGATCTAATCTGCTCACCTCAGCTGCCGCTTTATGCATGTTTTAAATGTGTTTTATTATTTTCCCAGATTCCTTAAATATGGACATTAGAACAGGAGGTTTTTAAACATGGTTGGGGAGCCACTGTGCATGCTGGTTTTTATTCCAACCTTAAGTGAATTGGATCCCCATAGTGTATGTTAAAGGATGTTTATCCTCTTAATGCCACATTATGTCAGAAACACATATTCATGAAAATGACATATCTATTTCAACACCTCCAATCAAAACAGTTCTGACAGCTAAAGCTTTCATTTTGTGATGTGCTGGGGCAAAAGATTATTTTTGAAAAGAGGTCACATCTTTTCTTAATGGAATGACCTCCAACTGAAATCAGGGAAGTCATGCTGATCCTCGGCGGCGGAGCGAACGTGGCCATTGCAATTTGTTGCTTTTCTTTGTTGTTGTAGTCGACCAGTGCCGGCACTACATTTGTAGGTAACGTAAAGTATCGCTCCCCTGCCGTACTTCCACAGAGAATATAGGTCAGCACATAGTAAAGGATTCAACGATAGCTTGACTTAAAAAATGATGGTATAAACACTCAAAATAACCCCAATAGACTGCCGTCGTATTTTATTTGCTTTGGGTGCACTGTGAAGTGTTTAAGTGCGTTTGTTAGTGGATGCTGCCGGTTACCATAAAGTTGCGCTAGCATTAGCAACGTGTGTATGTCCAAAAGAAGGGACAGCATGGAATTAGCTGAAAATGGTTTCCATCAACTACATCATGGGTAAGTCGTAATTGAGACATTATGTCCAAAATTCCGAACTATCCCTTTAAGAGATGCGATTAAGACCTTTAGGCTACTGTAGGCTAATTTTGTTGAGTGTCATAGCTTGCACTTCGCTTTGTGACACTTGAAAGATATCCCACCCTCTGCCTGCCACTGAAAAAGATGTGTTCAACATCGTTACTCTTTACATTATGGTCGACCACAATCAATAGAACAATCTACAATTCATGGTTCATAGGTCCTACCAAAGATTTTAGATATGAGAAGATGGCGCTTTTCCCCATTGAATTTTTCATCTGTTCAAAAACTCCATTGACCTTGAGTCATTCAATGAGCGCCTGTTGTCTGTCTAATGCCGGATTTACACCAAAAGCGTTTTGCCGTGTAGTGTCGCAGGTATGCGCCGCTTGTACTGAAAATGAAAGCGTTTAAGTTCGTAAGGTGGGCGTTCTCTCTTGGTGTCAGTCAGGTTCGGAGGAGATTCGCTTCAGATTTAATTTGCTTTCTGTAGCTACAGCATAGTTAGTTAGCAAGCTGGGTAAAACGGTTTTCAGCTTGTTTAGTTAGCGAGCTATGCAAGCTGGAACATAACTTAAGCAAATTATATAGGATAGCCGAAGCATTTATGAAAAGCTCCGAACGACAGTTTGAAGGGAAGTGACGCGTTCTAGTGAGATGACCCTCCTCCTTTCATATGATTGGTTGCGCACTGGCTGGTCATTGCGATTTGCGCAGAAGTTAAAATATATTTAGCTTGCACGAAGTGCGGGGTACTTGCGATTCGTACCGCTCCCAGCGGCACTGGCAGAATCGCGCCTTGTCGCTCTCTCTCCATTGGAATTGAATGACTTCCTGCCAGACGGCGCGGAACTGCCGCTCTTGGTGTAAATCCGGGGTAATAATAAGTTCCGAATGCGGACATTTCAGCTCCAAAGTTGGACCTCTTCATCCGCCTACCCTCTTTGGTCCTACCTCAATCCACAGTATTATCGTTTACATTTTAACTGGAGAAATTAAGCAAAAGAAAGGCGCAGGGTGTTCATCTGCAGGGGAGTCGAAAACCGGCACATCTGTAGCATATAGTTAGGTTACCGCAGCAATTTTGGTTGCGGTGTTTTACATTTTAACTGAGCGAAGCTGTCTCTCTCATAAGACAGTTTTGGTTACATGCCATGTTACACTAAATTTCTACAGTCTATGGTTAGCGCAATGATCTCTGGGAACGAAAAACCTGTACAAGTGTACATCGATGCACACTTGAAATTCTGGGTCTTGTCAAGTACGGAAGTCCACATCCGGGCTGCGTCCCAATATTCTTCACTCCCCACCTCCTTTCCTCCACTCCCCCACTACCACTCCTCTCCTACCCAGAAGTATGCAAAACTGCCTGAACGTTTTGAGTACGTTTTAAGTATTTGCATGTACAGTATACAATGTACCTGACATTGTGGTTTGTAATACGTAATTAAGATGTAATCAGCGACATTATATGAAAACACAAAGATCCGTTTCCAGGGCACGGAGTAGAGGAGGTGGTAGTGGAGGAAGGGAGGGTGCATTTTTTTCAAGTATTGGGATGCACCCCGGGGATTTTAGAATATACTTTCTTTTTGCATACTTGTGGTTCGGAATGCACCAATGACAAACAAAATGGCACTATGTGCACTGGCTAGAGTGCAAGTATGCATAATGGAACCCACAGCCAGTATCTTTCCGCGCGAGAACAGTGCCCAGTGTCTCGCGATACGGAAGTAGACTGGAAGATAGTGCTAGCGTTTAATGTGCCTGTAAACAAAGGAGAAGCAGCTAGCGTGTTTTCTTAGCAAATGTCTGATTATGAAGAAGATGACGGGGTGGAATTTGTAGTTGAACCATACTTCGAGCTGGAATATATTGATTTGGAGTTAGAATTAATGTCCTCGTGTAGAGTGATACTAAAAGTTACTCTTACCGGATGTTCTTATTAAATGCAAAAAATGACATCTGAAATGACACCTCCAACAATGACACTGTTGTTAAACCTTATTTGAGTGGTTTTATGTGATTAATTCACAGCAAGTTAGCCAGGGGGGAATTATATCCAATGGCAAGATGCTAATTGTTAGCATTGCTCCAATTCAGGATTTACAATAATTTAGTTACAACGGTGAGACCAGGAAAGCTTGAACTATCCCTTTAAGCATACAATTATGGGAGAACATAAACATGTTTTCATTATTGCTGAAGGGAACAAAAACCAACATGCAGAGGGAGGCCCATGGGAATCCCAGCTGCATTAAAACTGATGTTGAACCCCTCATATCCTCTTTCGTAGGGCCAGACCTTGGAGCAGGGGTTGGCATTGGAAGGGCCAGGGCCGGAGGTGAGCTACCTTTTCATAGACCCAGTACAGTAGGTTTATGCCTGCTATAGTGACGATGTGAGGAAAGGACTCCCATGACAAATTGTCTTTTGATTTTTAGGGGCCGGCCTTCCTCTGGGTGCTCTGGGTGCTCTGGGGGCCCGAGGATTTGTAAGCAAGCCTGCAAAGGCAGCTGGTAAGTCAGAGAGGCTCTAGACTCAGGTGTGGGAGGGATTCCCAGGGTTTCCTTGGCAACCGGCAGCCATTTTATACCCGGAATAGCACGTTTTTTTTATTTCAAGGAAACCAATGGGATTTGTTAAGATTTTGTAAGTAACCGGTGTAATTAAGACTTGATTGAACTGCCTTCATCCAGCACACAGAAGTTGCCAGTCTAACAAATATCTGTATCGTATATTTGTAATTCAGTTTGTGTCAGGATCTAGTTGAAAGGAAGAGCCCTTTATACAGGTGCACTTCACAAGTTTGTTTAAAGCTGTGGATCAATGAAAATAATTTTAGCTGTTGTCATTGGGATAATGTTTCCCTTCTGTGTATAATGTAAGGTATGCTATAAATCAGTGTTGTTTTGTTTTGAAGAAAAAATTCTTGCATAAACATTTCTTTTTAATTTTACCTTTACCTTGTTTGTTTGTTTGTTTATTTGTTTTCTTATTGTCTTTCGGTGTTGTGATTTTTGTCATGTCACACAGTTTCTAATGAAATTTTTATTACTTCCAGGTCGCTACCCTAGTACCTTGCTTAGAATGGGTGAGCTTTTCAGATACATTTCCATAATTATGATCACTCTGTAGTAGGAATCACCACAGTCAACCTTGCTTTGTTTGGTGCGTCAAAACCAATAAAACATGCTCAATTGAAAAAATGAAATGGTTCACACTCAATAATGGATTTTCCAGGGTTATAAAGTTCAAATTTTACTGTTTTTTAATTTAACAAATGTTATTGCACGATGTGTAGCTTAAATTTGTGAGGGATTACCAGTCTATGCTGCTGTTTGACCGCTAATCATCGGGAAAAATATATTGTCAACGTAATGTTGCTGGAGCCTGATCCTCGGAGTGGGCCGTTTTTGGGCCTGTGTCACTAAGTTTTCCTGAAAACTACTCTGCTGTGCAACGTTTCTGCTTATGCCACGTCATTGTTGTGGGCTCGGAGCCCTCTCATGTAAGTGCCGGACTGTGCTTTCTTATTGTCCGCAAATGGTTACTATTAGCTTACCACATATTGCCCATTGAGCCCTTTACAGGCCATAGCTGTTCTCTAACCCCCCCGTACCTTTATTGGTTCCCGACAGTCATGCCTTCACTCACCTCTTTGTCCAATTGTGAATTGTGAGACCTGCATTTGCCCCTTGGTCGGAAGATCGCCGAACTGGAAGGGAGAATATCCATGCTTTACCAGATTCAGGAGGATGAGAAGCTCATCGATTCCCTTGTTTCCTTATGTCCTGCACAAACGACCACCTGGAGAGCTAGACAATGTTTCGACCCCAACCAAAGATCCCTGGGTCCAGCTGGGAGCCAAAAACTCCAGTCAGTTCCACCCCACACCAACTGGAGCCATGGACTGTAGCTGGCAGTCGTAAACGTGGTGGTAGGCGCACCACTCGTCTCCCGCCATTCCAAGATATTCAGCTGGTAAACAGATTTGACTTCTTGGATGAGCAGGATATTCCTCCTCTGGCCGGTCATCTAAAACTGCCCTCTCCTCCTGTACCATCGAATGGGTCCCAGCGCTCTCAATCGCCGCCGGCCCCCCTCTGGCTATGACCTGACAGTTTGCCCGTCCTGCTGATTGTCGTCCTAAGACACACACCATCACGGAACAGTTGGGCTTTCCAGCCATTTCACGGCCTGCTGTTCCCTCCCAGGTGAAAATCGCCTCACCTCATCCTCCAGTTTCACTGCACAGAATTCCACCGCCACCCCCAACAGAATTCCTCCTTCCTCATTGATAATTGGTGATTCTATCACCAGAAACATAAAAAGAAAATCAGTGAAGACTGACTGTTTCCCAGGTTCCAAGGTTTTAAATATTTTAGAATGTCTTCCGCGCAGTCTGGACATACATTTTCATGTCCAAAATGAAAAATGTACACAAAATGATTGTATACATTGGCTATAACGATATTCCAAACCAAGAGTTTGAAATATTAAAGTGAATATTAAAGCGAATGAGCACCAGTATTCGCTTGATCCAAGATTGCTTTTGCTTGCAGCTCCCATTTTGGTTTTACCACTGACTCACATTTTCAACCTAACTATTGTTGGGGGAAGTATTCCTAAGCGCACATCTCTCATTTATTTAAAGGCGGAGAGGTTAGTGACCCAAATAACTACTGCTGAAACTCCAAACTTCCTTGCTTAGCCAAAATGTTTGAAAAATTGGTGAATAACCAAGTTCGTTCATATTTATCTACAAATAGTATTTTAAACTCCTGTCAGTCTGGTTTTAGGCCCGCAAGCTTGCAAGGTGGTTAATGATATAATTTGTTCACTGGACAAGAGAGGACACTGCTTTGCCCTGTTTATTGATTTATCAAAAACCTTTGACATGGTAAATCACACTATTATTTTATATAAGCTTAAGTCAATTAGTTTTGATAGTAATGCCTGTAAGTGGTTTGAGTGTTATATTAATGGCAGAACACAAGCAATAGTGGCGGATGGGCATCAGTCTAGTTTTCTTGAGGTTTCCATAAGGGTGCCCCGGGCTCCATATTCGGTCCTTTGCTTTTCACTTTATACATAAATTATCTTGGCTCACTGATTACAAATAGTTCTGTTCATTATTATGCAAATGATACTATCATGTACACTTCAGCACCCTCAGTTGTTAAAGCTGTCACAAATTTACAGGCTTCCTTTCATGCCATTCAAAATGCTCTATTAGATCTTCAACTTGTGCTTAACCCTGAGACAAACTATATACTAAGACAAACTATATGCTCTTCAGTAGATCAAAAGCGAAACATCTCAAAAATCTATGAAAAAACTATGGATGATTTTGAAATTCAGAGAACCCAGGGATATACGTCCTTAGGTATCGGGTTAGATGAAGAATTATCTTTTAAAATACATGTTGTTTTTTTCTACAAAAACTGCTTTACAAGAGCATCAAGATTAGAACTTAAGTTATACAGAAAACATTTTTATCTGTGTTGGATTATGTGGATATAATCTACATGTATGCATCTGCCAATACCCTCAAACCACTTGATGCAGTGTATCATGGTGCACTGGTGCACATTTCAGAACACATCATTGTATATTATATGAGAAATTCGGCTTGACCTCACTTAATGCCAGAAGGGAATACCACTGCCTTATGTTAATTTATAAAGCAGTGTTAAATAAGTTGCCATCTTACTGTTCCCATTTTTCAGTTTAGATCTATTGGGAGATATACCTCGTTCTCAAGAATATTTCACTCTTTGTAACCCGTGGATGAGTACTGAAACAGGAAAGACTGCTTTTACCTTTGTAGGGTCTACAGAACTACAATTCCTTACATTCCACAGGAAACCCCTCCTCCGCATTGCGAGTGACATAAGACATTATCCCAGTTGTGATTTCCGCACTGTAATGCCATACTTTGCGACTGATGTCACAGCCGGCAATAATGTTATAAAACAACCAACACTGTCTCTCTCAGTCTTTCCCACTCGTCCGGCCTTCACTGGCTCATCTAACCTCTCGCGTGCGGCACGCACGCCCGGGGATGAGCCCTCGCTCCACAATGAAGCCTCACCCATCCGTGACGCCCACCCAACTGAGCGAGGCGGGCTCATCCACCCCCAGCTATCAGCCGCAGAGAACCAGAGACGAGACGCCAGGAGGCGATGCAAGTAGCGGTGGTCAAGAAAGAACCACTAAGAGGGCCAAGCACCGACTGATCCAGGAAGCAGAGCAAAAAAAAAAGTCCCGTGAGGCCTGCGGCCTGCACAAGGATCACGCTGCGTATTTTGGGAGAGATGAGGCGACCGGATTCCCTTATCAAATCCTACGAACTGCACCCTGGAAATTCGCAATCCGACGGAGGAACCAGTTCAAGGGAGCAAAGGATGGGGCGGCCGGATCCCTCTATCCACCCCAACCCTGTGAATTTGCAATTCAAGGAACTCAAGTAAGGCTGTAGCACTGGGAATAAAGCATAGCATATCAGTTAGTAACCACAACATGTTTGTGACTGGATGTATGTAACTGTCCTATTGAATGGTTAATGTTAAAAGTTTTGTTTTATCATTTTCTTTTGGATGGCTCTAAGCCATCCACCGTGCTGTGCTGCGTTAGTTTTAATATACATCACGCATAGAAAGGATCTTGCATGTGATCTATCTTAAATATTAACCAGTCGTAACAGTGCATGCTGATCTCGACGTGCACACACCGATAACCTTACAGTTATCCTTTGTCTGTTTGGTACGGTTCATGCGCCATTGTTAACTAGCTCCAGCTAGTTTCAAACCTACCTCCATGTTAGTTTCTTTGTTCTCTCTAAACATGTGTCCGGGGCACGCATACACAAAGCTGCGCAACCCCCCACATGCTTACGCGCACGTGTACCCAACGCTAACACGCACACACATACACACACACAAGCACTCACACATAGTTTGTTGCACATTATAGTTGTGAATTGTGCTTTGCTCTTTTTGCTACTTTGTGTTCAATAAACGTTACTACATTTTCCAAGATTGTCTGTATTAATGTCTTGTGTTGAATTGAGTCAGCCACTGGTAATCGCAGGAATTCCCCAAATGCCTTCACCTGAATCATTCATCGGTATCAACTGAGTATATAATTTTGTGATTTTGTTAGGATTAAAGGCCCACACTCATCAGCATTCTCTTCCTGGTTTTAGTATCTGAAACGTCCACAAAACGTTAGCTAAGTGCAGTGATGTAGCTTTCGTGAAAAGTCCCAAACCCCGCCCCCCTGTCTGTATACATTAGGATTGCGACTCTGACAAATTATGCAAAAACATACGTAATATCATGTGGGAAATCGTTTTACCAACTCAGAAAAATCACAATTATACACTAAGATATGCATACTTCGACCAAAATTGCAAATGTTTTACTTGAACCAGTATGGAACACAATTGAAAAGCTCCAGGATAAACACAAAAACTACTTAATGTGTCATTTTATTGGTAATTAATTTAATTCATTAATTGAAGTTGCCCATTTTTAGTTAGGTATATTCTCTTTTCAGAATGGTATATAAAACTTAATGAGACTGATTTATTATACTAAAATTATGCCACCAGTTGTATAAGGATGGTAGAGGCATGCCCCCTACACCTTCTACGCACCTTTTAAATGGAATCAGGTTACCCTCAAATTGGACAGACTGATTAGCATTGAGGGTTTCAGTTTCTTTTGAATTATTTTTTTCAGGAATCTTGTACTTGCTTTTCATAATGTATTTGTTATTTTTAATTTGTACATTTTCATATTGTTCACATTACTTTTGTAATATTTAAATTTATTGTTGTGTTTTTTTATTGCATTGTTGTATTCTCAGGGTGCCATTGTAAAAGAGAGCTTTGCTCTCAACTCCCTGGTCAAATAAAGGTCTCTATCTAAATACTCTTATGTTTGTGAAGGGTGACTGTGGGTGCGTTCCAATATTCTTCACTCCCCACCTCCTTTCCTCCACTCCCCCACTACCACTCCTCTCCTACCCAGAAGTATGCAAAACTGCCTGAAGGTTTCGAGTACAAGTATTTGCATGTACAGTATACAATGTACCTGACATTGCAGTTTGCGTCGAGATAAATTAAATAATATGTAGCCATTAATACGTAATTAAGATGTAATCAGCAACATTATATTAAAACACAAAGATCCGTTTCCGGGGCACTGAAGAGAGGAGGGTGCATTTTTCGAGTATTGGGACGCACCCTGTGTCTATGGGCAGCCACTCAACTGAACGGCCTAGCCTGATGTCCTCTGATGTGGTGGCGCATGGACGCAATTGCCCCTCTATTAACCCTCACTCTGATTGCTCTGATTTTTCTTTGTTTATGTTAACCCTGGTGCTTAATTGTCTCACACAGATTAGCCAGCAACTTTAATTGATTGCAGCTGGACCTACTTTGTTTTAAAAGATGGTGGAATGCCATAAGCTTTGAACCTGCACACTGAAGAAGGCATATCTGAAACATTTGTGCAAGATGTTTACGCTGCATTTGTTAAGTTAAAAAACTGTAATATTTTAACTTTATAAGCTTGGAAAATCCATTATTGAGTGCGAACCATTAAATTTTTTCAATTGAGCGTAATTATGACGATGAATAGTTCCTTTCAAAGTCTGTCATGTGCTTCGTTGCCCAGCATGTATCATAACTTAAGTACTGCATCCATAAGCACCATATGAGCCTCAGAGCCTGGTACTGCTGTCTGTGATAAACCTGCAGCACACAGTCATTTAGGGACTCAGTGATAAAACAAATATGAATGTGTGAAGCATTATGACGGCTGTATTTCTCTGTGAGACATTTGTTATCTCTGACCGATTGTGCTCTTATTTACTCAGGAGAACCACATCTGTAAAATGACACAACAGAATCACCATAAATACACTGCCTGGCCAAAAGAAAAGTCGCTGTTGCACCCGTCATGCATAGTGCCCACTGTACAAGCTTCTGGAGGCAGTGTTATGATCTGGGGTTGCTTCAATTGGTCAGGTCTAGGCTCAGCAACGTTATGCAGCAATAAAATGAAGTCAGCTGAGTACCTGAATGTACTGAATGACCAGGTTATTCCATCAATGGGCATATTCCAGGACGACAATGCCAAGATGAATCGGGCTCAAATTGTGAAAGAGTGGTTCAGGGAGCATGAGGAATCATTTTCGCACATGAATTGGCCATCAGAGTTCTGACCTTAACCCCATTGAAAGTCTTTGGGATGTGCTGGAGAAGACTTTATGGAGTGGTTTGACTCTCTCCTCGTCAATACAAGATCTAGGCCAAAAATGAATGCAACTCTGGACGAAAATAAATGTTGTGACGTTGCATAAGGTTGTCGAAACAATGCCACGACAAATGCGCGCCGTAATCAAAGTTAAAGGCGGTCCAACGACATATTAGAGTGTGCGACTTTTTTTTTGGCCAGGCAGTGTAGATCTGATTAGACACTTGGGTCTGAATCTAAAACAGTCAATGAACCACTAACTCGTTTAACCAAGCAATGCATTATAATCCAGACTGTCATATTTTTATAGTTTTTATTTTAGTCTTGCATCTATATATGTTATAGTAAGATCGAAGTCCTCGTCATTGAATTGGGTGATGGAGAGAGAGGAAGTGATGTAAGAAGGTGTGTGATTGGTTCTGGCTGTTTGTTACCCAGGTGCCTATAGGGGAGCACTGGGTAGACCTGTGAGGCCAGGATATGGGGCCCTAGGAGGCTACGGTGGTTACGGTAATGTCCTGCTTTTATCAGTCACTGCAGCATCAGCCATTCCTCTTATAAAGGTTCCTGTGGTCATATCTACTGCTCTGCTTTCAGGTCCTGGACTGGGGTTGGGAACTGGATTAGGGATGAGACTGCCCAGAGGTGTGTGTGTGTGTGTGTGCGTGTGTGTGTGCGTGTGTGTGTGTGTGTGTGTGTGTGCGCGTGTGTGTGTGTGTGTGTGTGTGTGTGTGTGTGTGTGTGTGTGTGTGCGTGTGCGTGTGCATGTGTGTGCGCACGTATTTGTGTTTGTGTGTAAGCATATGTGAGAGAATAAGACTATAAAAATATACATATGTAATATTCTACTGTGTGGATTTAATCTTATCTGTGATTATAGGGTATGGCGGTACTGGCTATGGTTACCGAGGGCAACCCTTGGGAGGTAAGTGTTGATGTGGGTTTGTCTTTGTTCTGCACACTATGCGTGTGATGCAATATGGACCTCATGTCTCTCCCATATATGTGTGTGTGTGTGTGTGTGTGTGTGTGTGTGTGTCTATCGACCAGACCTAACATGCACCTGCACAATGTAGAAAATTTGCTGCTTTATGATAAATTTAAAAAAAAGCAACAATGCAGATTGTGGTTATTGTTTACTGTTTTGGATTTTTTCAGTGGAGGGGAAGGTAGGGGGTGGGTGTTTACAGTTTAACTTGACCCCAGATTAACAAATATTAAACATGTCTGGCTGAGTCTTTGCTAGCGTACAGTTTTGCATGGCTCTGTGTTCAGGTGTTAAACCTTCACCTTCCGTCTTCTCCACAGGTTATGGAGGCTTAGGAACCTACCCTGGAGCAGGTTTTGGTGGAGCTGCAGGTAAGCCAATCTGAGCTCACTGGGACACTCCAGCGCACACACCTCTCCGCACACATCACCAGTCTCACTACAGACTGTAACTTCCTGTGCTGCTCTGTGCGCTTCATGAACACTTATAGTTTAGGATGCTTCCAGAATGTGGTTGCAGGGCTAAAAGAAAGATGCAGTGTGATTCCTTTTATCAGATCTGTGGTGGAGGCCTGCAGGGTTGGCCCAGCCTCTGTGTGAGACCTGTTGTGTTTCCCGCTGATTTACACCTGTCAGAACATACATTTGCCCCTGTACTCATTCTGTTACCTTCCTTTCACACTCTCCCTGTCCCTGGCCTCTCTGCCTCTCTCATGTTCTCTCTCCACCAGGTGAACCAGCTCCTCTGTTCTTTTTAATACCTCCCCATCCTCTCCCTGTGAGTTACACATTAACTTGCTCTTCTCAAACAGGGTATGCAGGAGGCCTAGAAGACACATAATCACACATGTCCGAGTAATAATAATATTAACGATAAGTTTGTTTAGCCTCTTTTCTCTTTCGTTCAGTTGCACAAAGCACTTTAGAAAACAGAAACAGTGAAAAAAAAATACAATTAAGAAAAGATTTAAACACTATAATAGGTGCAAAAATGCATGAAACAATGACAAGAAATTAAAATAAATAATTGTTATGAATGAAATAATGATTACATACTAGGAACCAACAGCAATCAAGGTTCCTAGTATGTAATCACACACACACACACACACACACACACACACACACACACACACACACACACACACACACACACACACACACACACACACACGTGCTGAACGTGTTGACAGTGTATCTCTCTGGTGATGGCAGGGGCAGGACCTGTGTATTCCAATGGATAGGCTGGTAAAGCAGCCAAACCCGTTAAATGACCACAGACATGTGTGTGACACTTGTGGTCTTAATCCCTCTAATTAATTACCTGTCCTAATATATGTCAGTTTTTGATGTTATACTTGTATGTCCTTTTTTATGTTCATTAATATTTTGCACTTTAACATCTCATTTATGTACCATTTAGTGTGTCTACTACTATTTTCTGTGTACTAATGAAGGTGTGACCATTTGCATGCATGTGTGCATGTGTTCTTTTTCTTAAAGGGATAGTTCACCCATTTTGAATAATTTGATATTGTTTCACTTACTCCAAAATGGTATGTATGGCTGTAGTTATGCTCTTCTGGTCTCACCATTATAGCTAAATTGTAGTAAAACCTGAATTGGAGCAATGCTAACAATTAGCAGAGGCCAGGGCCATGTTTGAATCAGCACTCTTCCACATTATTGAGTAGCCTTGGTGAGTAGATAGAACGAGAAAGTCGTTGAGTAGGCGAAACTTTTTCAAATTGCAGCATACTTGAAACACCCGGATGATACACTTACTTCCGGGGTTTCGGCTATGACCAGTAAAATCATTTACTGGTCATAGGGTTTTGCTGAGTACATTCGGGAGCACACTTTTCAAGAAGTACACAAACATTTTGGTCGCATAAATATGACGTTTTTAAAAAATGAGGCGCCGCTTCACTGACGTTTTCCTTCAAATACAACAAAAACAACACGTGACATGGCAGCGCAAGGGTGGGGCGCAGGGTTTCCAGATCTTGCAAGACTTTCCAGCCAAATGGCAACTCAAAACAAGCCCAAAATATATTTTTAACCGAAACCAACGTATTTGAAATAGAAATAATCAATATTTTTACATTTTAAAATACTTAAAACACTTTTAAAGTATCCCAATTTAGCTGTAAAACCGCAGACATGGCAACACTGGTGGGACATCGTATGACCTGCTTACGACACTTCCACAGTGCGGTTGGAAAATAGCATAGTGGATATTTTTTGGACTGCTAAACAGTGCACATTAAACAGCACACTTCTGCCAGTGCACTGTACGCAGGAGACAGGACGCAGTAGATAGGGCTCTGATTCGGACACAGCCCAGGACAGCATCACTACAGCCCTACATACCATTGCGGGGTAAGTAAAACAATATCAAATGCTTCAAAATGGGTGAACTATCCCTTTAATGCTGACGATTACATGTTTAAAAATAGTATTGTTGTAAGACATATTGTTGTAAGACTTTGTTTTATTAAGGGTTTAACTCCAGATGTGAGTTGTGATTTAACAGATGGCCCTTTTATCTGTGGGTTTGTGCCATGTTTCTTCACCCTGGTGTAGACTAGCCTTTGTTTCAGCTGGCCCCTAGTTGGGTTGGTTTGATTGAGCTGTTAATATTAACAGCTCTCAACAGCCCTGAAATGATAATAAATGTAACATAATTAAAATGAATATTGCTGATTTACTAAGTACTTTTTAGACATTATATAATAAATTAGCAGCTCTGTATTCGTTTAATATGACATGGGCTATTGTGGGTTAGGGTTAGGGTTATAAACTGGATAATATTTATGAAATATTTTGACTTGAAACGGGTCAAATTTGACCTGAACACAATAGGAGGGTTAATGTGTGTTAACAGAATATTAGACTGGGGAACATAGGACCCTGGGAACATACGTAGATACGCTCCCATGTTAGTTGGCTAGCTTGCTGTCTACAAATTACTTTACCAGTTAACGTAACCAAGCAACGCCGGATCCAGGCCGGGAAGTATCTAACGTTATCCAGCCACCAAATGTTGCTCGAGTATGAGGGAGCGTGCTAGCAGCAGGCTGATGGCTGCAGTTCACTTACGGTCACTGGTGTCAGTAATGAGAAGGATTTTCTGAATGTTAAATATAGCCCCTTTAACTAGAAGAGGTTATACTGAAGACCAGCAAACATCTTAGTGTTGTTTTAAACACTGTGTGGTAACATCCTTTTGGTCTCCAGGTTATGGTGCAGCCGCAGGTTTGCCTGTTGGACAGGGTGCTAAAGCAGCCAAACCTGGTAACCATCCACTGCTCTGTTTGTCTGTCAGCTTATGTCCATGTCTCAGTCCATCTTATTGTAACTTCCTAATGTCATGTCCATTTCCAATGTCATTTAGGTCTGTGCACTACCATCTGGGCAACTTTGTTTTGTGTCTTGATCCATGTTGGTTTACAATTTTCATGTATTTATGTTACATTATTTATCATCAGTAAATAAATCAATTATGACAAACATCACATTGTACATAAAAGCCCCAGAATGGAAGATGTGCAGTACATCAGAGATAGGAAAAGCAAATTAAGTGCAGATGATAAAAAGTTGGTACAGGCTGAAATTAGCTACCTTAAATGATTAACACGCATAACCACCACATTCTGTTAGAAGCACAAAACTAGATTAATTATTGCTTCTGTAACATACCTGTAGGAAAAACTATTTGTTTGGCTTCGCTGTTTGGGATACTTTTATGATTCCAAAGGTTATGGACCTGGAATGGGGGCATCCATTGGACAGAGTAGTGAACCCAGTCCTTCAGGTAAATGACTTCTGTTCTATGGGTGTCTGTGAAGGTGTGTATTACATCTGGCATGCTTTAACCCATGCATGCTTTGTGTCTCAGTTGTGTAAAGTCTGTGTTTGATCGAGTTTTCATGCAGACCGCCTATGTCTGTACATATCAGTTATTGTGGCAAATTGCTAACAGCTGTCGTCATACAATTGACGTCAATTTCAGTGACTGCACACTAATGGAATTACCATTTCTACCAGTTCTACAGTGCTTTTCTATCTCCACTGTTCAGATTGTAGAAATAACATTTAGTCATTGACTGTCTACTGTATATTATTATGAGGGGACCATGCTGCGCAGCTGCTGGTACCCTATTGTTGTTTTATTCGGATTGTTTTTTTTTTTCTTCTTTCACCTAAAATTCCAGTGAGCTAGCTTGGCCTAGAATCATCAAACTTGGTAGGGTTGTTGGGTGCAAACTCTTGGATCTTTAAATCATGATGCAGATTGAACACCTGGTGGCGCTGTAGTGCATGTGACAAAATTTTGACATTGTCCACTCCCGATGCCCCGTTTGACATAGAGTCACAAAATTTAGTTTTAACCTTATCTGTGATTATAGGGTATGGCGGGTACTGGCTATGGTTACCGAGGGCAACCCTTGGGAGGTAAGTGTTCATGTGGGTCTGTCTTTGTTCTGCACACTATGCGTGTGATGCAATATGGACCTCATGTCTCTCTCCCATATATGTGTGTGTGTGTGTGTGTGTGTCTATCGACCAGACCTAACATGCACCTGCATAATGTAGAAAATTTGCTGCTCTATGATTTAAAAAAAAAAAGCAACAATGCAGATTGTGGTTATTGTTTACTTGACCCCAGATTAACAAATATTAAACATGTCTGGCTGAGTCTTTGCTAGCGTACAGTTTTGCATGGCTCTGTGTTCAGGTGTTAAACCTTCACCTTCCGTCTTCTTCACAGGTTATGGAGGCTTAGGAACCTACCCTGGAGCAGGTTTTGGTGGAGCTGCAGGTAAGCCAATCCGAGCTCACTGGGACACTCCAGCACACACACCTCTCCGCACACATCACCAGTCTCACTACAGACTGTAACTTCCTGTGCTGCTCTGTGCGCTTCATGAACACTTATAGTTTAGGATGCTTCCAGAATGTGGTTGCAGGGCTAAAAGAAAGATGCAGTGTGATTCCTTTTATCAGATCTGTGGTGGAGGCCTGCAGGGTTGGCCCAGCCTCTGTGTGAGACCTGTTGTGTTTCCCGCTGATTTACACCTGTCAGAACATACATTTGCCCCTGTACTCATTCTGTTACCTTCCTTTCACACTCCCCCTGTCCCTGGGCTCTCTGCCTCTCTCATGTTCTCTCTCCACCAGGTGAACCAGCTCCTCTGTTCTTTTTAATACCTCCCCATCCTCTCCCTGTGAGTTACACATTAACTTGCTCTTCTCAAACAGGGTATGCAGGAGGCCTAGAAGACACATAATCACACATGTCCGAGTAATAATAATATTAACGATAAGTTTGTTTAGCCTCTTTTCTCTTTTGTTCAGTTGCACAAAGCACTTTAGAAAACAGAAACAGTGAAAACAATACAATTAAGAAAAGATTTAAACACTATAATAGGTGCAAAAATACATGAAACATTGACAAGAAATTAAAATAAATAATTGTTATGAAATAATGATTACATACTAGGAACCAACAACAATCAAGGTTCCTAGTATGTAATCACACACACACACACACACACACACACACACACACACACACACACACACACACACATGCTGAATGTGTTGACAGTGTATCTCTCTGGTGATGGTAGGGGCAGGACCTGTGTATTCCAATGGACAGGCTGGTAAAGCAGCCAAACCCGGTAAACGACCACAGACATGTGTGTGACACTTGTGGTCTTAATCCCTCTAATTAATTACCTGTCCTAATATACAGTGCATCCGGAAAGTATTCACAGCGCTTCACTTTTTCCACATTTTGTTCTGTTACAGCCTTATTCCAAAATTGATTAAATTCATTTTTTCCCTCAAAATTCTACACACAACACCCCATAATGACAATGTGAAAAACGTTTTTTTGAGATTTTTGCAAATTTATTAACAATAAAAAACTAAAATTTCTCATTTACATAAGTATTCATACCCTTTGCTTTAACGTATTTTTAAAGTATCATATTTCATATTTGGTCGCATATCCTTTACATGCTGTTACTTCCTGAAGTCTGTGACCATCAACATCAAAAAACTGTCGATATCTTATTTTCAGGTACTGTTACAAGCGATACTATAACCTCTCTGCATTTGAATGGATCTCTATGGAAATTGGGGGGTGAGACTAGATTCAGCTGTAAATTACACTGGTACAGTATGGAACACATGGCTGGCTAAATGGCTGTAAGCTATCAAGGGTCTCAGCTATCAAACGAGCCCCAAACCATCACTCTGTTGCCAGATATGGAGTAGATATGGATGGATCACTGCAAGGGTTATTTCTCCTGACTTTTTTCCCCATAGAGTTCTATAGGAAAATTAGTCCGGAGAAATAACCCTTGCAGTGATCCATCCACATCTACTCCATATCTGGCAACAGAGTGATGGTTTGGGGCTCGTTTGATAGCTCAGACCCTTGATAACTTACAGCCATTTAGCCAGCCATGTGTTCCATACTGTACCAGTGTAATTTACAGCTGAATCTAGTCTCACCCTCCAATTTCCATAGAGATCCATTCAAATGCAGAGAGGTTATAGTATCGCTTGTAACAGTACCTGAAAATAAGATATCGACAGTTTTTTGATGTTGATGGTCACAGACTTCAGGAAGTAACAGCATGTAAAGGATATGCGACCAAATAAGAAATATGATACTTTAAAAATACGTTAAAGCAAAGGGTATGAATACTTATGTAAATGAGAAATTTTAGTTTTTTATTGTTAATAAATTTGCAAAAATCTCAAAAAAACATTTTTCACATTGTCATTATGGGGTGTTGTGTGTAGGATTTTGAGGGAAAAAATGAATTTAATCAATTTTGGAATAAGGCTGTAACAGAACAAAATGTGGAAAAAGTGAAGCGCTGTGAATACTTTCCGGATGCACTGTATGTCAGTTTTTGATGTTTTACTTGTATGTCCTTTTTTATGTTCATTAATATTTTGCACTTCAACATCTCATTTATGTACCATTTAGTGTGTCTACTACTATTTTCTGTGTACTAATGAAGGTGTGACCATTTGCATGCATGTGTGCATGTGTTCTTTTTCTTAAAGGGATAGTTCACCCATTTTGAAGAATTTGATATTGTTTCACTTACCCCAAAATGGTATGTATGGCTGTAGTTATGTTCTTCTGGTCTCACCATTATAGCTAAATTGTAGTAAAACCTGAATTGGAGCAATGCTAACAATTAGCAGAGACCAGGGCCATGTTTGAATCAGCACTCTTCCACACTCTTGAGTAGCCTTGGTGAGTAGATAGGACGAGAAAGTCGTTGAGTAGGCGAAACGTTTTCAAATTGCAGCATACTTGAAACACCCGGATGACACACTTACTTCCGGGGTTTCGCCTATGACCAGTAAAATCATTTACTGGTCATAGGGTTTTGCTGAGTACATTAGGGAGCACACTTTTCAAGAAGTACACAAACATTTTGGTCGCATAAATATGACGTGAAGCTTCGTTTTTTAAAAATGAGGCGCCGCTTCACTAACGTTTTCCTTCAAATACACCAAAAACAACACGTGACATGGCAGCGCAAGGGTGGGTGCAGGGTTTCCAGATCTTGCAAGACTTTCCAGCCAAATGGCAACTCAAAACAAGCCCAAAATATATTTTTAACCGAAACCAACGTATTTGAAATAGAAATCATCATATTTTTACTTTTTAAAATAAGTGCGTGCTTTGCGACTTTTCATTTTTACCCGTGACTGCACTTTGAAAGTATCCCAATTTAGCTGTAAAACCGCGGACATGGCAACACTGGTGGGACGTCTTATGGCCTGCTTACGACACTTCCACAGTGCGTTGGAAAATAGCATAGTGGATATTTTTTTAAATAGCACACTTCTGCCAGTGCACTGCAGGAAGGAGACAGGACGCAGTAGATAGGGCTCTGATTCGGACACAGCCCAGGACAGCATCACTACAGCCCTACATACCATTGCGGGGTAAGTAAAACAATATCAAATGCTTCAAAATGGGTGAACTATCCCTTTAATGCTGACGATTACATGTTTAAAAATAGTATTGTTGTAAGACATATTGTTGTAAGACTTTGTTTTATTAAGGGTTTAACTCCAGATGGCCCTTTTATCTGTGGGTTTGTGCCATGTTTCTTCACCCTGGTGTAGACTAGCCTTTGTTTCAGCTGGCCCCTAGTTGGGTTGGTTTGATTGAGCTGTTAATATTAACAGCTCTCAACAGCCCTGAAATGATAATAAATGTAACATAATTAAAATGAATAATAAGTACTTTTTAGACATTATATAATAAATTAATATCAGTTTATACTGATCACAGTTTGATATTACTTGACAGATAAAGTTTCAATTTCTTTTAATTCTATGGCCTAGAAAAATATTAGCAAAAATACATTGAGTAAATATTTTTTTCCGACCAAAGACAACACATACAGATCCTTTCCAAAAAATTAGAATATCATGGAAAAGTTTTTTTTCCATAATTCCATTCAAAAAGTGAAACTTTCATAGATTATAGATTCATTACACACAAAGTGAAATATTTCTAGCCTTTATTTGTTTCATTTTTCATAATTTTGGCTTACAGCTCCAGAAAACCCCCAAAACAGTATTTCAAGAAATTAGAATAGTGTGTCGAAAATCAGCATTTACTTCAGTTATTTCAGAGAATTAATGTTTTAGACTGAGTGTCACACTACCATCTAATTTACTCAAAACACCTGCAAAGTTTATCTCAGTTTGGTTCAGTATGGGGAAGACTGCAGACTTGACAATTAGCCAGAAGACCATCATTGACACCCTCCAGAAGATGGGTAAGCCACAAAAGGTCATCGCTAAGGAGGCTGGCTGTTCACAGAGTGCAGTGTCCAAGCATATCAATAGAACGTTTAGTGGAAGGGAAAAATGTGGCAGGAGAAGGTGCACAAGCAAAAGAGATGACCGTAGGCTTCAGCGGATTGTCAAGCAAAGACGATTCCAAAATTTGGCGGAGATGCAGAGGGAGTGGACTGAGGCTGGAGTCAGTGCTTCAAAAACCACCACGTACAGACGTATCCGGGACATGGGCTACAACTGTCGGATTCCTCGAGTCAAGCCACTCCAATCATTCTCTGAAATAACTGAAGTAAATGCTGATTTTCGACACACAATTCTAATTTCTTGAAATACTGTTTTGGGGGTTTTCTGGAGCTGTAAGCCAAAATTATGAAAGATGAAACAAATAAGGGCTAGAAATATTTCACTTTGTGTGTAATGAATCTATAATCTATGAAAGTTTCACTTTTTGAATGGAATTATGGAAAAAAAACAACTTTTCCATGATATTCAAATTTTTGGAAAGGATCTGTATATCTCACCACGGACTGACAGCAAACAGGAATTTGTCAGTTGATATCACACCATACGTTCCCAGTGAACAGCTCAATAAAACCTAATATATGTAAGATTTTTACATGCATGAATTGCTTACAATTGCCAATTTATGAACAGATTGTAATGTAACTTAAAAAATTTGACCTTCCCCGACTTTCTCTGTTGCGTATAAAAGCCCATGGGTTGATTTTTATGTAAAGGGCTCGGGTCGGATTTGCAAGGAAAATAATTTTGTGAATGAAGGATGTGACATCTAAGCGCACTTCTGAGTGCCTTCCCTCTCTCTGGCCTGCCCCCACAGCATAACCTAGAGGGCTAGCGAACTCCTGTAACACTAGCTAGCTGCTGAGAAATGGACCAGTCATACAGCAAACACGACCGGCTCCCATTCCAACACCATTGTCGAGTCCACTAAAGGCGAAGATAAATACAATTTTATCAACTGAAGCCCGTTTGGGCAAACACAAGGGTGAACGCTATCACTAGCAAAATACTGTCTGGGTGGATAACGTTACCTAGCTAACTTACATTGATTCAAACCCGACTCCCGGGGCTGATCTGGCTGGCAGTCTTAGTGGGGTCATTCCTATGTTCCCAGGGTCCTATGTTCCCCAGATTTATATGGCACATAATGGGAACATGACAAAGGGTCCTATGTTCCCCAGTTCTATATAGCACATAATGGGAACCTGAAAAAGATGTTTCCCAGCTCTGTATTCGTTTAATATGACATGGGCTATTGTGGGTTAGGGTTAGGGTTATAAACTGGATAATATTTATGAAATATTTTAACTTGAAACGGGTCAAATTTGACCTGAACACAATAGGAGGGTTAATGTGTGTTAACAGAATATTGGACTGGGGAACATAGGACCCTGGGAACATACGTAGATACGCTCCCATGTTAGTTGGCTAGCTTGCCGTCTACAAATTACTTTACCAGTTAACGTAACCAAGCAACGCCGGATCCAGGCCGGGTAGTGTCTAACGTTATCCAGCCACCAAATGTTGCTCGAGTATGAGGAAGCGCGCTAGCAGCAGGCTGATGGCTGCAGTTCACTTACGGCCACTAGTGTCAGTAATGAGAAGGATTTTCTGAACGTTAAATATAGCCCCTTTAACTAGAAGAGGTTAGACTGAAGACCAGCAAACATCTTAGTGTTGTTTTAAACACTGTGTGGTAACATCCTTTTGGTCTCCAGGTTATGGTGCAGCCGCAGGTTTGCCTGTTGGACAGGGTGCTAAAGCAGCCAAACCTGGTAACCATCCACTGCTCTGTTTGTCTGTCAGCTTATGTCCATGTCTCAGTCCATCTTATTGTAACTTCCTAATGTCATGTCCATTGCCAATGTCATTTAGGTCTGTGCACTACCATCTGGGCAACTTTTTTTTGTGTCTTGATCCATGTTGGTTTACAATTTTCATGTATTTATGTTACATTATTTATCATCAGTAAATAAATCAATTATGACAAACATCACATTGTACATAAAAGCCCCAGAATGGAAGATGTGCAGTACATCAGAGATAAGAAAAGCAAATTAAGTGCAGATGATAAAAAATTGGTACAGGCTGAAATTAGCTACCTTAAATGATTAACACGCATAACCACCACATTCTGTTAGAAGCACAAAACTAGATTAATTATTGCTTCTGTAACATACCTGAAGGAAAAACTATTTGTTTGGCTTCGCTGTTTGGGATACTTTTATGATTCCAAAGGTTATGGACCTGGAATGGGGGCATCCATTGGACAGAGTAGTGAACCCAGTCCTTCAGGTAAATGACTTCTGTTCTATGGGTGTCTGTGAAGGTGTGTATTACATCAGCTTTAACACTCAAACTACCAGAATTCTATAACTACTAGAATGGCCATAGCGGTCATTTTGACCGTTCATACATTATTTCAATATAATTTCAATATAAAATCTAAGAATAAATGGATCTTTAATGTTAAGGATGGGTAATAACAAACACCAGGACACAAAATTTAAATTCTAATGAATGTTAAAATGTATTAGTTAATCGACAACCACAGAACATGCTATTGCAAATACAGACAAATTCGAATAAGACCAATATTCTATTATTTTCTTTGTAAAATAAAAACAGATTCATTCTTCCTTGGATCTTAGGATGCAAAATTTTAAAACGGTCAAAATGACAGCCTTGGTAGTTCTAGGTAGAAATACTCAGAACTCTTTTTTGTTTTGTAATTTTAATAAAATAACAATGTTAGAATAAAATATACACACATTTAGGAAAAGTCAGGGTCCTATAGTTACATGGGTTTTATTTCAACAAAGTTATTACATTGCAAAATTAAAAAATGGTCAAAATGACCGCCTTGGTAATTCGTGTATTAACCCATGCATGCTTTGTGTCTCTGTTGTGTAAAGTCTGTGTTTGATTGAGTTTTCATGCACACCGCCTATCTCTGTACATATCAGTTATTGTGGCAAATTGCTAACAGCTGTCGTCATACAATTGACGTCAATTTCAGTGACTGCACACTAATGGAATTACCATTTCTACCAGTTCTACAGTGCTTCTCTATCTCCACTGTTCAGATTGTAGAAATAACATTTAGTCATTGACTGTCTACTGTATATTATTATGAGGGGACCATGCTGCGCAGCTGCTGGTACCCTATTGTTGTTTTATTCGGATTGTTTTTTTTTCTTCTTTCACCTAAAATTCCAGTGAGCTAGCTTGGCCTAGAATCATCAAACTTGGTAGGGTTGTTGGGTGCAAACTCTTGGATCTTTAAATCATGATGCAGATTGAACACCTGGTGGCGCTGTAGTGCATGTGACAACATTTTTACATTGTCCACTCCCGATGCCCCGTTTGACGTAGAGTCACAAAATTTTGTGTACAGGTCCCTCTGCTCCTGGGGAACAAAGCTATGAAACCTGATGGGCACAATAGACTGTTTTCCTCATTATGTGTTCTTGGTCTTATGTTCTAGATGGGCTGAATGTATGGAGTGCCAAATGTAAAACACAACATGTTTTCCTTGTGTTTTTTTCTCAGATTTAGCATAAATGTGGCATTTTCCTGAAGTTTTATGCTAAATATTAGGGTTTTTTTCCAAGATTTAACTGACATGCTAAATAAACCTTTTAGTTCATATTTTCATATTTAATTTATAAATCTCAAATAAGCATGTCATAAATATATAATTTTATGTTAAATCTTAAAGAGTTTTCAAAAGTAAATATTGAAAAAATATATATATTTATATCTCATATCTCTGTTTCAGAAACAAATATTTAGTCAAATATAAATATTTAATTTAAATCTTAAATCTTGGTTTCAAAAATAAATATTTATTTAAAAAAAATTTGATTTAGCTTAAATCTTAAATCTTACATTATCTAAAAGCAAGATTTAAGATTTAATTTATATATATATATTTTCTTTTACCACAAATCTAACAGTTGAGTATTTAGCAAAAAATTTATTTTTATTTATATCTTAAATCTTGGGTTCTAAATTAAATATTTAGCTTAAATCTTAAATTTTGGTTTTTATAAATACCAAGATTTAACATTGAAATAAATATTTATTTTTATCACAAATCTTGGTTAAAAATTTTAATATTTAGTCAAAAATAAATACTTATTTATATCTTAAATCTTGGTTTGTAAATTAAACATTTAGCTAAATCTAAATCTTTAGTTTAAATCCTTTGAAACATATACTAATTAGCCCTGCCCCTTGGTGACTGGCATCCAATGGAGGGAGGAGGGAAAATCGCTGGCTTTAGTGGTGAGGGTAATTGAGGGTCTTCTAGTAAAGTGTGAAACTTGACGTTACATATATTAATTCCTGTTTGACACATATTATTTACATAGCCTACACACAGACAGCATCTGTTATAATCATGTAAGTTGTCTGACGTGGCTAATTAGCTAACTACCTAAATAGCATAGGCTACGTTTTGGACATAGGCGTTACTTCTGGTGTCCTTGACTGATTTCTTATGGTGAAGTTGAATATTGACAGCCAGCCAAGCCAAAAAACAAGCTGGCAGCTTGATTCAATAGATGGTTAGTGAGCTACCTCACTAACCTGTCTGTCGCTAATGTCATAAAATAGCATGATTCTTGAACAAACTCGAACCATTAAAACTACTGTTAGCACTTTGTTGGTCGCTGGATAATTGAGATAGGAAGCGAATTGACGTTGATGAACTGGGAGCCAGCACTCTGACAAGACTGGTTAATATAGTCGCGAGTGTCTGGCTAGCAAGGGGTTTGCCTGCTTATGTGTTATCACACATTGACATGGTTATAATTGCCGTACAAATACAGAGAATAATTCTGCAAACCTTGCATCTCCATCAAACTAATACGAGACTTGATTTGTTCCGTATTTTCCCTGTTTCTCAACAGGGGCACTAGAGGGCACTGGTGGACTTTAAGAGATGCTCATGCTGAGACTAAAAAAGGTTGAGAAGGGTGATCATGTTAGAATTCATATGATTTTAATTTTGAAGAACTGTGTAGTTCTACTTTACATTCCATGTGTGTCAAATGCTGTAGCCTATTTGAACTGTCACTGTGTGCCTCAGCAGTGTCACTATAGCCTATTTTCCATCCTTGATCGAATTGGCAGAGGCGTCAAGTGGCCAGTTTAGTCCAGCGACAGAGTGTCGCTCCACTGAAATCACAGAACTAAACTTTCTATTGTCTCTCTACATAGGCCTACAGTGTGGTCATTGTTGTTCGCAAGAAAGTATATAAACGCACTCCAGCGATATTCCAACGACAGTTTAGCTACACTCGGGACAATGGAGGAAGCAGCAGCTTTAATAGGCTACATCTCATTATGTCCGCTGCTTTACCCCTTTTTTGTCCTCATATTTAGCATAAATCTTCAGGAAAATGCCACGTTTATGCTAAATCTGAGAAAAAAATACAGGAAAAATGTGTTGTGTTTTACTTTGCATTTGGCACCCCATATGAATTTCCTGTTCTCCTCATTATGTATTCTTATGTTCTGGATGGGCTGAATGGCCTGTTCTCATTATTATTTCTTATGTTCTAGATGGGCTGAATGGCCTGTTCTCCTTATTGTGTATTCTTATGTTCTTAGATGGGGTGAATGGCCTGTTCTCCTCATTATGTGTTCTTTTGTTCTTATATTCTAGATGGGATGATGGCATGTTCTCCTCGTTATGTTTTTTTATGTTCTAGATGGGGTGAATGGCCTGTTCTCCTCATTATGTGTTCTTTTGTTCTTATATTCTAGATGGGATGATGGCATGTTCTCCTCGTTATGT
This sequence comes from Synaphobranchus kaupii, assembly GCA_029718625.1. Lineage (NCBI taxonomy): Eukaryota > Metazoa > Chordata > Actinopteri > Anguilliformes > Synaphobranchidae > Synaphobranchus > Synaphobranchus kaupii. The sequence goes on along the minus strand of CM056386.1, from coordinate 46,063,640 downwards.
TTTCTTATGTTCTAGATGGGGTGAATGGCCTGTTCTCCTCATTATGTGTTCTTTTGTTCTTATATTCTAGATGGGATGATGGCATGTTCTCCTCATTATTTTTTCTTATGTTCTAGATGGGCTGAATGTCCTGTTCTCCTTATTGTGTATTCTTATGTTCTTAGATCAGGTGGATGGACTGTTCTCCACATTATGTGTTCTTTTGTTCTTATATTCTAGATGGGATGATGGCATGTTCTCCTTGTTATGTTTTCTTATGTTCTAGATGGGGTCAATGGCCTGTTCTCCTCATTATGTGTTTTTTTTTGTTCTTATATTCTAGATGGGCTGAATGTTCTGTTTTCTTCATTATGTGTTCTTCTGTTCTAGATGGGCTGAATGTATCAGTCTATTTTGTGTTATTCTCTAAGCCTGGTGTCTGTTGTTACAAGTATGAAGATGCATTAAATCTGGTTAATTACCTTGTGGCTAACTGAAAAACATAAACGCAGGTCAAATGGAGGTTTCAGTGCGCATGCAACCACAAGGCTCAGACAAGTGAAAGGTCTCTATTGGCAATAGATATTTGTTTCAATGTCATTGTGATTAGTGAGTTGGCTTTCTACCTCCAATCAAGTTTGTCTATCAGTTGTCAGATATGCATGTGTGTTCTGTGAGACTATTGCAGAACGTGCTTTTTGGTTTATTTTTCAGGTAGTAGATGGTGACAGTCAATGAATACACCATTTTATGAAGCATGTTACTTACTGACACTAATAGCATGTTTATTACTGTCAGTTGTAGCTTGTTGATTGATGCCTTGATCTGCATGTTTCTTCCTTGCTCATCTGTCATTGCACGGATGAATAAGACCTTTCCGTGCGGCATGCAGTGGCCAGTGTATGGGATGAGGGGGCATGCTGGGAGAGCGTTGGTTTAAATACTGTGTGGTAACACCCTTGTGGTCTCCAGGTTACGGTGCAGCACAAGGTTTGACCATTGGACAGGGTGCTAAAGCAGCCAAATCCGGTAAACTCTCTCATCTGGAGTGTATCACGATCTCCTGCATGCGCTGGTCACTGGTCATTATTTCCAGCCAGTGTGCGCTAGCGTCATTCACTACAGCATGTCTCCGTGAATTTCTGAATGCATTTTTATTGCTTGGTGTGATCAGCCTGTATGTATGAGCTGTTGCTGTCTTCATCCTCCTTAATTGATTTGGTAGCAAAATGATTTAACAAAACGCTTGAAAGTCCAGGTTCACTGTCCAGCGTGCCTGCTTATCATCTGCGGAAGGCCTTCTTGAGTGTGCGCTAGAATGGGACGGTTGGTAGTGTCGCAGAGGTCCAGCGGGGGGCACTGTGTGCTGACGGTGCTATCCTTCCCATCCTTCTCAGGTTACGGTGCTGCGGCTGCTGCATATCCTGGGGCAGGGCTCGCCAATGGTTACGGAGCAGGTAATGCCAGCACACAGTGGTACACCGCCATCTTGGCTCTGACTGCCACATCCACTGAAAACAATGCCAGCACACATAGATTGCCACATCAACTGAATTCCCATTCGGGACAGGAGGGATTCCTCAGTCTTGAAAATGCAGGCTAGCCAGTAAGGAGTATGTAGTTTAGGCCTGTCTCACTCTACATGTGATGTGATGGTATTACTCTCTGTTTCCTGTTCCTGTGCCTGTCCCTTTCCCCAGGCTATGGAAATGGCTACATTGCTGGCAACGGTTATGGTGCTGGTAAGTACGCTTTTACACTGCTTCGCATGGTTATTATTTGTTGATTACAAAATATGAAATTATGATTTGATTTCAGGGTTGGGCCTCCCCGCTGTTTTAGCTGATGGTGCTGGACTGGCAGCAAAAGCGGGGAAGGGTGCAGGTAAGCAGTCAAATCAAAGAAGGTGATACTGAACCAGGTCATAACCTCAGTGGGCTCATGCCTTTAGCTTAACGCTGGACCTTAACAATGAACCAGGTCATAACTTCTAGGGCTCAGCCCTCTGGCTTAGCACTGGACCTTAACAATGAACCAGGTCATAACCTCAGGGGCTCATCCCTGTAGTTTAGCACTAGGCCTTAACATTGAACCAGGTCATAATTTCTAGGGCTCAGCCCTTTAGCTTAGAGGTGGACCTTAGCAATGAACCAGGTCAGATCATGAGGGGCTCATCACTTTAGCTTAGTGCTGGACCTTAACAATGAACCAGGTCATAACCTCTAGGGCTCATCCCTCTGGCTTAGCGCTGGACCTTAACAATGAACCAGGTCATAACTTCTAGGGCTCATCCCTCTGGCTTAGCACTGGACCTTAACAATGAACCAGGTCAGATCCTGAGGGGCTCATCACTTTAGCTTAGCCCTGGACCTTAGCAATGAACCAGGTCTTAACCTCAGGGGCTCATCCCTGTAGCTTAGCACTAGGCCTTAACATTGAACCAGGTCATAACTTCTAGGGCTCAGCCCTTTAGCCTAGAGGTGGACCTTAGCAATGAACCAGGTCAGATCCTGCGGGGCTCATCCCTCTGGCTTAGCGCGGGGGTTGAACACCATGCCATTGAAGTGTCAGTGTTAAAGCAGTGGGGTAAGGGTTAGGGTTAGAGCTGAACAGGGGATCACAGCTTGACAGTTTGCTGCTATTTTCTTCTTCCGCCAGGTGTTGGGGCCAGGTCCTACGGTAGCCCATTACTGAACCTGGGGGCCCTTGGGGCTCTCGGAGCAAATGCAAAATCTGGGCAGTACGGTGAGAAAGGAGGGCAAAAGGGTTGAAAACGTGAAGGGGGTGGGGGTGTTTTGACCTGCATCAGTCATTATGTGTTTCTCTGTAAATCCATCCAGGAGGTGCTGGTGTTGGTCATGTTGCAGGTGCTAGTCAGCTGCCCTACGGGGGCCAGCAAGTGGTTCCTGCTGGGCTTGGGGCCGAGTTCAAGGCTGGCAGTTTGGGCGAGGGCCCTGTACCCTATGCAGGGCAGCCCTTCCAATCCACAGGACTGGGGAATGATGAAGACCTGGGTAAATACTGATAAATGTAGGGCTGAGAGACCTGGTTAAATACTAATAAACACAGGGCTGAGTGACCTGCATAAATACTGATAAATGTAGGGCTGAGAGACCTGGTTAAATACTAATAAACACAGGGCTGAGGTATCTGGGTAAATACTGATAAATGTAGGGCTGAGAGACCTGGGTAAATATGTTTATACTTGCGTACTATTGTTTGTACAGACGAACGTGGTACCTTCAGGCATTTGGAAATTGCTCCCAAGAATGAACCAGACTTGTGGAGGTCCACAATTTTCTTTCTGTGGTCTTGGCTGATTTATTTTGATTTTCCCATGATGTCAGAACTTTCTAAAGCCATGACATAATTTTTTGGAATTTTCCAAGCTGTTTAAAGGCACAGTCAACTTAGTGTATGTAAACTTCTGACCCACTGCAATTGTGAAATTCAAGTAGATGTCCTAACTGACTTGCCAACACTATAGTTTGCTAACATGAAATCTGTGGAGTGGTTAAAAAATGTGTTTTAATGACTTCAACCTAAGTGTATGTAAACTTCTGACTTCAACTGTACCCCGATTAAAAGTGAGTTGACTTCATAATACAGAAAACGCAGAAAACCCCCCAAAATTTAGCTCGCTATCCCTTTAATCTCGCTTTGTAGTACACCCCTCTGGGTAAATACTGATAAACACAGGGCTTAGATATCTGGGTAAAAACTGATAAAGGGCTGAGAGACCTGGGTAAATACTGATAAACACAGAGCTGAGTGACCTGGGTTAATAGATAAATACAGGGCTGAGAGACCTGGTTAAATACTGATAAACACAGGACTGAGATAGCTGGGTAAATACTGATAAACACAGGGCTGATAGATAAATAGATTAATAGATAATAGATTAATAGTTTAATAGATAAATACAGGGCTGAGAGACCTGGGTAAATACTGTGTATACTGTTAAAGACTGAAAGATGGTCTATCTTCCGAGCCACCAGAGGTAGAGAGCCACTATCCAGAGCAACTGAAAGAAGGCATTGTGTGATATTAGTGGGAAAGGATGGAAATATGTATTGAAAAAACAAAAATGTAATGACAATCTACAATGGAAGTGCTGTGATAGTTCAGGTTTTAAAGACATACTTTGGATACAGTATATGTAGCAGTTATTTTCATTTCTTCTGCAGGTCTCTGTAATTGAAGACCACAGACTTAATGTTGATCATACACCATGCATGTTTAGCTAGCACAAAAGATGTCTCAAAAAAACCTGCACATTCTTCTGCTACAGGTGCACTGGCTGCAGGACTGGGATTGGACACTACTGCTCGTAAATATGGTGAGTCGTTACGTAAAACTGTCCTGCTCATTACATCAGACTGCCCTTCTCATTACGTCAGTCTGTTCTGCTCATTACGTCAGTCTGCCCTGCTCATTACATCAGACTGCCCTTCTCATTACGTCAGTCTGTTCTGCTCATTACATCAGTCTGCCCTGCTCATTACATCAGACTGCCCTTCTCATTACGTCAGTCTGTTCTGCTCATTACGTCAGTCTGCCCTGCTCATTACATCAGACTGCCCTTCTCATTACGTCAGTCTGTTCTGCTCATTACATCAGTCTGCCCTGCTCATTACATCAGTCTTCCCTGCTCATTACGTCAGTCTGTTCTGCTCATTACGTCAGTCTGCCCTGCTCATTACATCAGACTGCCCTTCTCATTACGTCAGTCTGTTCTGCTCATTACGTCAGTTTGTGTTGCTCATTACGTCAGTCTGTTTTGCTCATTACGTCAGTCTGTTTTGCTCATTACGTCAGTCTGCCCTGCTCATTACGTCAGTCTGTTCTGCTCATTACGTCAGTCTGCCCTGCTCATTACATCAGACTGCCCTTCTCATTACGTCAGTCTGTTCTGCTCATTACATCAGTCTGCCCTGCTCATTACATCAGACTGCCCTTCTCATTACGTCAGTCTGTTCTGCTCATTACGTCAGTCTGCCCTGCTCATTACATCAGACTGCCCTTCTCATTACGTCAGTCTGTTCTGCTCATTACATCAGTCTGCCCTGCTCATTACATCAGTCTTCCCTGCTCATTACGTCAGTCTGTTCTGCTCATTACGTCAGTCTGCCCTGCTCATTACATCAGACTGCCCTTCTCATTACGTCAGTCTGTTCTGCTCATTACGTCAGTTTGTGTTGCTCATTACGTCAGTCTGTTTTGCTCATTACGTCAGTCTGTTTTGCTCATTACGTCAGTCTGCCCTGCTCATTACGTCAGTCTGTTCTGCTCATTACGTCAGTCTGTTTTGCTCATTACGTCAGTCTGTCCTGCTCATTACATCAGACTGCCCTTCTCATTACATCAGTCTGCCCTGCTCATTACATCAGACTGCCCTTCTCATTACGTCAGTCTGTTCTGCTCATTACATCAGTCTGCCCTGCTCATTACGTCAGTCTGCCCTGCTCATTACATCAGTCTTCCCTGCTCATTACGTCAGTCTGCCCTGCTCATTACGTCAGTCTGTTCTGCTCATTACGTCAGTCTGCCAGTCAGTTTTACTGGTGTAAACCCTGGCAAGTGTATAAAAGGCAAACCGACTGACCAAGAAGAAGATAAAAAGGATGGATGACACACTCACTCAGTCACTATCATTGGGCTGGACGGTCAGGACAGTGTGCGTGCGTATGTGTGCATGTGTGCATGCCTGCATACATACGTGTGAGAGTTCTCACAGTCTGCAATAATGTGTGTATATCTCAGAAATCTTACTCGGCCTGAAAAATTTTGGTGTGGGGAAATTCCTAACCAAGATGCAAATGACTATCTGAGAATATCATCCTGAACACACAATATTGAGAAAATGAAACAAACATTATTTCTCTTTAATGTTTCTCTTAAACTCAAACACATAGTTAGCCCTACCGCAGACAGACAACATGGCTTCAGCAGTTCAGTTTCATTTAAAGAGTGAAAATAACACCTGTGCTGTGAGTGTGAGTGTGATTGCGTGTGTGAGTGTGATTGTGTGTGTGTGTGTGTGTGTGTGTGTGTGTGCGTGTGTGCATGTGTGTGGGTGTGTGTGTGGTTGTTTGTGTGTCTGGTCGTTATCATAAAGACCTCATCTTTATTGTTTCTCCTGTTCAATTACTCATCTCTTACTCATCATGCTCAATTGCACGTCACACACACACTGTGACTCACGCATATTCACCCATGTATAGTGAACACCATAATTCATTGGACAGTGACACCTTTTTTGTTATTTTGGTTCTGTACTCTAGCACTTTGAGTTTGAAAGGATACAATGACAATGAGGTTGAAGTGCAGACTGTCAGCTATAATTTGAGGGTATTTTCATCCATATTGGATGAACAGTTTAGAAATTATAGAACCTTTTGTACATAGTCCCCCCCCCCCCCCCCCCCCCCCCATTTTCGGGCATCAAAAAATATTGGACAGTTTAACATAATGTAGAATAAAGTAATCATTTTTAATATTTGGTCGCATATCCTTTGCATTCCATGACTTCCTGATATCTTATTTTCTGATACAATTGCAAGTGATACTATAACTTCTCTGCATTTGAATGGATCTCTGTGGGAATTGGGGGTGGGACTAGATTTATCTGTAAATTATGCTGGAACAGTATGGAATACATGGTTGGCAAAATGGCTGGAAGTCATGAAGGGTCTGAGGTATCAAATGAGCCTCAAACCATCACTCTGCTGCCAGATATGCAGTAGATATGGATGGCTCACTTTAAGGGTTGTTTCTCCTGACAAATTTTCCTATTGAAAATAAGTCAGGAGAAGAAACAAATTATCCATCCATATCTGCTGCATATCTGGCAGCAGAGTGATGGTTTAAGGCTTGTTTAATACGTCAGTCCCTTGATGACTTAGAGCCATTTAGCCAACCATGTATTCTACAACCTCAAAGTGCCAGAGTACAGAACCAAAATAACAAAAAAAATGTGTCACTGTCCAATGAATTATGGTGCTCACTATATATATACTTTCCAGTAATATTTATAGTTATGCATTGATAATAAATAGTTTTCCAGTGACAAAATGGTTTGTTAACAGGTGATTTTTATCTTTTTACTGAAAAGAAGAAATACTAAAATTCTCTTTGACATGAAATATTTGTCATGAAAGTATTTTATCAAAGAATAACAAGTTTGTTCAAGAAAAGACTTTTAGGTTTTTATATTCTTCAGTGATTGGTATTATGTGTTGGATTGAACCAGAATTATTACTGTTTGTCTGTCTTCCTCTAATTAATTATGTCTTAATCACAACTAATGACCTGCAGCTATTTGTTCAACTAGAGGGGCTGAAGAGACTTCATTGTAGATTTGAAATGAGCTACAGGTTTGTTGATAAGTTTGTATAACAGTAAACCAAAGTTATTAGTTCTGTTGGTAATTGTGTCTCTCACAGCTGAATATCCATATGGCGCCCAGGCGCTCGGACTTGGAGCTGAAGCCAAATCTGCTGGTAAACTGTCGCCAAGAATGATCTGTCTCTTTGAACATCCAACATCCCTCTCTAAGTGAACAGATAACTGCATATATGTCTGCTGTACTGAAACAGACTCAAGCTGTATGACTCTGTCTGGTTGTTTCAGGAAACGGAGCTTATCTGGGTGCTGGAGTCCAGCCAGCAGGTAACCTAACAAAGGCAGGCTCACACACACGGACCTTGCATCAATCACAAACACAGTCTGGTATTACAAAATCTGTGAGGAAACAGTACTGCAACACGGACAATGTAGCAAGACCACATTAGCAATGGTTACCTTGGACAGCCACTGTCACGAAACCCCTGAGTGGAACCTGCACCGAAATGCACGGTCTAATAGAGACTGACAGAGCGACAGACTGACTCAAGGTACTCATTTTAACAGACTGACCGAGACACAGACTGACTCAGGGAACTCATTTTAACAGAGTCTGACAGAGCCACAGACTGACTCAAGGTACTCATTTTAACAGACTGACCGAGACACAGACTGACTCAGGGAACTCATTTTAACAGACTGACAGAGCCACAGACTGACTCAGGGAACTCATTCTAACTGAGACTGACAGAGCCACTGACTGACTCAAGGTACTCATTCTAACTGAGACTGACAGAGCCACAGACTGACTCAAGGTACTCATTCTAACTGAGACTGACAGAGCCACAGACTGACTCAAGGTACTCATTCTAACTGAGACTGACAGAGCCACAGACTGACTCAAGGTACTCATTCTAACTGAGACTGACAGAGCCACAGACTGACTCAAGGTACTCATTCTAACTGAGACTGACAGAGCCACTCACTGACTCAAGGTACTCGTTCTAACTGAGACTGACAGAGCCACTGACTGACTCAAGGTACTCATTCTAACTGAGACTGACAGAGCCACAGACTGACTCAAGGTACTCATTCTAACTGAGACTGACAGAGCCACTGACTGACTCAAGGTACTCATTCTAACTGAGACTGACAGAGCCACAGACTGACTCAGGGAACTCATTCTAACAGATACTGACAGAGCCACAGACTGACTCAAGGTACTCATTCTAACAGATACTGACTGAGCCACAGACTGACTCAGGGAACTCATTCTAGCTGAGACTGACAGAGCCACTGACTGACTCAGGGTACTCATTCTAACTGAGACTGACAGAGCCACAGACTGACTCAAGGTACTCATTCTAACTGAGACTGACAGAGCCACAGACTGACTCAGGGTACTAATTTTAACAGACTGACAGAGCCACAGACTGACTCAGGGAACTCATTCTAACTGAGACTGACAGAGCCACTGACTGACTCAGGGTACTCATTCTAACTGAGACTGACAGAGCCACAGACTGACTCAAGGTACTCATTCTAACTGAGACTGACAGAGCCACAGACTGACTCAAGGTACTCATTCTAACTGAGACTGACTGAGCCACTGACTGACTCTGGGTACTCATTTACAGCAGCCATGTGGAGGGGAAGGGATATTTCATCATTATTTCCTGTTTACTGCTTTGCTTTATTTCCTGTTTCTTCATGCCTGTCTGTGGGGGGCTGTGTGCTGTGTGCTGTCTCCCTTTCTTCACACCCTCTACCCTTTTAATCTCTTTCTCTTCTTAATATTCATTGCTCACCTCTGTCCGTATTTTAGATTTTGCAGTCCTGCTCAGATAGTTTGTGCAGTGCAGACACACTGAACGGTGTCTTTTTTGCAGTATTTGCAGCAGGTTCAACACTGTCTGCCCTCTGAAGATTAACCTCAATGCATTCAAATTCATCACAGATTCTGTACACTCACCAGACACTCAGTTCTTGTGTGCCTTCCATCCTCTCTGCTTCTTAAAGCACAACTGAACTTAGGTAGAACTTTGGGTTGTGTAGTTACCTGGCCATGATATGAGTCCAAATGGTGGCAAAATATGTTTGTTAGTTGCTCTGTGCTGCCCTGGGTTGATAATCCAGAATAGGGTATTTGTCGCTCTCCATTCACTTCTATAGGGCAGCTAAAACAGTCTCAAAATTACACTTCTAGCATGTACAGTGGGGACCAAAAGTTTTAGGGCAGTGATACAATTTTTGTTGTTTTGGCTCTGTATTCCAGAACATTGGATTTGAAATGGAACAGTGACTATGAGGTTAAAGTGACGACTTTCAGCTTTAATTTGAGGGTTTTTACATACATATCAGGTGAACCGTGTAACAATTGTAGCCCTTTTTATACATACACTGCCTGGTCAAAAAAAAAGTTGCCATTGCACCCGTCATGCAAAGTGCCCACTGTACAAGCCTCTGGAGGCAGTGTTATGATCCAATTGGTCAGGTCTAGGCCCAGCAACGGTATGCAGCAATAAAATGAAGTCAGCTGAGTACCTGAATGTACTGAATGACCAGGTTATCCCATCAATGGGCATATTCCAGGACGACAATGCCAAGATTCATCGGGCTCAAATTGTGAAAGAGTGGTTCAGGGAGCATGAGGAATCATTTTCGCACATGAATTGGCCATCAGAGTTCTGACCTTAACCCCATTGAAAGTCTTTGGGATGTGCTTTGGTGGCCAATTCACACATGAATTGGCCACCAGTGTCATGGTTTTTAACCCTTTTTCCTATGCGGTCGTTTTCCTTGGTGGCTACGCGAGGGCACTGTCCTTTTGGTGGATGCTTGCTCCGCCCTGCTTGGATTGCGAAGCTTCTGTTAGCGTCCACACCTGTGCGTGGTCACCTTGAGAGATATATAAGCCTCTCGTTTCCTTCGTTCGGGGCTTCGAGATTGTTTGTTTATTGTTTTGTACTGTGGTGTATTATTGGCTGTGAGTTATTCATACCTTTTGGGCTACTCGCCTATTTTTACGTCTCGTTGCTGAGGCAGGGCTTATTTCTTGCTGGCTCTTTAGTTACTTATCTTGTAGAAATATGGGACCGCGGATCTCTGCTCTATTTCGCCTGTAAAATCTCTCTCCTGGGAGATTGGGCGTTTCGCTTCTACTTAGTTACTTAGCTCGTAGAAGTATAGAGTAGCAGTTCTTTGTTCCATTTTTGCCTTTGATTGGTTTTCGTACTGAGAGACCTGGCGTTTTAGCTTCTACTCATTTCCGTGTTACAGTGAGCCAGTTAGTAGCTTTGGTACGTTTATTCCCTGTTTTGTCTCCTTCTCGTGGACTACGTTCCCCTTTGTTGTGAGTCAGGGTTTTTGTTCATATTGAGAGGCAGGGTGTGTATTTTTGTTTGAGCTTGCGCTAGTCTGATAGCCGATAATTCCGGTGCAGCTGTCCTTTCGTCCTTCTGTGCCTTTCTCCGTATATGGAGTTTTGGGCGATTTTATTCGGAACTGTAGTTCTGTTCGCCCTTCGGTACATGTCTTCACATAGGGAGACTGGGCGATGTTGTGGACATGTTTGCGTGTGACTGCGAGCCTCAATATAGCCTTGGAACATTAATTATCGGTTCCTTCGCCTCGTTAGATTTCCCCTTACTGAGAGACTAGGGCGTGTATTTTTATTTGAGCTTGCGCTAGTCTGATAGCCGATAATTCAGGTGCAGCTGTCCTTTCGTCCTTCTGTGCCTTTCTCCGTATATGGAGTTTTGGGCGATTTTGTTTGGAACTGTAGTTCTGTTCGCCCTTCGGTACTTGTCTTCCGATAGGGAGACCGGGCGATGTTGTGGACATGTTTGCGTGTGACTGCGAGCCTCAATATAGCCTTGGAACATTAATTATCGGTTCCTTCGCCTCGGTACATTTCCCCTTACTGAGAGGCTAGGGCGTGTGTTTTCTATTTTTGCTTTAGTCATTCTGCTAGTAAAGTTATGGGACGACGGTGCTCCGTCGGCTCGCCTGTAAAATGTTTCTCCCTCCTGGGAGATTGGGCGTTTAACCCTTTATGTTCTGTATGTGACTGCGAGCTTATGGAAGTAGCCACAGAACGTTATCTCTGTTCCTTCGCCTCCTCCTTACATTCCTCTTTACCAAGAGGCAGGGTTTTTATTCTCCATTAAACTCGTGTTGGTCTTGTAGCCGGTAATTCCGGTGCTGCTGTTCTGTTTTCGTCCTTTGTACTTGCGGGAAGATTTTGTTCGGAACTGTAGTTCTGTTCGTTCTCCAGGTATGGCTCCTTACATGGAGCTTGGGCGTTTTTGTTGACAAGTTTGCGTTTGACTGCGAGTCTGAGAGTAGCCTTGGAACGTTAGATCCCCATTCCTTTCGCCTCCTGGTATACTAATTCGCATTAGTTTTCAGTATTTGTTGGTTGTGTGTTTTATGTGTACCTTTTATGCTACTCGCCTATTCTTACGCCTCATTTCTGAGGCAGGGCGTTTATTATTGCTGGCCTTTTAATTCTTAGCACGTGGAAGTATGGGGTAGCAGTTCTTTGTTCCCTTTCGCCTTGTTTGGATTTCTTGCTGTGAAACCAGGCGTTTGTGCTTCTACTCATTTGCGTGTTACAGTGTGCCGGTTCGTAGCTTCGGTACGTTGGTGTGTATTTGTGCCATTATGCTACTCGCCTGTTCTTATGCGTCTCGTTGCCGAGACAGGGCGTTTGTTATTTCCGGTTCGTTTTTTAGTTACTTAGCTCGTAGAAGTATGGGGTAGCAGTTCTTTGTTCCCTTTCGCCTTGTTTGGTTTTCTTGTTGTGAAACCAGGCGTTTGTGCTTCTACTCATTGGTGTGTAACAGTGAGCCGGTCTGTAGCTTTGGTGTGTGTGTTCCTTGTCTTGTCTCCTCCCTTAACTGTGGGGTTTCCCGCCTTAGTGGCCCTAGGGCTTAAAGAATCCCCTTGCTGCATTTGGCTCCTCCTACCTCACACGTCACGCCCCATTACAACCAGAGTCCTGACCTTAACCCCATTGAAAGTCTTTGGGATGTGCTGGAAAAGACTTTACGGAGTGGTTTGACTCTCCCGTCGTCAATACAAGATCTTGGCCAAAAATGAATGAAACTCTGGACGGAAATACATGTTGTGACGTTACATAAGGTTATCAGAACAATGCCACGACGAATGCGTGCCGTAATCAAAGCTAAAGGCGGTCCAACGAAATTTTGTGACTTTTTTTTTTTGGCCAGGCAGTGTAGCCCCCCCCCCCCATTTTAGGGGATGAAAAGTAATTGGACAAATTAACATAAACTTAAATAAAGTCCTCATATTTAATATTTGGCTACATATCCTTTGCATGCCATAACTTCCTGATGTCTGTGACCCAGCAAGATCAAAAGACTCTTGATATCTTATTTTCTGATATATAAAAATAAGATTTTTTTTCTCTATAACCTCTCTGCATTTGAATGGATCTCTATGGGAATTTAGGGGGGGCTAGATTAAGCTGTAAATTACACTGTAACAGTATGGAACACATGGTTGTCTAAATGGCTGTAAGTCTTCAAGGCTCTGAGGTATCAAACAAGCCTCAAACCATCACTCAGCTGCCAGCTATGCAGTAGATATGGATGGATCATTTTAAGGGTTGTTTTTCCTCACTCATTTTCCTATTGAACTCTATGGAAAAATAAGTCAGGAGAAGAAACCCTAAAGTGATCATCCATATCTACTGCATATTTCGCAGCAGAGTGATGGTTTGAGGCTCGTTTCATACCTCAGACCCTTGATGACTTACAGATGTGGTTATGGTTATGGTTAGGACTGGTTATTGTTTGTATTGACAGAATCCGCTTCATTCGCATTCGTATACATGCTTGAAGTGTCATTTTGAGACTGTTTTAGCTGCCCTATAGAAGTGAATGGAGAGCGACAAATACCCTATTCTGGATTTTCACCCCAGGGGAGCACAGAACAACTAACGAACATATTTCGCCACCATTTGGACTCATGTCATGGCCAGGTAACTACTATCTCCACAACCCAAAGTTCTACCAAAGTTCAGTTGTGCTTTAACTGCAGGAGGTCCTGGCTTCAACAGTAGGGAGGCAGACCTTTAAGTTAATGCTATGCCATATAATTATGCTAATGCTAAGAACAAGCAGCCGAGTATGTGGAGGGCCTATATAATCTGAGGCCTCATACAGCCTTTTCTTCTGTGATCCTCCCTGTCTGCGTCTCATTCGTCTGTTGAGTGATCACATAACCTATAAGCTGACGTGTTACAGGTTACAATGGACAACATGTCAATGGCCAGGGACCCTACGGTGAGCAGCAGAGCCAATTAACTCCTCTAACTCACTGGGCTTGTTTGTTAGTCTACTTTGTTCCATTGTACAATTAATGAATGAAATGGACTTCACTAGTTTCATTGAATGGACTTTAACCACTGGAATTGACCAGGCTCGCTACAGATCTTCAGGCCTCAGTGACTGATGTTATGATATCATGGCAATCAGCTTATGCAGTAACTCATAACATCATCACACCATTTTTAAAGCATGCTGTATTCATGAAAATGGTTTCAACATACCATGACCCCAAAATGATTATCATCTCCCTTCACACAGGGCCAAACATTTACTTTTGTGTTTTTACATTTTTTAAAGTAGTGTTAGTAATTCTAGTTGACTGAGACATTAATTTTGAGGGAAATGTTAAATTTGCAGGAATGTTTGTTATTGTTTTTTTGTTTTTTTTAAACAATAAAACAATTGTTTGTTTTTTCTTTACTTGTAGGGGCGAAAAGCAGCAAATTTGAGCTGAATGAGTTCCTGGATAATGGACTGAGGGGTGAGTCTTCTGTTTGAAAAATATTTTTGTATTGTGTTATGGTTTGCTGTCTGATCTCTCTCTGTGTTCATGTGCAGTATTACCCTACCAGTGTGTTGCGCAAACAATATATTCACTCTCTACCTCTGACGCTCTCTCCTCTCCCCCACTCTCTCTCTTCCTTTCTCTCTCTCTCCCTCTCTCTCTTTCTCTTTCTCTCTCTCTCACTCTCTCTCCCAGGCTAACTTCCAGCAGGCAGCTCTGAGTGACGATTGAAGATTGGTTCCATCTTGTTTGTCTGTTTTTATTGCTGTTGTTGATCACTTGTGTTTTCTTTATCTTTTGTCTTTCTTGCTCCTTGTCAGTTGTTTTTTGTTTGTTTTTCATCAGTATCTTGCCTCTTTTCCTGTTCGCGTCCTGTTTGAGACTGTGGCCTCATTATGTGCATATTCTCACTAAAGCTCAGAAAGCACCTGTGCAAAGTGTCCGTCTCTCTATCTCTTCTTTTGTTGATATCTTGACATGAATTACAAATACACTCTGCCCCAAACACATTCTGTTCCCCCTACCTGTCCATCAAAATCCAAATTAGAAAGCATCAGACACATCAGCTGGAATTCAATCCATATCTGTCCTTTATTTTATTTATTCACAAACACGGTGTGGTGAGTTCAGCAATAACACAATCACATAAACTGAGTTTGTAAAGAATAAGCGTAACACTTGTGTTTATTTGTGCATCAAAGTTAAGGAAAATTTCTTATTGAATCCCAGCCATCAAATGATTAGGAGGCCTGCAAAAGCCTCAGGATACTCAAAATGGCTGGTGTTTCATTGTCAACCTAAGATGAAGGTAGGCGGTATATACAGTATATTATTATTATTTATAAACTGCCATGACAGAGTATCAGAGTGTGAAACTGCACTTTATTTTAACTTTTATTCATTGTCCCTTATCACATGCTAATTTACTGAATTAATTGTTGGTAAAATATAGCTAAATGATTTTGAAAGGGTTTAGATTCAGCATTTAAAGTGACTGTTCATCAAACACAAAAGCCTTTTCTTTTATTTTGCATCAGTATTTCTTAGTGTGAACATTATGTTCTGATGGTGTTACTTAAAACCAACCTCTGTGCAGGAAACCACATGGTTTCCTCTTATTTATGACAAGAGTACAGAGAAATGTTAAGTGGCAAAACAACCACGCCATTGCTATTTAGTTAACAGTACGTTTGCACATTTTGCAACATATTATAGAATGAGATAGTCAGAAGAATACATAATCAGTTGGTGTTATCCTTTTGTCACTCTGATGTGTACCTACCTAATTGTGAAATTGATGGTAAACCCAACGTGTAATTCAGCAAACACAAAAGCATGTTGTTGTTTTATTTTGCATCAGTCTTTATTAGTGTGAATATTATATATAAAATAGATAAATTATGACTTACAGCACTTTTCATACAGTGCGTTCAAAGCGCCTTCCGAAGGCAGAAAATCAGCAAATACAGGTAAACATTTAGTCGCGAGCAGTGATTCCCAGGGTCCAAGCAACATAAGCAACAGGTGCCAAACACAGAGACTCTATGATGGCGGATCACAACTTTATATTGGGATGTCAGGTGGGGTATTGCGGAGGGCAGTCCTTTACTCTCTCCTCATTAGGTTTTGTGACTCCAGGTCAGGAGTGGGTATGTCAATGTAAGTCTGAGGTATCAAACAAGCCTCAAACCATCACTCTGCTGCCAGATATGCAGTAGATATGGATGGATCACTTTAAGGGTTGTTTCTCCTGACAAATTTTCCTATTGAACTCTATGGAAAAATAAGTCAGGAGAAGAAACCCTTCAAGTAAATAGACGTTCTAATCTTGTGTTCTAATCACACCAGTGTGACCGTATGCTTCAGGGACCACACTAGTGCTGTAACACCGGTGTGACCTTATGCGTCAAAGGATTAAAAGAGGTGAAAGTCAGCCGACATGGTCCAGTAGCCTACCATACTCGCTACCAACAAAGGATTTACTGCAGGTCACGCCAACAACACTGAGAATGCATCTAAGGAAACGTACAATTTAGCAGCAATGCATGAATCCCTGTGATTTGAGCCATCTAGCCTTATATAGTTATGTATAAAACAAATCCCTATGAATTAAATGAATATAGCTAACATTACTATATTGTAACAATGTCAAGTTAGTCAGCAAAATTACAAGTAACAATCAGCAGCTATGTATGAAATGGCGCCTGGAAGTGTTTGTTTAGTAGAGTTATTGTTCCACATGAGTAAATTGTTCTGTATACAGTACAGCAGGCTGTGCAGGTAAACAAATTAGCAATTTATACATGACTTAACATGAGGGAGAGATAACATGATAACATGAGGATGAGTTTTTAATCATTATACAGGGGTGTCTTTATTTTATTTAGGAAACTGGTGGACATTTGATTTTATACGTGTTAGAACATATAGAAGTTTTCCCTCAGGAGATTGCGCAATAATATGTAATCAGCATAATCAATAAGTAGATTAATTAAAGGTAATAGACCAAGTAGTAAATTGTATAATGATTATAATAGAGAGCACAAGAAACAATGGCACCACTATTAGGTTTGAATGTTTGAAGACCAGGTGATGGTGGGCCTTCGAGACTCAAGGTCGCGCCACTATCATCTCTAGGTGAAGAGTGATGAAAGGAGGGCCTGAGCACCGTGATGCAAAAGGAGGGAGGAAACTTGGGACCTGGAGACAAAGGTGGCAGAAAACCAAAAGGTGTTGGCCATTAGCAGAAGGGGAGGACACGAGGTTGTCCTAAGACACCTAGAAATGTATAAAACGCACCGTGACTTAGGCCCATTGGTTGTTCCATGGGACAGCACGGCTTTGTTACGCAATAAAGTCTTATTTGTGCACATCACTCTCTTCAGCATTTGTTTGACTTTGCAAGTGTCTGTTTTTGGTAATTGGATTTTGAAACCACCTTGCCTGGAGTACTGGCTTCTCCACCACAATTCACAAATCACATGGACCCAACGCAGGACTCGGAGCCAAAGACTCTATTTATTAAGCACACGAGCAGACAAGGCAAAGGAACAGGGAAGGCTACGGTGAAGGGCTGGAAACGGGATTGGTTTTCGTACTGAGAGACCTGGCGTTTTAACTTCTACTCATTTCCGTGTTACAGTGAGCCAGTTAGTAGCTTTGGTATGTTTATTCCCTGTTTTGTCTCCTTCTCGTGGACTACGTTCCCCTTTGTTGTGAGTCAGGGTTTTTGTTCATATTGAGAGGCAGGGCGTGTATTTTTGTTTGAGCTTGCGCTAGTCTGATAGCCGATAATTCCGGTGCAGCTGTCCTTTCGTCCTTCTGTGCCTTTCTCCGTATATGGAGTTTTGGGCGATTTTGTTCGGAACTGTAGTTCTGTTCTCCCTTCGGTACATGTCGTCCCATAGGGAGACCGGGCGATGTTGTGGACATGTTTGCGTGTGACTGCGAGCCTCAATATAGCCTTGGAACATTAATTATCGGTTCCTTCGCCTCGTTACATTACCCCTTACTGAGAGGCTAGGGCGTGTGTTTTCTATTTTTGCTTTAGTCATTCTGCTAGTAAAGTTATGGGACAACGGTGTTCCGTCGGCTCGCCTGTAAAATGTTTCTCCCTCCTGGGAGATCGGGCGTTTACCCCTTTATGTTCTGCATGTGACTGCGAGCTTATGGAAGTAGCCACGGAACGTTATCTCTGTTCCTTCGCCTCCTCCTTACATTCTTCTTTACCAAGAGGCAGGGTTTTTATTCTCCATTAAACTCGTGTTGGTCTTGTAGCCGGTAATTCCGGTGCTGCTGTTCTGTTTTCGTCCTTTGTACTTGCGGGACGATTTTGTTCGGAACTGTAGTTCTGTTCGTTCTCCAGGTATGGCTCCTTACATGGAGCTTGGGCATTTTTGTTGACTGCGAGTCTGAGAGTAGCCTTGGAACGTTAGATCCCCATTCCTTTCGCCTCCTGGTATACTAATTCGCATTAGTTTTCAGTGTTTGTTGGTTGTGTGTTTTATGTGTACCTTTTATGCTACTCGCCTATTCTTACCCCTCATTTCTGAGGCAGGGCGTTTATTATTGCTGGCCTTTTAATTCTTAGCACGTGGAAGTATGGGGTAGCAGTTCTTTGTTCCCTTTCGCCTTGTTTGGATTTCTTGCTGTGAAACCAGGCGTTTGTGCTTCTACTCATTTGCGTGTTACAGTGTGCCGGTTCGTAGCTTCGGTACGTTGGTGTGTATTTGTGCCATTATGCTACTCGCCTGTTCTTATGCGTCTCGTTGCCGAGACAGGGCGTTTGTTATTTCCGGTTCGTTTTTTAGTTACTTAGCTCGTAGAAGTATGGGGTAGCAGTTCTTTGTTCCCTTTCGCCTTGTTTGGTTTTCTTGTTGGGAAACCAGGCGTTTGTGCTTCTACTCATTGGTGTGTAACAGTGAGCCGGTGTGTAGCTTTGGTGTGTGTATTCCTTGTCTTGTCTCCTCCCTTAACTGCGGGGTTTCCCGCCTTAGTGGCCCTAGGGCTTAAAGAGTCCCCTTGCTGCGTTTGGCTCCTCCTACCTTACATGTCACGCCCCATTACAACCAGAGTCCTGACCTTAACCCTATTGAAAGTCTTTGGGATGTGCTGGAGAAGACTTTACGGAGTGGTTCGACTCTCCCGTCGTCAATACAAGATCTTGGCCAAAAATGAATGAAACTCTGGACGGAAATACATGTTGTGACGTTACATAAGGTTATCGAAACAATGCCACGACGAATGCGCGCCGTAATCAAAGCTAAAGGCGGTCCAACAAAATTTTGTGACTTTTTTTTTTTGGCCAGGCAGTGTAGCCCCCTCCCCATTTTAGGGGATGAAAAGTAATTGGACAAATTAACATAAACTTAAATAAAGTCCTCATATTTAATATTTGGCTACATATCCTTTGCATGCCATAACTTCCTGATGTCTGTGACCCAGCAAGATCAAAAGACTCTTGATATCTTATTTTCTGATATATAAAAATAAGATTTTTTTTCTCTATAACCTCTCTGCATTTGAATGGATCTCTATGGGAATTTAGGGGGGGCTAGATTAAGCTGTAAATTACACTGTAACAGTATGGAACACATGGTTGTCTAAATGGCTGTAAGTCTTCAAGGCTCTGAGGTATCAAACAAGCCTCAAACCATCACTCAGCTGCCAGCTATGCAGTAGATATGGATGGATCATTTTAAGGGTTGTTTTTCCTCACTCATTTTCCTATTGAACTCTATGGAAAAATAAGTCAGGAGAAGAAACCCTAAAGTGATCATCCATATCTACTGCATATTTCGCAGCAGAGTGATAGTTTGAGGCTCGTTTCATACCTCAGACCCTTGATGACTTACAGACATGGTTATGGTTATGGTTAGGACTGGTTATTGTTTGTATTGACAGAATCCGCCTCATTCGCATTCGTATACATGCTTGAAGTGTCATTTTGAGACTGTTTTAGCTGCCCTATAGAAGTGAATGGAGAGCGACAAATACCCTATTCTGGATTTTCACCCCAGGGGAGCACAGAGCAACTAACGAACATATTTCGCCACCATTTGGACTCATGTCATGGCCAGGTAACTACTATGTCCACAACCCAAAGTTCTACCAAAGTTCAGTTGTGCTCTAACTGCAGGAGGTCCTGGCTTCAACAGTAGGGAGGCAGACCTTTAAGTTAATGCTATGCCATATAATTATGCTAATGCTAAGAACAAGCAGCCGAGTATGTGGAGGGCCTATATAATCTGAGGCCTCATACAGCCTTTTCTTCTGTGATCCTCCCTGTCTGCGTCTCATTCGTCTGTTGAGTGATCACATAACCTATAAGCTGACGTGTTACAGGTTACAATGGACAACATGTCAATGGCCAGGGACCCTACGGTGAGCAGCAGAGCCAATTAACTCCTCTAACTCACTGGGCTTGTTTGTTAGTCTACTTTGTTCCATTGTACAATTAATGAATGAAATGGACTTCACTAGTTTCATTGAATGGACTTTAACCACTGGAATTGACCAGGCTCGCTACAGATCTTCAGGCCTCAGTGACTGATGTTATGATATCATGGCAATCAGCTTATGCAGTAACTCATAACATCATCACAGCATTTTTAAAGCATGCTGTATTCATGAAAATGGTTTCAACATACCATGACCCCAAAATGATGATCCTCTCCCTTCACACAGGGCCAAACATTTACTTTTGTGTTTTTACATTTTTTAAATTAGTGTTAGTAATTCTAGTTGACTGAGACATTAATTTTGAGGGAAATGTTAAATTTGCAGGAATGTTTGTTATTGTTTTTTTTAAACAATAAAACAATTGTTTGTTTTTTCTTTACTTGTAGGGGCGAAAAGCAGCAAATTTGAGCTGAATGAGTTCCTGGATAATGGACTGAGGGGTGAGTCTTCCGTTTGAAAAATATTTTTGCATTGTGTTATGGTTTGCTGTCTGATCTCTCTCTGTGTTCATGTGCAGTATTACCCTACCAGTGTGTTGCGCAAACAATATATTCACTCTCTACCTCTGACGCTCTCTCCTCTCCCCCACTCTCTCTCTTCCTTTCTCTCTCTCTCTCTCTCTCTCTCTCTCTCTCTCTCTCTCTCTCTCTCTCACTCTCCTCCCACTCTCTCTCCCAGGCTAACTTCCAGCAGGCACATTGTTACTATATTGTAACAATGTCAAGTTAGTCAGCAAAATTACAAGTAACAATCAGCAGCTATGTATGAAATGGCGCCTGGAAGTGTTTGTTTAGTAGAGTTATTGTTCCACATGAGTAAATTGTTCTGTATACAGTACAGCAGGCTGTGCAGGTAAACAAATTAGCAATTTATACATGACTTAACATGAGGGAGAGATAACATGATAACATGAGGATGAGTTTTTAATCATTATACAGGGGTGTCTTTATTTTATTTAGGAAACTGGTGGACATTTGATTTTATACGTGTTAGAACATATAGAGGTTTTCCCTCAGGAGATTGCGCAATAATATGTAATCAGCATAATCAATAAGTAGATTAATTAAAGGTAATAGACCAAGTAGTAAATTGTATAATGATTATAATAGAGAGCACAAGAAACAATGGCACCACTATTAGGTTTGAATGTTTGAAGACCAGGTGATGGTGGGCCTTCGAGACTCAAGGTCGCGCCACTATCATCTCTAGGTGAAGAGTGATGAAAGGAGGGCCTGAGCACCGTGATGCAAAAGGAGGGAGGAAACTTGGGACCTGGAGACAAAGGTGGCAGAAAACCAAAAGGTGTTGGCCATTAGCATAAGGGGAGGACACAAGGTTGTCCTAAGACACCTAGAAATGTATAAAACGCACCGTGACTTAGGCCCATTGGTTGTTCCATGGGACAGCACGGCTTTGTTACGCAATAAAGTCTTATTTGTGCACATCACTCTCTTCAGCATTTGTTTGACTTTGCAAGTGTCTGTTTTTGGTAATTGGATTTTGAAACCACCTTGCCTGGAGTACTGGCTTCTCCACCACAAACACTGGCATGGACCCAACGCAGGACTCGGAGCCAAAGACTCTATTTATTAAGCACACGAGCAGACAAGGCAAAGGAACAGGGAAGGCTACGGTGAAGGGCTGGAAACGGGATTGGTTTTCGTACTGAAAGACCTGGCGTTTTAACTTCTACTCATTTCCGTGTTACAGTGAGCCAGTTAGTAGCTTTGGTACGTTTATTCCCTGTTTTGTCTCCTTCTCGTGGACTACGTTCCCCTTTGTTGTGAGTCAGGGTTTTTGTTCATATTGAGAGGCAGGGCGTGTATTTTTGTTTGAGCTTGCGCTAGTCTGATAGCCGATAATTCCGGTGCAGCTGTCCTTTCGTCCTTCTGTGCCTTTCTCCGTATATGGAGTTTTGGGCGATTTTGTTCGGAACTGTAGTTCTGTTCTCCCTTCGGTACATGTCGTCCCATAGGGAGACCGGGCGATGTTGTGGACATGTTTGCGTGTGACTGCGAGCCTCAATATAGCCTTGGAACATTAATTATCGGTTCCTTCGCCTCGTTACATTACCCCTTACTGAGAGGCTAGGGCGTGTGTTTTCTATTTTTGCTTTAGTCATTCTGCTAGTAAAGTTATGGGACAACGGTGTTCCGTCGGCTCGCCTGTAAAATGTTTCTCCCTCCTGGGAGATCGGGCGTTTACCCCTTTATGTTCTGCATGTGACTGCGAGCTTATGGAAGTAGCCACGGAACGTTATCTCTGTTCCTTCGCCTCCTCCTTACATTCTTCTTTACCAATGTAAATCCCTCGCAGCTAGACCAATGAGGGAATAGCCCGGATCGAAGGTTTAAGCGTGATATTTTCCGTTGTTGCTGTGGGAAAAGGTAAGAGTTTTGAAATGTTACTGTTCTTACAACCGGATGAGACTGCTTCTTTAAATTCGCGGGATCAGCTAGTAATTGACCACGGGTCAGAGACAATAGTACCACTTTGCCTCCCGCTCTAAGTTTGGTCTGCAGACTGACTCCAGCTTATCCAAAAAGGCAGCCTGTGTATATTATATTAACTGTCAGCCACCAACGCTGATACTATACTCGTATATATCTGACTCCAATTAGAATTGACGCTTGATTGCGAGTGGAACTCTGTTCTTTTGAAACTATCTATACCGGGGACGCTAATAGCCCCGGATACGGGGTGCAGACTGACACACTGAAGCGGACTGACAAGCTCAGAGACCCTAGCCACATAGAAACTCAGCGGGTTTCGAATATGTCACCATCACAGGTGCTCAGAGGTTCGGACCATAGAATCTACTAGGTAAAAGAGAAACTCAGAGGGTTTGGAACATGTCACCATCACAGGTGCTCAGAGGTTTTTGACCATAGAATCCACCATATACTAGGAAAAGAGAAACTCAGAGGTTTTTAACATGTCACCATCACAGGTACTCAGAGGTATTGAACATAGAATCCACCATATACTAAGAAAGTGAAAACTCAGAGGTTTTTAACATGTCACCATCACAGCTGTCGATTACAACTTTGTGCCTTTTGTTGTAGGGCAGTGGAGTTGGGAGTCCTGTGTGACGAGGCAAAGATGTAAGGGGTGGGTAGAACAGGAGATTCTTAGGCCACCTGGTGAATTGTTTTATTGCACCCTCAACGAAGTCAGGGTTTATGACTGACAATCCCAAGGATCAATAATTTTCAGTCTTACACCAAGAGGCAGGGTTTTTATTCTCCATTAAACTCGTGTTGGTCTTGTAGCCGGTAATTCCGGTGCTGCTGTTCTGTTTTCGTCCTTTGTACTTGCGGGACGATTTTGTTCAGAACTGTAGTTCTGTTCGTTCTCCAGGTATGGCTCCTTACATGGAGCTTGGGCATTTTTGTTGACTGCGAGTCTGAGAGTAGCCTTGGAACGTTAGATCCCCATTCCTTTCGCCTCCTGGTATACTAATTCGCATTAGTTTTCAGTGTTTGTTGGTTGTGTGTTTTATGTGTACCTTTTATGCTACTCGCCTATTCTTACCCCTCATTTCTGAGGCAGGGCGTTTATTATTGCTGGCCTTTTAATTCTTAGCACGTGGAAGTATGGGGTAGCAGTTCTTTGTTCCCTTTCGCCTTGTTTGGATTTCTTGCTGTGAAACCAGGCGTTTGTGCTTCTACTCATTGGTGTGTAACAGTGAGCCGGTGTGTAGCTTTGGTGTGTGTATTCCTTGTCTTGTCTCCTCCCTTAACTGCGGGGTTTCCCGCCTTAGTGGCCCTAGGGCTTAAAGAGTCCCCTTGCTGCGTTTGGCTCCTCCTACCTTACATGTCACGCCCCATTACAACCAGAGTCCTGACCTTAACCCTATTGAAAGTCTTTGGGATGTGCTGGAGAAGACTTTACGGAGTGGTTCGACTCTCCCGTCGTCAATACAAGATCTTGGCCAAAAATGAATGAAACTCTGGACGGAAATACATGTTGTGACGTTACATAAGGTTATCGAAACAATGCCACGACGAATGCGCGCCGTAATCAAAGCTAAAGGTGGTCCAACAAAATTTTGTGACTTTTTTTTTTTGGCCAGGCAGTGTAGCCCCCCCCCCCCCCCATTTTAGGGGATGAAAAGTAATTGGACAAATTAACATAAACTTAAATAAAGTCCTCATATTTAATATTTGGCTACATATCCTTTGCATGCCATAACTTCCTGATGTCTGTGACCCAGCAAGATTAAAAGACTCTTGATATCTTATTTTCTGATATATAAAAATAAGATTTTTTTTCTCTATAACCTCTCTGCATTTGAATGGATCTCTATGGGAATTTAGGGGGGGCTAGATTAAGCTGTAAATTACACTGTAACAGTATGGGACACATGGTTGTCTAAATGGCTGTAAGTCTTCAAGGCTCTGAGGTATCAAACAAGCCTCAAACCATCACTCAGCTGCCAGCTATGCAGTAGATGTGGATGGATCATTTTAAGGGTTGTTTTTCCTCACTCATTTTCCTATTGAACTCTATGGAAAAATAAGTCAGGAGAAGAAACCCTAAAGTGATCATCCATATCTACTGCATATTTCGCAGCAGAGTGATGGTTTGAGGCTCGTTTCATACCTCAGACCCTTGATGACTTACAGATGTGGTTATGGTTATGGTTAGGACTGGTTATTGTTTGTATTGACAGAATCCGCTTCATTCGCATTCGTATACATGCTTGAAGTGTCATTTTGAGACTGTTTTAGCTGCCCTATAGAAGTAAATGGAGAGCGACAAATACCCTATTCTGGATTTTCACCCCAGGGGAGCACAGAACAACTAACGAACATATTTCGCCACCATTTGGACTCATGTCATGGCCAGGTAACTACTATCTCACCAACCCAAAGTTCTACCAAAGTTCAGTTGTGCTTTAACTGCAGGAGGTCCTGGCTTCAACAGTAGGGAGGCAGAACTTTAAGTTAATGCTATGCCATATAATTATGCTAATGCTAAGAACAAGCAGCCGAGTATGTGGAGGGCCTATATAATCTGAGGCCTCATACAGCCTTTTCTTCTGTGATCCTCCCTGTCTGCGTCTCATTCGTCTGTTGAGTGATCACATAACCTATAAGCTGACGTGTTACAGGTTACAATGGACAACATGTCAATGGCCAGGGACCCTACGGTGAGCAGCAGAGCCAATTAACTCCTCTAACTCACTGGGCTTGTTTGTTAGTCTACTTTGTTCCATTGTACAATTAATGAATGAAATTGACTTCACTAGTTTCATTGAATGGACTTTAACCACTGGAATTGACCAGGCTCGCTACAGATCTTCAGGCCTCAGTGACTGATGTTATGATATCATGGCAATCAGCTTATGCAGTAACTCATAACATCATCACACCATTTTTAAAGCATGCTGTATTCATGAAAATGGTTTCAACATACCATGACCCCAAAATGATGACCCTCTCCCTTCACACAGGGCCAAACATTTACTTTTGTGTTTTTACATTTTTTAAAGTAGTGTTAGTAATTCTAGTTGACTGAGACATTAATTTTGAGGGAAATGTTAAATTTGCAGGAATGTTTGTTATTGTTTTTTTGTTTTTTTTAAACAATAAAACAATTGTTTGTTTTTTCTTTACTTGTAGGGGCGAAAAGCAGCAAATTTGAGCTGAATGAGTTCCTGGATAATGGATTGAGGGGTGAGTCTTCTGTTTGAAAAATATTTTTGCATTGTGTTATGGTTTGCTGTCTGATCTCTCTCTGTGTTCATGTGCAGTATTACCCTACCAGTGTGTTGCGCAAACAATATATTCACTCTCTACCTCTGACGCTCTCTCCTCTCCCCCACTCTCTCTCTTCCTCTCTCTCTTTCTCTTTCTCTCTCTCTCTCTCTCTCTCTCTCTCTCTCTCTCACTCTCCTCCCACTCTCTCTCCCAGGCTAACTTCCAGGAGGCAGCCCTGAGTGACGATTGAAGATTGGTTCCATCTTGTTTGCGTTGTCTGTTTTTATTGCTGTTGTTGATCACTTGTGTTTTCTTTATCTTTTGTCTTTCTTGCTCCTTGTCAGTTGTTTTTTTTTTTTTTTCATCAGTCTCTTGCCTCTTTTCCTGTTCGCGTCCTGTTTGAGACTGTGGCCTCATTATGTGCATATTCTCACTAAAGCTCAGAAAGCACCTGTGCAAAGTGTCCGTCTCTCTATCTCTTCTTTTGTTGATATCTTGACATGAATTACAAATGCACTCTGCCCCAAACACATTCTGTTCCCCCTACCTGTCCATCAAAATACAAATTAGAAAGCATCAGACACATCAGCTGGAATTCAATCCATATCTGTCCTTTATTTTATTTATTCACAAACACGGTGTGGTGAGTTCAGCAATAACACAATCACACAAACTGAGTTTGTAAAGAATAAGCATAACACTTGTGTTTATTTGTGCATCAAAGTTAAGGAAAATTTCTTATTGAATCCCAGCCATCAAATGATTAGGAGGCCAGCAAAAGCCTCAGGATACTCAAAATGGCTGGTGTTTCATTGTCGACCTAAGATGAAGGTAGGTGGTATATACAGTATATTATTATTTATAAACTGCCATGACAGAGTATCAGAGTGTGAAACTGCACTTTATTTTAACTTTTATTCATTGTCCCTTATCACATTCTAATTTACTGAATTAATTGTTGGTAAAATATAGCTAAATGATTTTGAAAGGGTTTAGATTCAGCATTTAAAGTGACTGTTCATCAAACACAAAAGCCTTTTCTTTTATTTTGCATCAGTATTTCTTAGTGTGAACATTATGTTCTGATGGTGTTACTTAAAACCAACCTCTGTGCAGGAAACCACATGGTTTCCTCTTATTTATGACAAGAGTACAGAGAAATGTTAAGTGGCAAAACAACCACGCCATTGCTATTTAGTTAACAGTAAGTTTGCACATTTTGCAACACATTATAGAATGAGATTGTAACGTCCCGTTCCCTTCCAGTCCGTTTTCCGTGTTTTGCCATGTCCCTCCGTGTCATGTTTGATTCCCTTGTCCATGTTTTCCCTGTTGCTGCAGACTGGGCGTGTTCCCTCTGTTTGTTTCACTCCTTTTACCCACTCCGGTTTCTACCAATCTCCTTTCCCCGTGGTTGCATGCATTCTGCACCCTTCATTTGTTCAATCACCCATGTCTTCATTCTCATGCTTTTCCTGATTGTTTCCAATTACACTCCCCTATTTAACCCACCTGCTGTCTCCCCTCCAGTGTTGGTTCATTACTTGTGTTGCCTTCCTTACCTTGTTGCTTCTCTTCAACGTGCTCCTGAATTCTGTTCCTTGTATCTCTGTCCTTGTTGTTAACTTCAGTTAGGTTCTGTCTAGGGCAGGGGTTCTCAATCCTGGTCCTGGGGGACCCCTGTGTATGCTGGCTTTCGTTGCAACCGCAGTTGCAATCCCAGAATTTTAACAAGCTGTTAATTTTTCTTAATTAGGTGCTTGTCATGTTTGGAGGAATTATTCACCCTCTTAAGCCACATTATATCAGAAATAGCTATGGATGCCATGTAGAATAAACACCCCATGTTCACATTGTGCTATATTATTTAAAAAAGATAAGAAAATTATTTAACAGATCCATTTAAAGACTGATTTGAATCAATAGGCTCCTAATTGGTGAAAGTGTGGACACATGGCCACTAAAATTAACCATTTCGTAGATAATGAAGAATTCAAACACAAAGCAAATGATAACGAGCCAAACCTGCATTGTCTTAAGCTTAAAGAAAAAATTGAGTTAAACACGTGTTCAACAACCTAATTAGGAGCCTATTGATTCACTTCACTCTTTCATTTGAGTGAAAATACATTATTTTGTAACCTTTTCTTATGTAATTGTTGCAATATAGCACAATAAGCACAATGTGAACATGGGGAGTTTGTTCTACATGGCATGCATAGCTATTTCTGACATAATGTGTCTTAAGTGGGCGAATAATTCCTCCAAACATGAAAAGCACCTAATTAAGAAAAATTAACAGCTTGTTAAAATTCTGGGATTGCAACTGCGGTTGCAACGAAAACCAGCATACACAGGGGTCCCCCAGGACCAGGATTGAGAACCCCTGGTCTAGGGGCTTAAATGCTCACTGCCTGCTGTTGTTGCTCCAGTCTTGTTCGTTTGTGGTTTTTTCCCGTTTGTCATTCCCTGTCTCGTTAACCACCTCCATTGTTCCTGCCAGTCTGTAGCTGTTTCCCCCTCCCTGTTTGTGTTGCGGTACCTTCCGTCCAGTCCAGTTCCAGCCCCAGTTTCCTGTTGGACCTCCCGGTCCAGATCCAGTCTAGTTCCGGTTCGGAACTCACCTCCCTGAATCAAGTCCAGTTCCGGTTTGGAACAACCCTTCGTTCCCGTGATCCAGTTCCTGATTGGACCTCCCGGTCCAGAACCAGTCCAGTTCCGGTTTTGAACTCGTCCCCTGAATCTAGTCCAGTTCCGGTTTGGAACACTCCTCATTTCCGTGATCCAGTTCCTGTTGGATCGCCCGGTCCAGTACCAGTCCAAGTTCCGGCTTGGAACTTCCAGGGGTGATCTAAGTCCAGCTCCGGCTTGGAGCAGTTCGCTGTGCCGGAGGACTTCCTCACTCCTCTTTACCATTGTGTTAACGTGTGTACAGCTTGGGACTACCCCAAAGCTCTTAAATAAACTCCCTTTATTGTTCCTCTGTCTCCTTTGTCGTGCATTTAGGTCCAACCTCCCCCAGGATCGTGACAGAGATAGTCAGAAGAATACATAATCAGTTGGTGTTATCCTTTTGTCACACTGATGTGTACCTACCTAATTGTGAAATTGATGGTAAACCCAACGTGTAATTCAGCAAACACAAAAGCATGTTTTATTTTGCATCAGTCTTTATTAGTGTGAATATTATAGATAAATTGTGACTTACAGCACTTTTCATACAGTGCGTTCAAAGCGCCTTCCAAAGGCAGTAAATCAGCAAATACAGGTAAACATTTAGTCGCGAGCAGTGATTCCCAGGGTCCAAACAACATAAGCAACAGGTGCCAAACACAGAGACTCTATGATGGTGGATCACAACTTTATATTGGGATGTCAGGTGGGGTATTGCGGAGGGCAGTCCTTTACTCTCTCCTCATTAGGTTTTGTGACTCCAGGTCTGGAGTGGGTATGTCAATGTAAGTCTGAGGTATCAAACAAGCCTCAAACCATCACTCTGCTGCCAGATATGCAGTAGATATGGATGGTTCACTTTAAGAGTTGTTTCTTGACAAATTTTCCTATTGAACTCTATGGAAAAATAAGTCAGGAGAAGAAACCCTTCAAGTAAATAGACGTTCTAATCTTGTGTTCTAATCACACCAGTGTGACCGTATGCTTCAGGGACCACACTAGTGCTGTAACACCGGTGTGACCTTATGCGTCAAAGGGTTAAAAGAGGTGAAAGTCAGCCGACATGGTCCAGTAGCCTACCATACTCGCTACCAACAAAAGATTTACTGCAGGTCACACCAACAACACTGAGAATGCATCTAAGGAAACGTACAATTTAGCAGCAATGCATGAATCCCTGTGATTTGAGCCATCTAGCCTTATATAGTTATGTATAAAACAAATCCCTATGAATTAAATGAATATAGCTAATGTTACTATATTGTAACAATGTCAAGTTAGTCAGCAAAATTACAAGTAACAATCAGCAGCTATGTATGAAATGGCACCTGGAAGTGTTTGTTTAGTAGAGTTATTGTTCCACATGAGTAAATTGTTCTGTATACAGTACAGCAGGATGTGCAGGTAAACAAATTAGCAATTTATACATGACTTAACATGAGGGAGAGATAACATGATAACATGAGGATGAGTTTTTAATCATTATACAGGGGTGTCTTTATTTTATTTAGGAAACTGGTGGACATTTGATTTTATACATGTTAGAACATATAGAAGTTTTCCCTCAGGAGATTGCGCAATAATATGTAATCAGCATAATCAATAAGTAGATTAATTAAAGGTAATAGACCAAGTAGTAAATTGTATAATGATTATAATAGAGAGCACAAGAAACAATGGCACCACTATTAGGTTTGAATGTTTGAAGACCAGGTGATGGTGGGCCTTCGAGACTCAAGGTCGCGTCACTATCATCTCTAGGTGAAGAGTGATGAAAGGAGGGCCTGAGCACCATGATGCAAAAGGAGGGAGGAAACTTGGGACCTGGAGACAAAGGTGGCAGAAAACCAAAAGGTGTTGGCCATTAGCATAAGGGGAGGACACAAGGTTGTCCTAAGACACCTAGAAATGTATAAAACGCACCGTGACTTAGGCCCATTGGTTGTTCCATGGGACAGCACAGCTTTGTTACGCAATAAAGTCTTATTTGTGCACATCACTCTCTTCAGCCTTTGTTTGACTTTGCAAGTGTCTGTTTTTGGTAATTGGATTTTGAAACCACCTTGCCTGGAGTACTGGCTTCTCCACCACAAACACTGGCATGGACCCAACGCAGGACTCGGAGCCAAAGACTCTATTTATTAAGCACACGAGCAGACAAGGCAAAGGAACAGGGAAGGCTACGGTGAAGGGCTGGAAATGGATTGGCGAAACTAAATGGGCTGGGCAGGAGAAGGGGCAGGAACGGGAAGCAGGCTGGACAGCCTGGAGCGAGGAACAAAGAAAAAAGCAAACAAACAGGTTAGCAGCGAAATGCAAACTGTCATGGTTTATGACCCTTTCTCCATCGCGGTCGTGTTCCTCGGTCACCACACGTGGGAACTGCTCTGTTAGTGGAGTTTTGGCTCCATCTCGTCTTTCGCGGAAGAAGTCATCAGCGTTGACAGGTGTGCGTGCTTTGGGGTGAGCTATTTAAGCCCATGTTCCCTTCGTTCTGGGCTTCGATATTGATTGTTGATTGTGATTGTTTGTTGTTTGTACTGTGGTGTATTATTGGCATTATTTGTGCTGTTTTGTGTGCGGTTTATTTTCGCCCTTTTAAAGTTTTAGCCAGTATGATAGGTCTAGTGTTTAGGAGACCGTTTTGCTCCGTTGTGCTATATTGGAGTTTTGCGGGATTTGCCTTTGTGCTTTGAGCTTTCAGGATGAATTCCTTTTTTGTGTGCTCGTTTCTGTCTCCGCCTTTCTGGTCTTACCTTTGTTTGTCTGTTGCCTAGATCGTTTGCCCTTTTTCTGTCTCTTTCTCCTCTCTCTGTCTGCTGTCTTCCGTGAAAGCTAGAGGAGTCTTTGTTTGTGTGTTTTTGTATGGTAGTTTCTTACTAAGAGACAGGGTGTTTTATCATACTGACTTTAGGGCTTTATTTATTCTTAGAGGCAGGGCATGTATTTTCGATTGAGCTTGCGTTAATTTGTTAGCCGGTAATTCCGGTCCAGCTGTCCTGTGCGTCCCTCTGTACCGGTCCTCTGTACATGGAGCTTTTTGGCGATTTTGTTCGGAACTGTAGTTCTGTTCGCCCTTCGGTACATGTCTTCCCAAAGGGAGACTGGACGAGTTTGTGTGTGACTGCGAGTCTCTGAAAGTAGCCTTGGAATGTTAGTTTTCTGTTCCATTTTGCCTCGCTACATTTCTATTTACTGAGAGGCTAGGGCGTGTATTTTCTCCTAAGCTTGTGTGGTCATTTTTGCTAGTAAAGTTATGGGACGACGGTGCTCCGTCGGCTCGCCTGTAAAATGTTTCTCTCTCCTGGGAGATCGGGCGTTTACCCCTTTACGTTTTCTGGAGTAATGCGGGACTTGCCTAAGTGGATATAGTATCCGGACCTTCCCCTCCTGGCGTACGTGCCTATGTGCATGTAATTATCCGGACTCTTCTCCTCTCTGGCATACTGGCCATGTGGATATAGTTATCCGGACTTTCCCCTCCTGGCGTATGTGCCTATGTGCATGTAATTATCCGGACTCTTCTCCCCTGGCTCTTGTCTGTTCCTGCTTCCTAGTTTTTGCATGTGACTGCTAGCCCGTGAAAGTAGCCATGGAATATTATAACCGTTCCTTTGGCCTTCTCTTATACTATTTTGTATTTTGCCGTGTTTATCGGCTGTGTGTTTTGTTTTGTGCCATTACGCCACTCGCCTGTTCTTATGCGTCTCCTTACCGAGACAGGTCGTTTGTTATTTCCGGCTCATTCTCTAGTCACTTAGCTCGTAGATGTTTGAGAGCCTAGTGCTTTGTTCCATTCGCTTTGTTTGGTTTTCTTACTGAAAAACCTGGCGTTTGTGCTTCTACTCATTGGCGTGTGACAGTGAGCTGGTTAGTAGCTTTGGTACGTTTGGTGTGTGTTTGTGCCATTGTGCTGCTCGCCTGTTCTTATGCGTCTCGTTACCGAGACAGGGCGTTTATTTCCGGCCTGTTCTCTAGTCACTTAGCTCTGAAAAACCTGCCGTTTGTGCTTCTACTCATTGGTGTGTGACAGTGAGCCGGTTAGTAGCTTTGGTACGTGTGTTCCCTGTCTTGTCTCCTCCCTTATCTGTGGGGTTTCCCGCCTTAGTGGCCTTAGGACTTAAAGAATCCCCTTGCTGCGTTTGGCTCCTCCTACCTCACACGTCACGCCACATTACAGCAAACAGACAGAATGGCCGGGAAATGTCTAGACAGGGCTGAGACAAGCAACGAACTGGCAGTGAGTGAATGAATCTGGGGAATTAAATAGAGTGAGGAATGGGAAAACAAGAGAAACGAAAGGAAGGTCGACTGGAGGGAAACAGCGGATCTTACACATTTCTGGATAATGGGGCTCTGGTGAAATACACAAGAATCACTGTGCTGCTACATGGGTTTGGAGAGCTTTTTGGGGAACTCATATTAGTTGCGTAATATGAAACACACCAAGAACACATCTGAAAATGATAAATTATCAAACTTTATTCTAAAAAATAAAGTATGCCTGACTTTGTTGCAGGAGTTCCCAGGTTTGAGCCTCGGCTAAAATTTCAATATTTATTTATATTCACATATTGAGACTTTTCTGGAACATTGCCAGAAAAGTCTCTATTTTTTACACAATTTGGCACCATTCGGCACGCTTTGGTAAACAAAATGGCTTGCCTGAAAAGATCTCAATGGTTTGAGATCTTGACCAGAGGTAGGCAGCATATTGAGAAATGACAAAGAGGAGTTATTTCCACCATTGATTTAGTAGCTCATCAGGTAAAAATTCTGAAATTTTAATGTAGGCACCCTTTTTTTATTTGTATTTTTTTTACATTTTCTGTACATAAATTGTTGTATCAAAAAAAAAAAGCAGCAAAACGTGGATTCATATGAATTCTGACTGCTCAGTCATAATAGTACACTTCTCTGCTTTAATAAAAGCTATGAGCCATATTTGTAGCATTTATTTATTTTTGAGATAAACAGCTTTGTTTGTCACTAGTGAAAACAGATGAGAATTGGCCTATTTTGCCCTTGGTAGGAAGAGGTTAATGTAAAAAATCAATAAATAACCTTGCCAAGACTGAAAGACTGTGTCACTAGTCTCAATCTCCATGGTCCGGTAGCCTACCCTTACCACTCTAGATAACGTTACAGTCCCAGAAAAAAAACATCAATGTAGGTGCAGCTGCATTATAGCCTTGTGCTTAGTATGCCTGACTTTGTTCCCAGGTTTGAGCCTCAGCTAAGATTTCTTTATTTATTTTTATTCACATTACTTTATACTATAGGCTACTGCAGCTACACTAAACGGCAATTATTTTGTTAGCTACGCCGGTCATCTGCTGACATATAACAGATTAGTAGCTATTTCTACTGTGTATACAACCCTTTAAACAACCCTATATTTTTCCCTCCCATTTCACCTAAAATTTCTGTGAGCTGGTTTGGCCTAGAATCACCAAACTTGGTAGGGTTGTTGGGATGGGTGAACTCTTGGATCCTTTAAAATATGATGCAGATTGAACACCCTGTGGAGCTGTAGTGCACATAACAACATTTTGACATTGACATGCCCACTTCTGACCTGGAGTCACAAAAGTTATTGTACAGGTCCCTCTGCATATGAGGAACAAATTTTCCTAAGGATGCATAAATTCCGCCATATTGGATTTTCCGCTGACTTTGAGTTGCACAACTAGGATCATTGGTTCGCGCACAATCCATATTCGGATTTTCCTATTGAACTTTATTGAAAAAATAAGTCAGGAGAAACAACCCTTAAAGTGATCCATCCATATCTCTTGCATATCTGGCAGCAGAGTGATGGTTTGAGGCTCGTTTGATACCGCAGAGCCTTGATGACTTACAGCCATTTAGCCAACCATGGGTTCCATACTATTCCCGTGTAATTTCCAGCTTAATCTAGTCCCAACCCCAATTCCCATAGAGATCCATTCAAATGCAGAGAGGTCATAGAGTACCTGAAAATAAGATATCAATAGTTTTTTGATGTTGTTGGGTCTGTGAAGGAATTTTCTGTTTTACAATATGTGTGTATTAACAGAGACAATCACATGATTATTATTAAGCATTTATTATAGTTTTGATTATTAGTAGATCAATTATATTGAATTAAGTAATTAAACATGTATTCTCTGCAAACACTGAGTAGGCTTCAAGCAGGCCTCAAGCAGGCCTCTCTGTGTCTCACTCCCTATGTGTCTTTATCCTTCAGTTCCTGCAGAGACAAGCAGTCTGTGAGATGGATGTTTTCTGTTGAACATTCTTGACTTGGTGTGAAGGTTAGAGGTTATAATCTAAACACTAAACACCAGGAATATTAACACCCTTGCCTCTCTGTAGGTTTAGAATCCGCCCCTTGTGGCAAATCAGTAAATCAAAAGAGAACCTTCATTGTCCAGGTAATCCAGTTTGGAAAGTGACATTCCCTTGGGGGGCCGTGTCCCAATTATCGGCATTACCGGGATGCCGACAACCGCGAGCCCAATGTCTCTTCTGTCCGCATTTGCGGCAAACACTATAATCCACCATGGAATTGGGTCTCTGCCTTTTCCCTTGGTCCCGTCCTTTACGTCTGCCGCGACTTGTCGCGGTCTTGTTGCTGTCCACAGGCTTGTTCTTCGCAGTGAACGGCACAACGGAGAACATCCCTCAGTCGCCGAGCCTGCCAGCCAACACGCCTTCCGTAGCTGTTGCCAGCTGTTTGTCCAAGCCATCCAGGAAACAGTGGGGTCTCATACGGCGTAAGGGTGTCGTTGTTGTCAGGTTATAATCCAGTCCACTGTGCGCATCGTACTTTCCTGTAAGTCTCTCAAGAAAATCATTAACAGTTTCACAGTAGTGGAAAATTAGGCTGAAGGACACACAGGGCAGTCCAAATCCAAGTTAATTTTGTTTCAACTTTGCAAGCTGTGTTACATCAGGATACAAAGAGCCGTCGGAATGCATAACAGGAGATAACACTGAACTGTCTTGTCGCGGTCTCTCCACATTAGATTTATTTTTATTTCCCCCCAAATCTACCGCATCCCAGTCGGGTTTCCATTTTAATGTTACGATCCTGATACGGGACGAACCCAAGTGCAACGACCAGGAGGCAGATTCAAAGAAAGGGATATTTATTAAGCGTTGGGGTAGTCCCAAAGCTGTACAGGAAAGGCAAATACACAGAATTACACAGGACATAAATGGAAGTCCGATACGGACTGCTCCAAGCCGGAGCTGGACTTGAACTCTTGGAAGGGGTTCCAAGCCGGAACCGAACTGGTACTGGACCGGGTGGTCCAAACCGGACAGGATGCAGGAACAACACAATTGTTCCAAGCCGGAACTGGATTGGACTGGTGGTGGAATTCACAACGGGACTGGACTGGAACTGGACCGGGAGGTCCACTCAGGAAACGAGTGCTGGAACGGAACTTGTTCCAAGCCGGAACTGGACTCTTACAGATGGTGCTCTTCACACCGGGACTGGACTGAAACTGGACCGGGAGGTCCACTCAGGAAACGGGTGCTGGAACGAAACTCGTTCCAAGCCGGAACTGGACTCTTACGGATGGTGAACTTCACACCGGGACTGGACTGGAACTGGACCGGGTGATCCACTCAGGAACTGGTACTGGAACGGCGCGATTGTTCCAAGCCGAAATTGGACTCTTTACGGGTGGAGAACTTCACCCCGGGACTGAACAGGAACTGGACCAGGCGGTCTACTCGGGTACAGGATAGAAAGCAGAGGGTAGTTAGTACGGTACTGTAGCCAGGGTTTGGACCGGGAGGAATTAACGGAGGTAATTCGTCAGCACGGGTAGTAGCTGGCGAAACTCGGCTGGGCTGGGTGGTGTGGCGTAGCTCGGGTAGGTCCGGTTGGAGCTGGCTGAATTCCAGAGAACCTGGAACCGTAACCGAAGTACAGGAGGTAGCTACGGCCAGACAGGAACAACGGAAGGTTGGCCAGGCTTGAATTACAGCGGACCCTTTCCCGAGCTGGAGTTGGAGGTACCGCAACACACACACACAAACACTCAGGGAACAGACACTGCTGCAGGTGAGCTGAAACCGCGGCAGCTGGAGGTTAGAGGGAGACAAGTTTAGCAGCATGCAAACAGCAAACGTCAAGGGAGGATAGCTACCAAACCGCAGGACAGGTGAACTGAAAAGCTGTCAAGGGAGTTAGCCCAAAACCAAGCGATCAGCAAACACGGGACCAGAAACGAGAAGAGTGCACAACGAGTGAGGTTAGTTAACGAACTGGCGCCGACTAGCAACCAGACGGGGGTTTAAATAGTGCAGGGAATTACGGAATAAATAAGGCACAGGTGTGGAAATTAACCGGGAGTGATTGCTAAACACAAAGGTGAGGAATGCATGCAACGAGGGGGGAGAGCGATAGGCGGAAACTAAAGTGGAAACCAAACGAACGAGACAGAGGGGGAAACGCCCAGTCTGCAGCAGCAGGGAAAACACGGACAAAGGAATCCAACATGACACGGAGGGAAAAAGGGAAAACACGGAAAACGGACAGGAAGGGAACGGAACGTTACATTTAACCTACAATTACTATTTTTAACCTCATATAACCGCAGCCACATTTTTAGGTTGTCAATCTGATTTGAGCTAAAAGAGCCTTTTTTTGGGAAACCTAATTTTTCCCATTTAATATGCTGGTGTGTGGTTGCCAGACCATATTTGACATGCATTATTTTCATTAGACCCGTAAATTCCGAGTCCTGTCCCTTTAAATTTTTCAAACCCATTGTCATGTGTTTGCCCCACCACCAATGCCTTATTAATTTTAAGGTTCTAGTTTTTTATTTATTAGTGCACCAATTTTAGTCAGAATCAGTTTCAGATTCTTCACTATCTTCTATTACTGCCTTTTCTTTTTGTTTTAACCAATCACCTCTATCATATATATATAACCATAATTAACTCCTCTGCAAAAATGCCTCTCCTGTACTGGTCCGTGTATATCATTTGCATTTACTGACAATAAATGATACCACATTACCAAAATATTTAGAGCTCATTACAAGAGAAAAAGAAAGATAAATTTTAGCTCATGGGTGGGAGCAGCATACAGCCTCCACAGTTTGAATCACTCCACAGAGTGACGGACCCGTCGGTCACTAATCAAACTTTTAAGTTGAGCGCACTACAGCCTCGGTAACCTGTGGTTCTCTTTCTATGGATTGCGTATTGATCACCCCAGACAGACGTCCTACTCTCCTCGGTCCGGTTGCCACCGTCCTTCCTCTAGGTGACTGATTACAGTTACCTCTCTGTGAGAAGGTGGGTTGCGGCTTTCGGGGTATTCCCTCGGCAGTGCACTGTCTAAGCCCGTTCCCAACTTGAGAGAAATCCGTGTAGGAGAGAATCAAGTTAGCAATCCTGCTGACTACGCCAAATATTGTCCTGGATTTTTCCCTTTTAACACACAGTGAGCAAGTCTGTCCAAACAGAACCACAAACAAAACCATGTAGTAGAATAAGAATAAGAATTTCAGTTTATTTGCAGATAAACCATAGTGAGAGGATCTTACCAGATCACTCTAACTTGAAAACAGAATACAGAAGACATTTATACACAATCTCTTTTGATTTACTGATTTGCCACAAGGGGCGGTTTCTAAACATACAGAGAGGCAAGGGTGTTAATTTTCCTGGTGTTTAGTGTTTAGACTATAACCTCTAACCTTCACACCAGAAAATTCCTTCACAGGTCACAGACATCAAGATGTCATGGCATGCAAAGGATATGCAACCAAATATTAAATATGATGACTTTATTTAAGTTTATGTTAATTTGTCCAATTACTTGGTGCCCTAAAATGGCAGGGCCTATGTGTAAAAATGGCTACAATTGCTACACGGTTCACCCGATATGGATGTAAAAACCCTCAAATTAAAGCTGAAAGTCTGCACTTTAACCTCACTGTTCCTACAATGTGCTGGAGTACAAAGCCAAAACAACAAAAATGTGTCAGTATTATACAAACCCCAATTCCAAAAAAGTTTGGACAGTATGTAAAATGCAAATAAAAGCAGAAAAACAGTGATTTGTAAATTCCATATACATATATTTACATTACATATATTTAATTGAAAACAGTACAAAGAAAATATGTTTAATGTTTTACCTTATCAACTATATATATTTTTGTAAATATATGCTAATTCCGAATGTGTTGTTAACTAAGTCACAACTTTTTTGGAATTGGGGTTTGTAACACTGGAGTACACTGTAGATTAATGATTATATGATAATATGGACAAAACCACAAGCTTTGTATAAGTGCTTTTAAAGAGGTGATGTAATGCTGATGAAAATGTTAGTTTTTTTTTTGTTTGTTGGAGAAATGCATGGTATGCCCTTATTTTTTGCAGAAATGCATGGTATGCCCTTTATAGTCTGTGTGGACAACATAGAAATGAGAAAAGCTTGAATATGTGTTTTTGAAATTGTTTTTACATGCAGCAATTTTATATGTTAAAATTATGTTGTACATGTTGGATTGAGAGAGTAAAGGCCTGTAAATTGCTTTGATACTGCATCTCAGGACTGCTAAAGCATATAAGCCAACAGCTGGGTTATTGACAGAGACGTGCTATTTGTTCATTTCCCACATTAAGGAGTGGTAGCGAATGAGATTCACAATGTTTGCTAATTTTATTGTTCATAAAAAAGGTACATAATTTATGCAGAATAGGAATTCTTACAATGAAAGAATGGGTAATGAATACAAGATAAAACAGATATAACCGATTTTTCATACAGTAGAAAAAAATAAGTAGTATACAGGTACACATTTAATCAGTATGCAGGTACACATTTAATCAGGATGGATGGATGGATGGAGTATAGTTTGGCAGGTATGATTGTGGTTGTGCCTGAGACACTCCTTAATTTGTAGTCACCCTGGAGACGCTGTGATTGGCAAAGAGAGGATCTTTGTCCAGAAACACCCCCATTGTTTTCAGCATCTCCCTAGGAACTGGCCTTGCATTGCGGGACACATACGCCTTCTCCAGGTGGAAGCTCATTGGGGACCCTACATAGTTGCTGCAATCGGGACCACCCAAACTTGGCGCACATGTCACCTCTATCTTATAATACAGCTCCCCGTGGTTGAGCTTGCAAAAATCCGTCTTGACCCCTGCTTTCAGCTGAACCGAGCATTCGCCCAGATTGTCATCGTCCCACTTATTGTCCTCGTCCCACACTTGGAATTTCACCTGGTCATTCATTGAAAGAAGCACAGACCCCAGGTCAAAGAGGTTGTTCCAGCTGGGGTTGTTGTTGTTATAGATCACCCTGGTGCGGCTAACCTGCGCTTGGTGAAACAGTTTCACGTACCCATCTGTGCTCGTGGTGTGGTCCCCATACAGGCCCACGGCCTTCTGCACAGTGACCTTCACCCGGGCCATCCCTTTCTTTGACGGACAGCAGTCTGGGGTTACCCCAGGGTTGTTATGGCAGCTGCAGATACATGACTCTTCGGGGTTTGTCTTAATGCCAGCCTGGCAGGGGGTGGAGCAGTTCTTCCAGAGGGATTTCTCCATGATGTAGTGGCTGATGGCCTTACGCAGGTGGCGTCTGGCAGGGTTAGAGGTGGGAAGCAACTCATGGAGAGCATCGAGAGAGTAGGACACCAGGTCTGGGTTCAGTGCCAGGGAGGCCAACCACTCCTTGTAGGCCCCCGCTTCTTTATTAGCTGAAAACAGTAAGTCGGGCTCTGTTGTGTGCCCCCCTCGAATCTCAGTGAACCTGAAAAGAAAAAAGGCAGAAGCAGACTGGTTTAAACTTACGGCAGGCCAGTTTAAACCTGAAGCACATCAATTTAAACATGAGGGAAACTAGTTTAAACTTGAGGAAGATTGGTTTGAACATGAGGCAGACTGGTTCATTATATGATGTTGGTACAGCGCTCCCATGCTATACGAGCCCCTGTAATACCACCACTTTCACGTACCACCAGCAATGACACGGCCCTGTGACTCACCCAAGTGACAAATTCCAGTGATACATCCTAGTGACACACCTCAATGACAACCCCTAGTGACACGGCCCTGTAACACGCCCCAATGACAACCCCTACTGACACATCCTAGTGAAATACACCCTAGTGACATGCTCCAATGACATCCCCTAGTGACACGCCCTAGCCCCAGCAGGCCCATGGTGTCTCACCTGTCATTGAAGTTGCTGGAGAAGCTGGCCTTGTTCTCCAGCTTGTCCACGGCAGTTTGGCAGTGCTTGACCTCGGTGCTCAGTGTGCCTTTGGTCCCGACGCTGGCTGCAGCCTCCACATCCAGACACGTCTTCACCTCCTCCGTGTTCAGGCCTTGCAGCGCAGCCTGACACTGCTTGATGCTGGTTACTGACTGAACGCTACCTCCCAAGTCCACCTGCGAGGGCATCACAAACAGAGCTTCTCATCAGCACAGATATCACTTTCACGCAATCTGATCTAGCAGGGATTTAGTCAGTGTTATAGGTCAGTGCTTGTGCTGGCTTTGATCATGCTCCCACCTACACATGACCGTGCTTCGTCAGAAGAAGTAATTCAACATTGGTGTCTTAGCATAGCACATCCAAACAAAATTGGGCAAACTTATATCAGACTTACATCATATCAATGTGTCAACCTGGTACATCAACTCCTTGCCTGACTAGTTTTATGTGAGGCTAATTGTGGGGTCAGAACTTTGTTCTTAACTTTGTTTATTGTTTTATTTCTTTTATCTGTATTTTTTTTTTCTATTTTAGTTTTACTCTTTTATTGCTCTTGTTCTGTATTTTGTTTTTATTGTTGTGAAACACTTTGGGCTGCATTTTATGTATGAAAGGTGCTATACAAATAAAGTTTATTATTATTATTATTATTATTATTATTATTATTATAAACATTTTGAGCATGTTCCATTGATGTTTAGAGAGGCTAACACAGGTTTACTGAAGAGGCCGTTTTACTCTCTCATTGGCTCTCATCCTCCCTTTAACATTCAGCCCCTTTATCCGTTTTACCATCGCATTCCTACCTTGGTGACATAGTGAGTGCCAAATTTGTCAATTAATTTGTAGTAGCGCTTTTTGCTTTCATGGGTGTATGCCTTTGGGAGGTCTTTCACGGCCCGCTGAAATTCTTGGTGTAGGCGCGGCTTGCT
Organism: Synaphobranchus kaupii; assembly: GCA_029718625.1. Lineage (NCBI taxonomy): Eukaryota > Metazoa > Chordata > Actinopteri > Anguilliformes > Synaphobranchidae > Synaphobranchus > Synaphobranchus kaupii. The sequence goes on along the minus strand of CM056386.1, from coordinate 46,021,935 downwards.
GGACACCCTATAGCTACAGAGAAACAGAGGAGGAAAAGGACTAAATACATACACTCTGCAAATGGATTGTAATACAGTCCTTCTGTGCTTTCTAAGATGGCTGATTCATTGTACAGAACTACTAATTACACCTGCCCTAAATGCAGAAAAGCACCATAGATCACAAAGGACAACAAGATCAACGATAAGAAAAAAGTGCTCATACCAATTTTGGCTTCAATCGAAGGAATTAAATGTTAGAATATCATTTACTTTAAAAGCAAGGAGTTGAAGACCTTTCAATCCTGAACATAAGTGTTAAAATGGGAGTTCTGGGCCTGTATTCATACAGCATCTCAGAGTAGGAGTGCTGACCTAGGATCAGCTTTGGTTTTTCGCTTATAAAGACCAGAGTGGGGCTAGGGACAGGGGAGACATAATCCCAGATCAGTGCTCTTAATCCGAGAAGCTTTATGACTATGGGCCCTGATTTTGAGCAAAATTAGCTTACCTGTAATAGCGACATGACACTTGGTGGCTGGTAAAACTGAACTTGTCTTTCTTGGTTTTCTCCATGGAGAACTCAGCCAGGCTGGACTGGGTTCCTGCCAGCATTAGTTTCCCTTCAGCTGCATTGCCTGAGATCTCTAAATTCACCTTCCAGTTGTTCTCCACACTCTTTGTGCTGGAGCTGACAAGGGACTCGCTGGACTGGTATAGAGAGCTGCCCACTTTCAGACTGCACTGGTAGTTTGGCCTCCAGTCCACTACAGAGAGTGGCAACTTCTGCATTTTCCCCTCTTGATACGGATTCTTACAAATCGTGCATGTTTTATCTTTGCGTTTCCACACATTCATGTTGATGACATATGCACCTTTACGCTTCATTTTGGTGATGTCAAATCCTTCCCCGGCCAGATTGGTTCCAGGGGCTAGCTCCGCCTCTTTACACTCACTGGCTAAGCCAGTGCTGCAGGATTGGCTGGTTTGGAGGGGGAGGGACAACAGAAGTCCCGCCCAGAATGCAGAGATGAAGGAGCGCATGGCTGGAGGAGAGAGGCTGGAGGGCAGGGCAGTTTCTGTGGAATATTCTGAGGATTGCGGCTTTTTCTTTTTCTGTAACTGAAGTAATTATAATAGTTTCAGTTAATATTCATATTAATATCAATATGTTTTTCTCAAGACCTGTAAACATTTTGTTGCCAAATCAGTAAATAAAATGAGCAACATATGCAATTATGCATTTTTAAGCACCTTATTATAAAATACATGCAGTAGATTCTCCATTATATCACATACATACATACACGTAACATGCATGTTTGACACAATGATTGATAACTTTATTCAAGTGCCAGAAACAGTTCAAGCTGAGTTGGGGAGTCAGAAACTACCTCCTCATCAGCAGAACACTGATCACTGCTCCACTTCCACTGATCACTGCTCAAATTCCAATGATCACTGCTCCACTTCCACTGATCATTACTTCACTTCCACTAATCACTGCTCAATTTACACTGATCACTGCTCCACTTCTCCTGATCACTGCTCCAATTACACTGATCACTGCCACTTACACTGATCACTGCTCCACATTGATCACTGCTCCATTTACACTTTTCACTCCTCCACTTCAACTGATCTTTACTTCACTTCCACTGATCACTGCTCCACTTCCACTGATCACTGCTCCACTTCCACTAATCACTGCTCCACTTCCACTGATCACTGCTCCACTTCCACTAATCACTGCTCCACTTCCACTGATCACTGCTCCACTTCCACTGATCATTACTTCACTTCCACTTATCACTGCTCCACTTCCACTGATCACTGCTCCACTTCCACTAATCACTGCTCAATTTACACTGTTCACTGCTCCACTTTCTCTGATCACTGCCACTTCTCCTGATCACTGCTCTACTTCCACTGATCACTACTCCACTTTCTCTGATCACTGCCACTTACACTGATCACTGCTCCACATTGATCACTGCTCCATTTACATTTTTCACTGCTCCACTTACACTGATCACTGCTCCACATTGATCACTACTCTACTTCCACTGATCACTGCTCCACTTCCACTAATCACTGCTCAATTTACACTGTTCACTGCTCCACTTTCTCTGATCACTGCTCCACTTACACTGATCACTGTAAACATGTAAACATATACATGTCTGTACATACTGTATATATAAAATATATCTATATATTTACAGTTGACACAGCCATTTTACCAACCATGTATTCCATACTGTTCCAGCATTATTTACAGCTAAATCTAGTCCCACCCCCCAATTCCCATAGAGATCCATTCAAATGCAGACACGTTATAGTATCGCTTGTAAGAGTACCAGAAGATAAGATATGAAGAGTCTTTTTATGTTGTTGGGTCACAGACATCAGGAAGTCATGGCATGCAAAGGATATGCGACCAAATATTAAAAATGATTACTTTATTCTATATATAAATGCAGGGGTGCCAATAATTGTGGCACACATTAAAAATAATAATTTCTTGATGAGGGATTTTTTTTTCTCATAATAAATTTACTTCAATTAAAGGTTGGATTTTTCTCATTCTTTTGTGTGACATTAAGCTAATTCATCAAACAGTGAATTTTTTATAGCCCTTTTACTCATCTTTACCAGGGGTGCCTATAATAGTGAAGGGCACTGTAATATGCAAATCTTTAATTAACTCCGGACAGCTTATTTAAGATCTGGTACTATGGGTGCAAAAATTCGGATACAAAATGTAATACACTACAATGACTGTGTTGTTTTTTTAAAACTACTATGTGGAACAAATATGTTCATCTTCCCTGTCACTCAGTGAACTGCAGTCAGTGGAAACTCTGAATGACACAAGGCTGTCTCAAAGTGACATTGTGATAGAAATGACTAAGCGGCTGTTAGAAGCACTAAAAATGCAAATGACACCTTCAACACAATGGGCGACTGCTGCTTTTGGAAATAATTGCTTATAATAACCAGGTACACGCATATAGACTGGGGTCTTCCACAGTCACCATCTCTAAATTGTGCCCCGATGTTAAGTGCACTAGCAGTTTCTGAGAAATGGCATGTGGCAAGGATTGCATTTAATTCCATTTTAAGAAATAACACATGATAATTACATAATGAGGATATGAAACATATACAGAGATTATAACACAATCGAGGCAATGGAAGGGTAAACTGAAACTGAATTTGTGTGAGTGTGGAGACTGATAAAGTGATTCGGTTTTGGTAGATTATGAGTACACCGCTGCAACCACCAGAGAACGAGGCATCTCCCATTTCCAGAACAGGAAAATTCCAGTTTTAAGGAACGAACCCCTGCCACCCCCCACAAGCATGTTTCCCATTCCCATCCCAAGCCTTTTTTCATCATTCATTGACATCACTGGGCTCTGGAATACATTACCCACTCTTGGAAACACCTACAACCCAGCCCCTGACCCCTCAGAGTTGCAGAGCTATCTATGCAGCAGTGTCACCACATCCTCTTCCTTTCTGAAAACTAATTTATGAAGACTTTGTTTTCACCTGACTGCGATCTGTCCTGAAATGTGTAATGCCACTGTTTCTCTGATTCAAAATGTTTGATTTTGGATTCTGGATTGTGCATATAAACATTAAGTTGTTGCAACTATAAAGTTCCTTGCTTAAAGAATTCTTTATGATTACTGCTTGTGTTCAAATCTTTGTTCAATACTCTGTTCCTCTTTCTCTGCCAATGTCCTGGAGACTAAACTGAGCAAAAATTGTACCTATACGGATACAATGCCTTGTCAGTGGGGCAGTACCCTCAAAGGTATGCCCACTGTACCCTTTACCCTTTTAGATTAGTATTCTAAGGTACACATTTGACCCAGTGGGGGGAGTCATTAACAAGAATTGTACCTTAAAGAACAAAAACAGACCCCTACCTTACCCCTATTTCTGACAGTGTACAAACCCAAATTCCAAAAATGTTTTATTTACAAATCACTGCATTCTACTTTTATGTGCATTTTACATACTGTCCCAACTTTTTTGGAATTGGGGTTTGTACATAAGCCTGGTAGAATAGCAATGTTGTCTACAGTGTGTTCTTTTTGTGCACTTTTCACATTCAGTATTTACCATTTATCTTAATATAGCAGAATAATTTAGCTACGAATTTATATCATGCGTAGTTTTAGATCATGATATCGCTGTCCATGAATGGCACTGCCACGTACAAGTATTGATCAAGACAAATCTCTGTAATGCACATTTACATTAAAAAGCACTTTTTTAACCAAATCATAGACTGAATAGAGCAAGAAACAAGATGTTTTGATAAGATGTCTTAGAATGTTAATGAGTTAAGTATTCACCTTTACAGCTTCTCCGGGGTCTGTGAGATGTCTGTCTGCGTATGTCTGTTTTAAGAATATTCAATGCTTCCGTTAGCTGTGTGAAAAATGAGCTGTAGATGCAGAGTGGTGTTGGTGGTGTTGGTCGGGTGGTCTTTAACTGACGCAGATGAAGAGTTGAAACGGGAGGTGTGATACATAGCAAGATGGAAATGTGGTTTCAAAGAAGAAAATTTGGTTTGGGTGGTCCGGTAAAGTGACACGCATATCAGTTATGCTGAGGTATTTATTCCTGTTAAACTGACATTAATTTGTGTGAATGCAATGTGTGAATGTTAAACTGACACATTCATTTGTGTGTCATCCTCTGTGATGAACATTTGTATAGTTGATCTTGGATCACTCCACTGGAAACTGGGATCTCTCAAGAACAACTCAGAATTTGTGTGTTTGTGTGTGTGTGTGTGTGTGTGTGTGTGTGCGCATGTATATCTACGTAAGAATCTAGTCAAGGAAGCATTTTTTTTTCATTTGGCTCTATACTCCAAAAGTTCAGATTTGAAATCAAACCATTCATATGAGGGTAAAGTACAGATTTTCAGCTTTTAATAGAGGGTATTTGGCCATTTAGACATTATCACACTTTATTACATAGTCCCCATATTTCAGGCCAACTAAAGTATTGGGACAAATTAACAAAATGTAAAATAAAGTCACCATGTTTAGTATTTGGTTACATATCCTTTGCATGCCATGACTTTTTGATACCCGTGATCCAACAATATCAAAAAAACTCTCGATGTCTTATTTGCAGGTACTCTTACAAGCAATACTACAACACTCTCTGCATTTGAATGGATCTCTATGGGAATTGGAGGGGGGGGGGGGGTGGACTTGATTCAGCTGTAAATTATGCTGGACAGTATGGAACACATGGTTGGCTAAATGGCTGTAAGTCATCAAGGGTTTGAGGTAAGGGTTTCTTCTCTTGACTTATTCTTTTCCAATGTTCAATAGGAAATGAGTCAGGAGAAACAACCCTTAAAGTGATTCATCTACATCAGGGGTCTTCAACCTTATCCCGCAAGGGCCAGTGTGGGTGCGGGCTTTTGTTCCAACCAAGTAGTTACACACCTGATTCTACTAATCAATCACTAGAGTCTTTGCTAAGGACCTTGATTAGTAGAATCAGGTGTGTAACTGCTTGGTTGGATCAAAAGCCCGCACCCACACCGGCCTTTGTGGGATAAGGTTGAAGACCCCTGATCTACATCTACTGCATATCTGGAAGCAAAGTGATGGTTTGAGGCTTGTTTGATACCTCAGACCCTTGATGATTTACGGCAATTTAGCTGACCATGTATGTATATGGGATTCCATATTTAAATATGTACATACTGTTCATATACAGGCATATGTCATAAATATAGTCTTTTGAAAAAGGCTTTTTTGAAATAAATGTTTAGTATGAAATAAAAATTAAATTAAATGTAACAGTGTTGTTTAGTATATTAGTATACAAATTAGTATATAGTATGTATGTTTTGAGAATATATATATATATATATATATATATATATATATATACAGATGGATGACAAATTAAAGGAAAAATCAACATAAAGTGTTTTAGTAAGGTTTTGGCCCACCACGAGCAGCCAGATCAGCTTCAATGTGCCATGGCATAGATTCTACAAGTCCCTGGAACTCTACTGGAGGGATGGAACACCATTCTTCCAAACGTTATTCCCTCATTTGGTGTTTTGATGATGGTGGTGGAGAGCGCTGTCTAACATGTCGGTCCAAAATCTTCCATAGGTGTTCAATTGGGTTGAGATCTGGTGACTGCAAAGGCCATAGCATATGATTCACATCATTTTCATACTCATCAAACCATTCAGTGACCCCTCATGCCCTGTGGATGGGGCCATTGTCCTCCTGGAAGAGACCACTCCCATCAGAAATGTTTCATTATAGGATAAAGGTGATCACTCAGAATAACTTTGTGTTGATTTGCAGTGACCCTTCCGTCTAAGGGGACGAGTGGACACAAACCATGCCAGGAAAATGCCCCCCACAGCATAACAGAGCCACCGGACCCCCTCACTGTAGGGGTTAAGCATTCAAGCCTGTACTGTTGTCTTGGTGCACGCCACACATGCACTCGCCCACTTCTTGAGAATATGGTGAAGGATGACTCATCTGACCATATCACTTTTTTCCACATCTCTGTAGACCAGTGCCTATGGTTTTTGCACCACTGAACTCAAATGTGCATTTGTCTTTGTAATGAGGGGTTTATGCACTGCAACCCTACTATAATATCCCTCTCTATGTAGTTGTCGACGGACTGTTCTTGCTGACAGTCTGATCATGTCCTGCATTGACATTCTCAGTCACCTGAGGAAGAGTTGCTCGTCTGTTTTTCGCACTAATGCACAAGCATCACGGGCATCGGACGTGTGCTTTCTTAACCTACCTAATCAAATGAGATCAAATAATTTATCAAATCATTTAACCCATCCTGGCCACCCTACACTGGCTTACAGTTTCTTTTAGAAGTTTACGTGGGCTTGGTCTAGATCCAGAATATATTACTTATCTCTTAAAAGTATACAGCCCACCTACCTCCTTAGATCCTGAACAAAAGACATCCTGAAGCATGTGATATCAGATTCTTATCACACTGCAGTTCGCAAGTTGAGCTACAAGTCATTATGAGGTCAGCAGATCGTGATAAACTTCAGAAAGTTTCTAAAACAAACTTCATTGTACACAGAAACAGTCAGAGCCAATCTAATTTGAACATTACTGTAACGTTCCGTTCCCATCCTGTCCGTTTTCCGTGTTTTGCCCTTTCCCTCCGTGTCATGTTTGATTCTCTTTGTCCGTGTTTTCCCCCTTGCTGCAGACTGGGCGTGTTCCCTCCGTTTGTTTCACTCCTTTTCCCCACTCCTGTCTCAGCCTATCTCCTTTCTCCATTGCAGCATGCATTCCTCATACTCCACTCTGTTCAATTACCCACGCTTACATTTGCACGCTTTCTTAATTGTTTCCAATCTCACTCCCTATTTAACCCTCCTGCTGGCTGCTATTCAGCGCCAGTTCGTTAACGTTGTTTCGTTTGTATCCTGGTCTTGAATTCCCTTACCTGTTAATCTTACTTCAGTTTGGTTCTGTCTCTGTGCTTAAATGCACACTGCCTACTGTTGTTTGCTAACCAGTCCTGTCTGTATGCGGTCCTACCTGCCGCACATTGCCTGTCTCGTTAACCACCACTCTACTGTTTCTGCCAGTCTGTAGTTGTTCGCGTTTCCCTGATTGTGTTGCGGTACCTCCGCTCCCACCTGACGTTGCGCCCGCAGCTGGGTGTTCTGCTCCTCCATTCTACAGTGGTTCCTGTCTGGCCGTGGCTACCGCCATTGTTACGGTTCCGGTTGCATCTACTGCTGTGGCCCTGCTGCCTCAACCGGGCCAACCCGAGGTCCGCTGCACTGCCCTGCCTTGCCGTATTCAGCCGCTACCCCTTCCTCTGCTTCAATTATCTGGTTACCTGTTACTATTACACCCCAGCTCCCCCTCCTTTACATTTAATGTATTTCCATAACCGGTTGTCTGTGCTCTATGTCCTCCCTCGCTTCAGGAGACAAGTTCGAAGCCTATTTATTGGATGCCTAGCGCTCCCCCTATCCGTCCCGTTTGTCCCGTCTGTCCAGATCCGCCAATTCCAGTTCCTGTCCAGTTCCGGTTTGGAACAATTCCTGAGAGACCCGCTCAGTCCAGTTCCGGTCTGGAACATTCCAGTGTTCCAGTTTGTCCAGTTCCAGTGTAACCCGATCCAGTTCCTGTCCAGCCCAGTCCCGGTTTGGACCATCCAGTGTCCCGTACCAAGTCCAGTTCTGGTTTGGAACAACTCTGTGTTCCCGTGGTCCAGTTCCAGTTTGACCCGATCCAGTCCCTGTCCAGTCCAGTTCCGGTTTGGAACATCCAGTGTCCCGTACCAAGTCCAGTTCCGGTTTGGAACAACCCAGTGTTCCAGTTAAGTCCAGTTCCGGTGTTATCCGTTCCAGTTTCCCGTCCAGCCCAGTTCCGGTTGGAACTCCAGGGTTCCAGTACCAAGTCCAGTTCCGGCCTGGAACATCCTGCGTTGCAGTTCAAGTCCAGCTCCGTCTTGGAGCAAGGTGAAGTCCCGGAGAAGCTCCGGACTTTATTGTGTTTCTGTTTATGATATATGTACAGCTTGGGACTACCCCAAGCTATAATAAACTACCTTTTTCTGTCCCTCTGCCTCCTGGTCGTTGCATTTGGGTCCAGCCCGTATTAGGTTCATGACATTTACAACAGAAATGATTTCACTTTAACAGGAAAGTCTGACTGATGTGTGAAACCTGACTGTGAATGATTTTATGTGAGTAAGGTGCAATGTGAGGGTGAGGACATCATGTTTGTGGTGTGTTGCAGAATCGATGAATGATTATTCAGCAGCAACAAGGATCTTCCTCTATGTCCTCTCTGCCCCTAACAAATCTTGTCCTTCTTAAGCTTCATGGCATGCATACCTATTGCTAACCTAATGTGGCTTAAGAGGGTAAATAATCCCTCTAAAAATGAAAACACATAATTAAGAAAACATTAACAGCTTGTTAAATTCTGGGATTGCAATTGTGGTTGGAATGAAAACCAGTATACATAGGGGGCCCACAGGATTGCGGTTGAGAACCCTGCCTTAACAGATAGCAGACCATAGAGCCCATCCATGCACCAGAATGTGGAACATGGACTGAAGTAAAAAGAGCTGTTCTGGGTTTTACTCTGTAGTTATCCAGCTAACTCAATCATCCTGCTTTCTGGAACAGGCCCAAAGAAAAGCCACCGAGCAGCCCTGGGTGTCTGCCTTAACCTAGCTGCAACCAGATTGCCCATTGGGGATCTATTGGAAATCTATTTATTGGGAAATCTGATTTACATCGAGTTCATTTTAAGCAGAAGATCCTGCTCTGGTATAGATAATGAGACACAGGGAGTGGAATTGTGTGTTCATAGTAAAGGAAAAACTGATCAGACCCAGGGTTTAAATTTTAGAGTCACAGTGCTCAAACTTAAAGCTGTGCAATCATCATTAACCCCTGATAAGACATCACTTAAGGGAATTATTTGGGAGGCTTGGAGATAATTACCATTGAAAATGATTGCCCTTGTTGATGTAATTGTCATTTATTTTATCCTTACAATATATTATTCATGCACATATTACCAGGGAGGAGAAAGTAAAATCAAATTAATCAGTTTTTTTTTTTTTTTTTTTTTTTTTTTGTGAATACATTTTCTGATTTTGTCCCATTTTCTCCCATTTTGGTAGCCAACTGTACCCTGTGTTATTCAATTCCCCCTGTCTAGCAACTGCTTGAGAATTTGCCACTACACAAACCCGTCAGCTGGCAGTACGAAGGAGGGCGCCACATCCTCTTCAAGGCGTGACTCCTCGAGCTCCTGACCGCGATTGCAACTCGCCTAGGGCTGCTTGTGCACGACGATTCTCACGAGTCCCTCCCCCCACCTCAGGAGCGCCCGCCAATTGTCCCTCCCTCAAGGTACCGGCCATACTCGGATCTGGTAGGGATCCTCGTGTGCAACTGCACCGAATGAAAGTCAGCGCTTTTACCGCTGCAACACCGCGGTGGTCAGGAATCCGTTTTTTTGCTTAATGTGGCAAGGGCTCTCTCTAGAGGACAAAACAAAGTGTTGCGACACTTGTTTATTTTTGCACTTAAAGGGATAGTTCGGAATTTTGGACATAATGTCTCAATTACAACTTACCCATGATGTAGTTGATTGATGGAAACCATTTTCAGATAATTCCATGCTGTCCCTTCTTTTGGACATACACACGTTGCTAATGCTTGCGCAACTCCATGGTAACTGGTAGCATCCACTACCAAACGCACTTAAACACTCCACAGTGCACGCAAAGCAAATAAAATACGATGACAGTCTATCGGGGTTATTTCAAGTATTTATACCATCATTTTTGAAGTCAAACTATTGTTGAATCCTTTACTTTGTGCTGACCTATATTCTCTGGAAGTACGGTGCGGAGCAATACTTTACGTTACCTACGAATGGAGTGCCGGCACTGGTCGACTACAACAAAGAAGAGCAACAAGTTGCAATGGCCACCTTCGCTCTGCCGCCGTACTTCCATTTTTATTTTATTAATTACCTTATCTAAGTATTATACCTAAATGTATGAAGGCCCAAAACCTCTATTTCCATATAGCATTTCAGAACAGTCCTTTTAGTTGACTCACTGTTAACTGGCCTGTTCTGTTTCAGTTGGGTTCTGGTCTTAATGCTATGAGATAGCATCACTTCCATGACCACCTGTCTTCTCCCTATTCTTTGCCTTTTTTGTCTTGTCCTATTCTGATCCTGTTACATGCTGTGTCCAATAACCTTGTCCTATTCTGACCCTGTTACACGCTGTGCCCAATAGCCTTGTCTAATTCTGACCCTGTTACACACTGTGTCCAATAGCCTTGTCCTATTCTGACCCTGTTACACGCTGTATCCAATAGCCTTGTCTAATTCTGACCCTGTTACATGCTGTGCCCAATAGCTATGTCCTATTCTGACCCTGTTACATGCCGTGTCCAATAACCTTGTCCTATTCTGACCCTGTCACACACTGTGTCCAATAGCCTTGTCCTATTCTGACCCTGTTACACGCTGTGTCCAATAGCCTTGTTCTATTCTGATCCTGCTACAGGTTGTGTCCAATAGCCTTGTCCTATTCTGACCCTGTTACACGCTGTGTCCAATAGCCTTGTTCTATTCTGATCCTGTTACACGTTGTGTCCAATAGCCTTGTCCTATTCTGACCCTGTTACACGCTGTGTCCAATAGCCTTGTCTAATTCTGACCCTGTTACATGCTGTGCCCAATAGTCTTGTCCTATTCTGATCCTGTTACACGCTGTGTCCAATAGCCTTGTCCTATTCTGACCCTGTTACATGCTGTGCCCAATAGCCTTGTCTAATTCTGACCCTGTTACATGCTGTGCCCAATAGCCTTGTCCTATTATGACCCTGTTACACGCTGTGTCCAATAGCCTTGTTCTATTCTGATCCTGTTACACACTGTGTCCAATAGCCTTGTTCTATTCTGATCCTGTTACACACTGTGTCCAATAGCCTTGTTCTATTCTGATCCTGTTACACGCTGTGTCCAATAGCCTTGTTCTATTCTGATCCTGTTACACGCTGTGTCCAATAGCCTTGTCCTATTCTGACCCTGTTACTTGCTGTGCCCAATATCCTTGTCCTATTCTGACCCTGTTACATGCTGTGTCCAATAACCTTGTCCTACTCTGATCCTGTTACACACTGTGTCCAATAGCCTTGTTCTATTCTGATCCTGTTACACACTGTGTCCAATAGCCTTGTTCTATTCTGATCCTGTTACACGCTATGTCCAATAGCCTTGTCCTATTCTGACCCTGTTACTTGCTGTGCCCAATATCCTTGTCTAATTCTGACCCTGTTACATGCTGTGTCCAATAGCCTTGTTCTATTCTGATCCTGTTACACGCTGTGTCCAATATCCTTGTCTAATTCTGACCCTGTTACATGCTGTGTCCAATAGCCTTGTTCTATTCTGATCCTGTTACACGCTGTGTCCAATATCCTTGTCTAATTCTGACCCTGTTACATGCTGTGCCCAATAGCCTTGTCCTTTTCTGACCCTGTTACATGCCGTGTCCAATAACATTGTTCTATTCTGACCCTGTTTCATGCCGTGTCCAATAGCCTTGTCCTATTCTGACCCTGTTACATGCCGTGTCCAATAGCCTTGTCCTATTCTGACCCTGTTACATGCTGTGTCCAATAACATTGTTCTATTCTGACCCTGTTACATGCCGTGTCCAATAGCCTTGTCCTATTCTGACCCTGTTACATGCTGTGTCCAATAACATTGTTCTATTCTGACCCTGTTACATGCCGTGTCCAATAGCCTTGTCCTATTCTGACCCTGTTACATGCCGTGTCCAAAAACCTTGTCCTATTCTGGATCTCAGTGCCGTTTGTGAAGGAATTTTCTGTTTTACAATGTGTGTGTATTAACATAGAGACAATCACATGATTATTATTAAACATTTATTATAGTTTTGATTATTAGTAGGTCAATTATATTAAATAATGAAACATATACTCTCTGCAAACACTGAGTTGGCCTCAGGCAGGCTTTCTCTGTGTCTTTCCTCTGTGTCTTTATCTTTAATTTCTGCAAGAGACAGGCAGTCTCTTGTGAGATTAATGTTTTTGTCTTTTCTGTTGAACATTCTTGACTCGGTGGCAAGGCTAAGGGTTATCTAAAGTCTAAACACTGGAAAATTAACACCCCTGTCGTTCTGTATGTTTAGAAATCCACCCCTTGTGGCATTCTTAGCCACTCAGGGCCACAAAGTTAAACAGGATAAATTGCAATTTGGTTTACCTACTGTTACATACTTAGGGCACACAATTTCTGCAGAAGGGAAGTCTTTGGGGACTGACAGAATCCAGGCAATTATTGACCTCCCTAAACCTTCAACAAAAAAGCAAGTAATGTATTTTCTAGGCATGACAGGGTACTGTAGACAGTGGATTGCTGATTACGCTGAACTCTCACAACCCTTGCAGGACATTGCGCATGGCCATGATCTCTCTGCAATGATATGCTCACATGGACAGAGCTTGCTGAAATTTCCTTTCAGAAATTGAAACAACAATTGGCTTCTTCCCCTACTTTGGGCCTGCCTGACATGAATAAACCTTTTCTCCTGACTGTTGATGAGAAGGCCGGTTATATGTCTGCTGTTTTTTTGCAAAAGCATGGTGATAAACACAGGCCTGTTGCATACTATTCTCAGAGACTCAATGCTGTTTCAAGGGGTCTTCCACCTTGTTTGTGCTCTATTTTAACAGCTGCTTCAGCTGTCATGGCATCCCCTCACAGGTGACAGTCAGGTTGGCTATGCAGTGGTGCTGCATCATCAGGTTCTGGAGTCAGCCCGCCTTCCTGGACACCTCTCAGCGCAGGCTGCTGAACTTTTCGCTCTCACGCGCACCTGCCATTTGGCTGAAGGTAAAACTGTAAATATTTTCACTGACAGCAGATATGCTTTTGGAGTTGTGCACGACTTTGGAACTCTTTGGCAGCATAGAGGCTTCCTTACCTCTACGGGGAAAACTATACAGAATGGACACTTAGTGAGCTGCCTCCTACAGGCCATTCTTTTACCTGCATCCATTGCTATTTGTAAATGCTCCGCTAACACAGGCCAGCCAGATGCTATCTCTCAAGGGAATGCTGCCGCTGACACAGCCGCCAGGGCCAGCCCCTCCCAACACAATTCTCAGTCTGCTCACACAGGCTGCTGCTCCCACAAAAGCACCATTGGCCTCTGTACAGGACTGCCAAGCTGGGGCCACACCCCAGGAAAAGGCCAAATGGAAGCGGGACGGCACCTACACTGATGGAGTCTGGCTAGGCCCCACTGGTAAACCCTGTTTACCTCATTTTTTATTTCCTTACTATGCTATGCTACTATACTATGGATTGGATCATATGTCAAGGGGGGGAATGATCTCTTTGATGTCCAAACACTGGGACACGAACGGATTTTCTACTTATGCAAAAAAACTTTGTGAAAAGTGTGTTATTTGTGTTGTAAATAATGCTGGGTGGGGCCAGAAGGTCCCAAATGCGGCCCACCCAGCTCCACAGGAGCCTTTTGAATACCTTATGATGGATTTCATTGAACTTAACCCATGCAGGGGTAAGAAATATTGTTTGGTGTTTGTTGATATGTTTTCAAAGTTGGTTAAAGTTTTTCCTACAGGGAAAGCTGATGTTGCAGCAGTGGCGAAGGCCCTACTAACAGAGCTTATTCCTAGGTGGGGGATCCCGAGGAAACTGTCAGACAGAGGCTCACATTTCTTAAACAAGGTACTGGACAAAATGACCATCCAACTGGGAATCTGGTTGAAACTCCATTGTGCTTACCACCCTCAGAGTGGGGGGGGGGGGGGGGGGGGTGGTAGAGAGGGCAAATGGAACCAATGGAACCATTAAGAACCGGTTAACCAAAGTGATGGCAGAGACAGGTCTGGATTGGGTCCAGGCCCTGCCAATTGTCCTAGATATGCGGGGGAGGGTCCACTCTGTTACAGCGTTGTCGCCATATGAGGTGATCACAGGGCGGCCCATGAGGACTGGATGTCACCCCCCAGGGCTGATGCTGGACAAGGAGCTAGCTGACACTCGCATGGTAAGTTACTGTGTTCAGCTAACCAATGTTCTGAGATCTGTGCATCAACAGGTTAAAGCAGCTCTACCGGAGCCAGCCAGTGGCCCTCTGCACGATCTGCAGCCAGGAGATTGGGTGGTGATAAAAGAAGGAAGAAGTGTCACCAGGCCAGGTGGAGGGGCCCTTTCCAGGTACTACTACTCACCACACCCACAGCCACTGCAAAAGGGCTCCACCAGCGCCAAAGGAGGGATAAGGGTGAAAGACCCACCTCGACTGACGCGCAGGGATGACTTAGTTCTCACAAAGTTTAAAAACTCAAAGAGAACCAACTTAGTTCTCACGGAGTTTAAAAACTCAAAGAGAACCAACTTAGTTCTCACGGAGTTTAAAAACTCAAAGAGAACCACCACTTCAAGGAGCACGTGATGGTAATATCAGCTCCCAACATGCCACACCACAGCAGGCAAACCGAGAGGTACAACCCCTTCAGAAGAGCAGGCTGCAGCCTCGTGGTAGGCCTATTTCTGATAGGCCTCATCACCCTCATCATCGTTCTGCCCATCATCCTGATTCATGAGGCACTCTACAACAACACCAGTGAGCCAAGCCATACAGCTGGATAAATGTTTTGACTGTCTGCGTAGCCCCTATAGAAACAATCCTGCCATGGTTACTGATATGTGCAGGAAGAACTGGTCACACGCAATCTCATTACCTTGGAACAAGATAACGCGTTCCTTCTCCGACAACTCCCTGGTTTACCATGACCTAGCCCCCTTTACTGACACCCCTATAAAGTATATAGGCCGGGTGTGTACCCACCCTGCCACATGTTTGGTGGGAAAACAGACAGTGTTGTAATGTGAAGAGTTTAAAGGCCGAGATTTCAAGAGTGCAAAAGTCTCCATTACATGATGGTTTTCTTTATCTTTCTTTCATACTTACTATTGATAGTAGTGATTTTATGTATGTTAAAATAATCAGTAGTACATTTCTAATGAAAACCTTTCTTTATAACTAATTACATTTTATACTGTTTACTCTATCCACTATGATTTAGTTTTCTCTATAATTGAGGTGTTATTAATCAAAGATAGATGGTGCGTATGCGTCTGCTGATATCCGGGAGCGACGCTCGGCTGCCCTAGGAGAAGGGGGTCGGCTGCCCTAGGAGAAGGGGGTCGGGGAATATATTTTTTCCGGAATTTGATTGGGTTTTCTGGTTTTATGCCAGTTTTGTCCCACACAAGTCCTGAGTCTGCCGGTTTTTCGATTCCCCCTGGATTATTGGAGTATGCATCACACATATCCACACATGACCACTGTATTGATCTTTATAATCATGTAATCATTTATAGTGTTATTAAAATGAATCACTTACAAACTGATTAAGTAGATTGTATCAGTCTTTTCTGTTAAACATTCTTTACTCGGTGGCAAGGCTAAGGATTATCTATAGTCTAAACACCGGAAAATGAACACCCCTGTCGTTCTGTATGTTAAGAAATCTGCCCCTTGTGGCAAATCAGTAAAGATTGTGTATAAATGTCTTCTGTATTCTGTTTTTAAGTCAAAGAGATCTGGTAAGACTCTCTCTCATTCTGGTTTATCTGCAAATAAACTAAAGTATTATTCTTTATCAATATGCGGTTCTGTTGTGGTTCTGTTTGGACGCACTTTCTCACTGTGTGTAAAAGGGAAAATTCCACGACACGCTCTCAACACGGTGGATCACACTATTCTTATCCACCTTCTTGAGCATAGGCTCAGAGTTGGGGGGGACTGCTTTGTGTTGGTTCACATTATACCTCAGAAACTGAACTTTTTCAGTCAACATAGGAAACTGCTCTTCCTCGTCAGCTAATCTCTCCTGCGGGGTCCCACAAGGTTCCCTCCTGGCTTCTATTCTCTTCTCCATTTACATGCTCTCATTAAGTAAAATCATCCAGAAACACAACATCTTCTGCCATTGTTATGCTGACAATATACAGCTCTATCTCCCCCTGAATCCTAACAATAAGTCCAATCTAAATTGCCTCAGAGAGTACCTTGATGACATCAAAGGCTGGATGGCTCACAACTTCCTCCAACCAAATGAGAACAAAACTGTCCTACTTTTCGGCCCTCCAAATTCCATCAAACGGATCACTAATAGCTTAGGCAATCTTTCCACCAATCTTTCCACCTACCCAAAGCCACACTCTAAAAACTCTGGTGTGATTTTTGATTCAGTCTTTAAGTTCGATAAGCAGGTAAATGCTGTCGTAAAATCCAGCTTCTTTCAACTACGTACCATCTCTAAAATAAAACCCCTCCTCTCATTTGATAACCTTGAAAAAGTAATTCATGCATTTATCACCTCGCGACTTGACTACTGCAACTCATTGTATATGGGTATCAACCAGTCATCCCTGTCCCGTCTTAAACTGGTCCAAAATTCTGCAGCCAGTCTCCTGACCAGCACCAGGAAGAGAGACCATATGACACCTGTTCTGGCCTCCCAGTAGAACTAAGGATTCATTACCATGAAATATATTGGTCATAAATAGGAAAGAGCTATTGGACACAGCGTGTAACAGGGTCAGAATAGTCAAGTCAAGTCAATTTATTTATAAAGCACATTTAAAAACTACAAGAGTTGACCAAAGTGCTGTACAAGGTTTGAAAATACAATGGAGATACAATAAAAAACACAAACAAGGGACAACAATAATACAAATATACACAGCTATATACAAGTGGGACTAGGAGGATTTGAACGCCAGGGAATAAATAGACGGGTCAATATAAGTTTGACCCTGAACAAATTGCAACAAAAGGTTTTTCAATGGATTCTGGTACTATTGGGCATGCTTATTAACATACTAAAAATCTACTAAAATCTACTTTCAGGAAAGGCATAATTTTCAAGATGGCGTCCAAAATGGCCGCCAGGAGGTTAAAATGGCTATATCTCAATAACTATTCATCCTAGAAAGGTGGTTTCAGCGTCAAACCATATATTTCAAAGGTAAAGGCATGTGATTGAATCAGTTTTATTACTGTAAGTTAATTACTTCTTGCCAAATCCAAGATGGTGTCCCAAGGTGACATCATAAGTCAATTTTCTGTATATTTTGTCACAGCAGAAAAATTGAGTGTCACCCAATTGATGTCTGACACCACTTCAACGATCTCCCAGGGGTTACCTAACTTCAGGAAAAAAGTAAGGCAATAGGTGCTTTAGTCTAGAAGCAGCACTCATTTCAAATTGGGTATGCATTTTAGGCGAAAATTGCCTTGGGGTTTAACAGGTTAAATAACATCAAAACAACAACCAATTTCACTTTCTTTTTTTAATTGAGAATTAATACCATCAGTAAAGGATGATGAACAAGAAAGTATACATTGCCAGATTTTACAGTCCATTATGGGCACTATGTATCATCATCCTCTGACTCCTCTGGAAAAAAACTTGTTATGAGGATTATCACACTCATCAAGTTGACATGGTCCACAGACAGTAGTGCATGGTAGTCCATATCGTCTACAAGAGCAGCGGAGTGTCTTGCATGCAGTGGAGCAGTTGCAATGAATCACCTTTAAGAGACTCTCTGGGGCAGCGTTCATGTTTGTCATAAGTGGGATGAATCTGTCATCTTTCTTGTAGGTTCCACCCCCAGTTCATAGCATCCATGCCTTCTTCTTTTCCCATCCAAACCATGATCTGGTAGTATGCTCTTCGGCAGTGAAGTTTGGTGGCGGACTCAGTTGGTGGCAGCCGTTCAGGTGTTACAGGTGATGAAGCTGACACGACCCTCTTGCTGAAGATGTTGTATCGCATTGTCGCAAGAGAATCTGTGCACTTTCCACCAAAGAGGACAGCCATTACTTGGGACCCAAGGTCATCTATCACTTCCGGGGTCTGGTTTGGGACAGTAAATGCATTGGCAAAAGACTGAAGGACAGGGTCTCCTTTCACAAACTTCTGGAAGGCAGTCTTCTTGCCAATGCCGAAAATCTGAGAAGTTGTGTCACAGCCAGTCACAGCGTGGATGAACATTAACTGAGAACACATATCATGGCCAAGGATTTCTTTTAAGAGGTTGATGTCATACACTTTAAAGCTACCATCAGCTTTGGACTTGTCTGATCTGAAATAAAGATGCTTATTATCTCCTTGTGCATAGTAAAGGAGTAAGACCAGGGGCCGGTTTTTCAAAAGTAATCTGATCGGATTACGGCCATCAGATTGGATCAAATCTTGAAAATGGGTTTTTCAAAAGAAAAAAAGGATTCAGAAATTGGATTGGATCACGTAATCCAATCTTGTTGTTGATCCAGATCAAACCTTGAGTTTGGGTTTTTCAAAACTTTTTGGTAGGATTGGGATCATTTTGATCCCAAAAATCAGGATTAAACTGATCCCAGCAGGAGGGTGGATTCATGGTGGATATCAGTAATAAAACTAGGTAACTAAAATTGGTTAGTTAAATAATACAAATTGGAAATACAGGATTGGTGGTCTTCCTGCCGGGCATTTCTGCCTGACGCACCTCCTCCGGTGCCTTTGGAATGCTGGTATACCTGAACACCTTTGTGGGCCTAATTGGGTCATCAGCTGGGGACCACCGGTCATTGATGTTTCGCTCCTTTAACCCCAGGACATCGACCGGTGGCGGAGCGATGGCTGGGATTTCTCCCTGCCAACCCCACTGATGCCCTAGGTGTTACACGGCCCCCAGCTCGTATCCTTCCTCCGCAGCCACAACCAGAAGCTGCCCTTCTCTGCCTCCTCCGCCAGCTCCTTTGACGCTCTCCGATGGCCAGCTCCTGTGCACCCCAGGTCTCGGAGCAGGCGAGAGGTTGAAGAGCCAACAAAGCCCCTGCACCCAACCTCTACAGGGCATATGGTGGCTTTCCAGCCCGCCTCCCTGCACTCAGCTGCCAGGTCTGAGTACTTTGCCCGTTTCCTCTCATGCGCAGTTTCCAGCCCCCCCTCCCATGGGACAGTGAGCTCCACCAAGAGGACCGTCTTGCTGGCCACGGACCATAGCACCATGTCTGGCCGTAGTGATGTTTCGGCGATCTCCCTGGGGAACTGCAGCTGCCTTCCGAGGTCGACTTTCATGTTCCACTCACTGCCGGGTGAGAGGAGCCTTCCCATGTTTGATGGGCGGGGGGCATTGATGTTCTCGCCAGCCCTTGCAAACTGGATGGTGTGTCTTGCTGGGGCAGCTGGCCGGCTGTTTGCTTCCCGTCTGCATGACTCGGCCACCTCTGCCAGCTTCTTCAGGACAGCATCATGCCGCCATCTGTAGCGACCTTGGGACAGTGCCGTCTTGCAGCCCGACAGGATGTGCTGGAGGCTAGCATTGATGGTGTTGCAGAGGGGGCAGATCTCTTCAGTGCCGAACCACAGGTGGAGGTTTTGGGGACAAGGTAGGGTGTTGTAAGTAGCTCGGATCAGGAAGCTGATCCTGGCTTGAGGGATCTTCCACAGGTCGGGCCATGTCATAGGCCTGTCCATGATGCCTTCCCATGATGACCAGCCCCCCTGCCGGCTCTGACGCACCGCTTTGATGGTATAGCGTTCCTGCTCAGACCTTGCCACTTCCGTCACCACCATGGCTTTCCTCTCCCGCTTGGAGGCCTTGGACCAGAAGAGGGGGGTCTCGCTCCGGCCAAGACCTGCTCGACCCACTTGGACTCTGCCGACCACCTCGCGATGTTTTAGCCTGGCGATTGCCTGGTCGACCTCTTCCTCTGCTTTCCACCTCCTTCCTGTTCGTACTTGGGTGCCCGCTGCCCTGACCAGGTGGTCGGAGGATTCTCTCAACTCCAAGACCATCCGAGCCTTCTCCTGCTTGTATCCCAAGCTGATGGAGTGCAGCGGCAGTTGGAGTGTGTTCCGACCGAAGAGGCCCACATCTTTCAGTACAGCAAATTATAAATTATAAATATTTCGGCCCCATAAAATAATCCCCCAAACAGCTGGCAATATTGAACTCAAATAATAAATTATGTCTTTGTTCATCGAACATTAAGCACACTGACACAATCATCAGTCATGGACTTATCAAAAATAGTGTCTAACAATTGCATCTCTTATTGCTCGTCCAGTCGGTCCCTCATTCTGACAGAATGCCGGAGGTTGGTCAGTGTCTCCAACGGGCTCGGGTGCATCAGGGACGTCATCACAGAGAGGGACTTTGCGCCTGGTCGCGATGTTGTGTAGGACAATGCAAGCAAGTATTATGTTGCATGCTTTCTGTGGTTCCACTCTCAAGTAGTTAAGGCATGCAAAGCGCCTCTTCAGAACTCCATTTAAGCGCTCAATGGTGCATCTTGTTTTGCAATGAGCAGTGTTGAAGCGTGCCTGCTCAGGCGTGTTTGCAGCCAGAAAAGGGGTCATCAGCCATGGTAGAAGAGGGTAGGCACTGTCTCCTAATATGATACCATTTAGTCGGTTGGTTTGGAGCTCTCTATATAGAGCGCTCTCCCTCAGGATGCGCGCATCATGGACAGACCCAGGCCACTTCACAACGCAGTTTGTGATGAGGAGCTCAGCGTTGCCCACAAGTTTAACGTTGATGCTGTGTCTCCCCTTTCGGTTTACAAACTCCCACTCATTCTCATGAGGTGCTTGTATGTGCACATGGGTGCAGTCGATTGCTCCAATAGTATTGGGCATATTCCCCAAAAGAAAGAAATTCTGCTTGGCCTGGATGATCTGGTCATCCTTCGGAAATTAAACAAATTCATTAATCAGGCTGGCCAATGCAGTTGACACACTTTTCAGAACATCACAGACAGTTGATTTTTCCACACCCATGTAATCACCCACAACTTGGTAGAAAGTCCCACACGCATAGAAGCGAAGAGCAATGAGGACCTGTTCCTCCACAGACAGACCGTGACTCCTTTGGGTTCTGCGTTGGAGGTTGGGCCTGAGAAGGTCCACAATATACTCAATATCAGCTCTTCCGAAGCGAAACCGAGCATATAGCTCCTCATTTGTATATTTCTGCAGTGGATCTATACGCTCAACATACACCCTTTGACGGTATCTTCTCCTGTGGTGGCGATGGACAACACCTGCCATGTCACTGCCTCTCTGTGACCTTCTCTCTGAGTCCTCTGAGAAAGGCTGAATATACATATGGCTGTGTAAATTGGTCTTCCCAAACACACCTGTTAGCTTATTTGCTTTGGCTTGTGTTCAATTAATGGCTGTAATTAAAGCTTATATTCTTCACCTTGTGTTCAATTAATGGAATCATACCCAAGGCCTATGACATGATGCTCGCTACACCAAAGCGGTGGAACCATGGAATCAAAAAGCCCAAATTTCTCTGCTGCTGAAACCCACGCCCTACTGGAGGGTGTTAGGTGCCATTATAGGTCATTGGTAGGATCTTTTAGTTCTGCCAAGGGTGGTGAAGTGAGCAGTAAAATGAAGAAGGAAATTTGGGCTGAAATCACACAACATGTGAATGCCATGGGGTTTGGCCAGAAGAGGACAACAGAGCAACTAAGATTTCGGTGGAAGAATCTTAAGGCCAGGGCAACAAAAGACCACGCTGAAGCCAAGAACAGCCAAACAGGCAACAAGCCATATAAGAGGGGTGAATACACAGACATAGTCCTTGATATTATTGGAGGTACAATGTCGGAAGCTCTGCATGGGATCCAAGGTGTTGCAGAGGATGGTGAGCCTGTGATGACAGCAGAAAGTGAGCCTTCTTCAGAAACATTTATTCTTAATCTCAGCCCTGTAATCGAGGGAGAAGGTCAATCACAGGTAGAGCCAGAAGGCCTAGTTCCCACAGGACCCCCAGAGAGAGGCTCAAAGCACCCAAAGAAAGATGACGCCTATAAGGTACTTCTGCAAAAAGAGACTGAAAGGGCAGAAGTACAGATCCATCTAGCAGAGGATCAGCTTATTCTTGCCCGACTGCAGCAAACCAAGGCCAGACTTGAGATCCGCCTCCTAAAGGCCAAGCTTGGACAAGCTGGTCTCTCCACAGCAGACGAAGCAGATGATGATGATGAAGAAGAAGAACTCATAAGAAGAACTACTCATAACTAAGAAGTAATTTATTTTGTTAAGTATTGGATATTTAAGCCTTTTTTATCCAGTTCAATTCAATAAATCTTTGTTTGAAACTTGTTTGAAACATCCATAATGTATTTGTGAGTAAAGTATGTATTTATTTATTTGTTGTAGGTCTCAGATGAGCGGACTGCCTGTTTCCAAGAAATGGACAATGGAGGGGGATGTTTATATTGTTTGTTTGCTGTTCCGTTCAGTCCTATTTTCTGTTCAAATAAAGCATATTGGAGTGATCCCACACTATTCTACCTGTTGTTCTTTACATAGCTACATTGTGATAGTCCCATTTAGACCACAGGTAATCCAGATTTGGTAATCCTGAAAAGTTTGAATCCGGATCAGAGTAATCCAATCCCACATTGCTTTGAAAAACCAGCATAAAAATAGGATGGATTACGTGATCCTGGATAGCAGAAAAATAGATTTCCAAATCTGGATCAGTTTGATCCAGATTAAAACTTTTGAAAAACCGGCCCCAGGAGATCAGTATCTTCTCCAATAAGTGTAGTGGTGTGTAGACGAGATGCATCCACTGCAGCCTTTACTATGTCTACATCAGCATCCCCGGGTGCATTGATCACAGTGCAATCCCTTTCTGTCAGTTCTTCACTTAACATCTGGATCAGTCTCTGTTTGTTGATATCTCTTGACAGGAACTCCTCCTTCTTGCCGGAGAACTCTGTCTCAGCAGTGAAGCTGACGATGGGATAAGGAATGTTGTTTGCTCTTCTTTGATGTGTGTAATCTTTAATGGATGGCCCTTCCTCATAGCCATCAAATGCATTAACTAATGTTGATTAATTAATGTACCCTAATTGTAAAGTGTTACCAAGTTGGCTAGGTATAATCAGTTTGCTGATCAGCTGCTTGGTTGCTTACAGTATAGCATATCAATCATCAAAATTATAGCTTGCTGTAACACTTGCACTAGCAGTCATGAAGTGGAACTAGCTAGCTTTGAAATCAGTATGAATGTACAGTAGCTAGCTAGCTAGTGTGTACACAGTAGCTAGCTAGCTAGCTAGCTAACTACTGTGTACATTCATACTGATTTCAATGGTAAAACCTATTTCCATCTTAGATATGTTAATAAATAATTGACTAATGGTAATTTAACTTGTTTCATTGCATTCCTTGGCCCTTAAAACTATAGGGTTAGACACCAAAATTACCTTTGTCAAGTGAATCCTGACTGAGATATGGCCAAAGATAAGATACAGTAGCAATTCTGGACGCCATCTTGAAAATTATGCCTTTCCCAAAACTAGATTTTCGTAGATTTTTAGTATGTTATTAAGCATGCCCAATAGTACCAAAATCAATTGAAAAACCTTTTGTTGCAATTTGTTCAGGGTTAGGTGACTTTTTTTCATATATTGACCCGTCTAAAAGGTGGGTCTTTAGCTGAGACTTAAAAAAAGCGGCAGAAGGGGCAAGCTTAATTGACTGGGGAAGGCCATTCCATAATTTGGGCACCACCACTGGGAAAGCACAGTCACCTCTGTGTTTCAGTTTGGAGCGTGGCACGACCAGGAGGCCCATATCAGACGACCTAAGGGACCTGGAGGTAGTATAGGAGCTTAGGAGGTCTGTGATGTAGGAGGGGGCCAGGCCGTTTCTGGCTTTAAAAACAAACGGAAGGATTTTAAACTGAATCCTCAGTTCTACTGGGAGCCAATGGAGGGAGGCCAGAACAGGTGTCATATGGTCTCTCTTCCTGGTGCTGGTCAGGAGCCTGGCTGCAGCATTTTGGACCAGTTTAAGACGGGACGGGGATGACTGGCTGATACCCATATACAATGAGTTGCAGTAGTCAAGCTGCGAGGTGATAAATGCATGAATTACTTTTTCAAGGTTATCAAATGAAAGGAGGGGTTTTATTTTAGAGATGGTACGTAGTTGAAAGAAGCTGGATTTTACGACAGCATTTACCTGCTTATCGAATTAAAGACTGAATCAAAAATCACATCAGCGTTTTTAGAGTGTGGATTTGGGTAGGTGGAAAGATTGCCTAAGCTATTGGTGATCCGTTTGATGGAATTTGGGGGGCCGAAAAGTAGGACAGTTTTGTTCTCATTTAGTTTGAGGAAGTTGTGAGCCATCCAGCCTTTGATATCATCAAGGCACTCTCTGAGGCAATTTAGATTGAACTTATTGTTAGGATTCAGGGGGTGATAGAGCTGTGTATCATCAGCATAACAGTGGTAGGAGATGTTGTGTTTCTGCATGATTTTACCTAATGAGAGCATGCAAATGGGGAAGAAAATAGGGGCCAGGATGGAACCTTGTGGGACCCCGCAGGAGAGATTAGCTGAGGAAGAAGAGCAGTTTCCTATGTTGACTGAGAAAGTTGTTTCTGAGGTATGATGTGAACCAACCCAAAGCAGTCCCTCCCAACTCCGAGCCTATGCTCAAGAAGGTGGATAAGAATAGTGTGATCCACCGTGTCGAAAGCGGCACTGAGATCCAGAATAGAACAAGGCTATTGGACACAGCATGTAACAAGGTCAGAATAGAACAAGGCTATTGGACACAGCGTGTAACAGGGTCAGAATAGGACAAGGCTATTGGACACAGCATGTAACAGGATCAAAATAGGACAAGACAGCATGCAAAAGAGGCAAAGAATAGGGAGAAGACAGGTGGTCATGGAAGTGATGCTATCTCACAGCATTAAGACCAGAACCCAACTGAAACAGAACAGGCCAGTTAACAGTGAGGCAACTAAAAGGACTGTTCTGAAATGCTATATGGAAATAGGTATAATATAGGTATAATACTTAGATAAGGTAGTTAATAAAATAAAAATGCTATTTTAATATGGATAATTTCTTATATTTCGTAAATAGAAATTAATTGCAAAAATAAATAAGTGTCGCAATGCTTTGTTTTGTCCTCTAGAGAGAGCCCTTGCCACATTAAACAAAAAAAAAAACAGATACCTGGCCGTCGCAGTGGTAGTGCATTTCAAAAGGCAATTATTCACATTTCCTATCTGTTGTAAACAGTTACAATAGCCGGATAAAATGCACATATTCTGGTTAACATATATCTTACATTTCCATAAGTGAAGACTCCACTAATATCCTCCCATTGGCCATCTCTCTAGCCACTGACAGCCTGGGTTTACCTAGTGAACAGACTGTATCAGATTGTATTTTAAACTAATTAAGACTTAAGTATGTCTGTAATTCATTCCCTTTTTCCACTGTTATGCAGCATATAACTTTGTAGTTTTTCCCAGATGGAAACCAGTCAACATTTGGAGCTCTGGAGCTCACAACAGAACAAGTATGATGTCATAAAAGTAACACTGTGCTATCATAATGAAGGAAAACAGAATAGCTGGTATATATCTAGTAACTAATAATATCTTTGATTAGACCTGAAAGGAGTGGAAATCAATTAATTTCCTTCAAAATATTTTCTGTTTCAGGGTAAGTTTTTTTTCTCACATTTTTACTGCCTTGACCTTTGAGAAAGTTGTGTGTTTTGTCTTTCTAAGAAACAGAGTTAAGAGCACTTTAGCATGTACCTGCTCAGCAAACAAAATAAAAAGTAATTAAAATTTTCTGTCTAAATTATTTTTTAAGGGTGAAGGGTCCAAAAAGATGAATAACAAGGCACAGAACATAACTGGGAGAGAGCAGATGGAGGAGGAGCAACAGAAGGTGGAAAGGTTGCTGAGGAAAAAAGGAAAAGAGATTCTGATGAAGAGAAAGGAGCTGGCCGAGGTGTGGGAGATGCAGAAGGAGCTGTGGGCGAGGGAGGAAGAGATGACCGAGAGGCAGAGGAGGAGAGAGAGGGAAGAGAGAGTAGAGGAGAGGAAGGCCCTGGCCGAGGCGTGGGAGATGCAGAAAGAGCTGTGGGCAGAGGAGGAGGAGGCGATAAAGAGGCGGATGAAGGGAGAGAGGGAGGAGATGGAGAGGAGAAGGGCAGAACACGAGAAGGCCATGAGGGAGAACAAGGAACATCTGAGCCAGCTCAGGGAGGAGAGAGAAGAGATGGAGAGAGAGATGAAAGAGATGAAGGAGGCACTGCGGATGGAGAGAGACAGACAGGTCGAGGGGCTCAAGAGAATAAGGGCAGAGGCTTAGGACAAGGGGAGAGAACTAAAGAACTATGTGAGGAGGAGGAAGGAAAGATTCCAGAAAGGGTGGAGTAGGGAGAGAACTAAAGAACTATGTGAGGAGGAGGAAGGAAAGATTCCAGAAAGGGTGGAGTAGGGAGAGAATTGATAGAGGGAAAAATTCTAACCTTAGACCTAAAAGCCTCTTCACCTTGCCGCTGTATAAAAGTTACAGACAGGTCAGTTAAATAAACTAAACCATTTAGATATTCATGGAATCTTATCATTTAAATGTGTTATTCATCTCCTGTCAATATTCAAATTAAACGGAACAGAACCTGCTAAAAGAACATACAGAATTATTTTTTATCTATGCTCCAGCATAATTTTCAGTAAATATACCCATTCAAAGTATATTTACATAATTAAAAGTATACTTTAAAATGTGTGATTTATAGTTGAAGGTACTGAATTAACAAGATATTCGCAGGACTTGCTTTCCCTCCTATTGAATGTGGAAGAATATGTACATTTATTTCCTCTTGTAGAACGGTACTGTCTTAGCTAGTTCACTGAATGTCCCCCATGAAGAGGTACTGCTGAATTATTCACCAACTTAAGTCTCCACCAGGGGGCAGTGTGTATGCATTTGTTTAAAATAGGCACGCTAATACAGTCTGTGTGTGCATTGGTCTGCGACGCTTGCAGCTGCTGGTGTTACAGTGACAGCTCCCCTGCACCTGGTGTGAACTGAACTTATCCGGCTCAGTGCCACACTACCTGTCCTGAGGAATGAGGTGATGACCTGTTTTCCCTAACAGTGAAGCATGGGGACTGTGCAAAAGACAATACAGCCATGCAGGCAGACAAATAGCCTCAGACAAAAGGCACTTATAATAAGCACATTTTATAAATGTTCCGGTGAGTGGACAGAAGCTGGGCCTGAGTTTCTGGGTGGAGATTTAGGGTGGAGGTTGAGGGCGGAGTCTCAGGGTGGAGAGTCATGGTGGAGATTTAGGGTGAAGTTTGTGGGTGGAGTTTGAGGGTGGATGTTTAGGGTGGAGTTTGTGGTGGAATTTGAATGTGGAGGTTTAGGGTGGAGTTTACGAGTTTAGTTTGAGTGTGGAGGTTTAGGGTGGAGTTTGTGGGTGAAGTTTTAGGGTGGATGTTTAGGGTGGCGTTTGCGGGTTGAGTTTGAATGTGAAGGTTTAGGGTGGATGTTGAGGGAGGAGTTTGAGGATGAAGAGTAACTGTGGAGGTTGAGGGTTGAGATTGAACATGCAGTTTAAGGGTGGAGATTTATAGTGGAGATTGTATACTGCCTGTTTCTCTCCATATCTTTATGATAGTAGCATCCAATTTGCTTCTGCTATTACACGTTTGCAATATTGTGTGCTGTGGAGCTACTACGAGTGCAGTCATTTCTGCTAATTTACCTCCAGTTCATTCCCCTCTCCACAAAAAGTGTTAATCAACAACCAAACAAATGCAGACTTTTTTTACAAAAAGAAGAAACATTCCCACAATAATATTGCTTTTCTGTAATCTCAGTCATTGCATGCAGCATTGCATGGCCTGTGTATCTGGTGATTACAAACTTTATTTCTGCATCTGGAGGCGGAAGTGGGAGAAGCAGAGTACTGGCATCGTAAACTGCTGATGTTCAGCACTCTTTACCACTGTTACGTAGTGGAAGGTCATGTTCTGTGTCCCCTTAGTCATGCCATTTAGCCATTTAGCCTCTACTGCTGCAAAGATGTCATATACTAAAGATTTACTATCATATACAGCCACGTTTTTCACAATATGAATATGTATGTGAGAGCCCGACTATGCATTTTTTTCTTACTGTATTTTCAGATTTTTTGAATAAACACCGAAAGTGGCGCATTTTACAAATTCCTAAACATGGCATTGATTGCGCTTTCAAACTGTAGTCATAATGTGACTAATGTTTTTGCATATTGCTTTTAAAGGTCAAAAGCAGAGGTTTATCTATGAAAACCTTAAACACTTTCCTTGCAGATTTTATGTGAGTTTATTGTTCTCACATTTCACCTGAATGTTTGCTGTTGGAAGAAATCCTATCCAGTTGCATTCATTTGCACCCGGGTAAAACGCAATTAGCTTTATTCCGCAATCATTGTCAGACATTAATGACAAAAGGGAACTGTAGGTCAGCTCTCCTTGGAGAACAGTGGATCACTTGAAGGGTTGTTTCTCCTGACTCGTTTTCCTATTGAACTCTATGGAAAAATAAGTCAGGAGAAACAACCCTTCAAGTGATCCATCCACATCATATCTGGAGTGATGGTTTGAGGCACATTTGATACCTCAGACCCTTGATGACTTACAGCCATTTAGTCAACCATGGGTTCCATACTATTCCTGTGTAATTTACAGCTTAATCTAGTCCCACCCCCCAATTCCCATAGACATCCATTCAAATGCAGAGAGGTTATAGTATCACTTGTACCTGAAAATAAGATATCAAGAGTCTTTTGATATCCTTTTATACCCAGTCATGATAACATCACCTGTTTACCTGTGGAATGTTCCAAACAGGTGTTTTTTGAACTTCCCAATCTTTTTTTTGCCCCTGTCACAACTTTTTTGAAACATGTTACAGGCATCAAATTCTGAATTGGCATATAGTTACAAAAATCAATAAAGTTGATAAGGTAAAACATTAAATATCTTTTTTTTGTACTGTTTTCAATTAAATATATGTAAAAGAGAATTTATAAATCACTGCTTTCTGCTCTTATGTGCATATTACTTACTGTCCCAACTTTTTTGGAATTGGGGTTTGTCTATTGGAAATACATGACAATCTGTTCAGACTGGCCTTTGTCTAGCTCTCTTTGTGTGTTTCTTGTCCTGTTGTTTTTAGTGTTTTTACTGCCCTTTTTTATGGTTTTTATTTCTTCTTTTAGATATTTATTCTTGTGAAGCACTTTGTGACTCTGTTCTTGAAAGGTGCTATATAAATACATTTTACTTACTTACTTTTTCTATTCTCTCAAAAATGCACTTTGATTTAATGGAAAAGCTATTGAAACTTTGCCTTCCTGCAGCAATAAAACTTGTGTACTCCACTATAAGGACTGTGTGTGACAGCAAGCTCTTACAGAGAAAAGTTGAGATAGAGAGCGAGATTAATTAACCTGCTCTCAGGTACTGTGAGTACATTATATGCCCTCCCCTGGTCTATGAGAAGGGGCACAAAGATCTTTCAGTGTCTATGGTGAAGGGTCACAAAGCTGACAGCCTTTGCAAGAGAATAGAGGTTTGGGAAAATCAAACCAGCCATAGAAATGTGCAGGGAAATTAGGACATAAAATAAGGGAGAGTGTTGGACATACAAGGTGCACATATTGAATGGGGACATGGGTACAGTTTTGACTATAATATGTTATTTGATCATTGTTGCATTGGCTCACTCAGCAGAGTTTTAGAGTCTTTAGCATAGCACCTATAATGAAAATTGAGGAACAGCAATATAGAAATAATCTATAACAGCAACCAAAAGAAGGTGTCATTGTACAAAACAATATCTTAATATTGTTGCTCACAAGTGCCAAGGTGAAGATGTAAAACTAAAGCATCGCATTAGAAAAACAGTCCCAAACAACCTTAGCAAAGCCCACCAGTTAGCACAACTTCCATACATTATTCTAAGAGGGAGAATTTAAGTTGAGGAAACAATGCAAAGATGTATGTGCATTGCAAAGAAGAAGTGTCCCCTGCATCCATAGATGGCTTGCCACTGGTAAGACAGCTGTAGTTAACCACTAGGGGGCAAAAATCCAGAAAGGCTGTGACAAGGATGGGTATCCCTGAACAGGCAGGTGACATGAGGTTGCGGTGCAGAGGGATTTGGAATGGGAGCAGGCTAAGCTATGAGAGTGCAAACAAGTCAAAGCCATCGCTGTCGGTGCCCATTTTGAATGTAATGTAAGCCCTGTTTGAGTGAAGAGAAAAGAGCAGAGCTGAGGTGTATTTTAGCAGGTAATTTGCTTGGGGAGAGATCCAAACAGTAGTGTTTTGGATAAGCTGATGAGCCCTGGTAGTACATGCATGGAGAAACAGGAGGCAATGTTCCAGGCAGGAAAACGTAGAGCCTGGGCTAGAACTCAAGGTTGAGTCTGGGATAGGAAGCAGGTAACCTATTTGGATATTATAGAGAAGTGGTTCTCACACATTCCAAGTCTGCAACCCATTTAACCAGAAAATAAATTACTGTGAAACACCCCCTTCTTAAAACATTGCCTAACATAGCCAACATGCTGTGATATAAAATTCAAATCTTGTGAACACATATCAACACAACTGCATGAATACTTTAGCTAATGCAGGATTTAATTTGTGTGAAGGTCTATGGAAAGTGTAAAATATAGAGTAATGTACAGAATTACATTTTTTTCCACATGCATCTTGTGACCAAGCGCAATCTCTCTCATGGCCAACCAGTGGGTCCATAGTCATAGTTTTGGAAGCAGTGTTAGAATAAAAGAGCTGCAGGCCACTGATGCTATTTCAGCAGTGAAGGAGAGCTTCATCTCAAGTGACGCACCACATTTATTGATAGGCTGACATGGGAATTGTCTTGAAACCCTTGGACATGGATAAGCCCTGATCCCTGGATGATACCTGCTGAAAGCCTGAATTACACTGAGATGGAGCCTCTCCAAATCACTAAGTCCAAAGAACTGTGAGGACATCTATTTGAATGTCTAAGATATCATGCAGTTGCCAGATAAGAAGACCTGGTAGTCAGTTGCAGTAGCTAGGTCCAAGAGAACAACAGGCAAGCTGCCTTGAAACCAGACTGGTTGGGGTCAAGTAGACTGCTTAATACACCATTCTAAAGAGTTAATAAAGGTTTTTTTTTTAATACTCAATGGAATATACAGTGTAAGAAGCAAATACAGTAACAACTAGAATGGCACTCAGACATGTGCTAATCTCGACCCTGAACATAATATGCATGATTTTGATCTTGCACTGTAAATGCGTACATTGACCGATTATGAAGAAAATTCAAGATCCAGGTTAATGCCCAACTGTCAACATTTCCACAAAGTTTCATCACAATCGGAGTAGAATTGCTCGAGTTATGGATGATAGGGACACAAACACAGACACACACACACAGACACGCGTGGTGTAATGAACAAAAATAGTAAAGCAGTATTTTTTTTTTGCATGAAATACATTTTTATGGTAAATGTGCAAACAAAATAGAAATTGTTCCTCTTTGTGGATTACAGAATTGAAATATATTGTTAATTCATGGAATGAATGAAAGGTTAGCGTAGGTAACAATTTGTTTACGTTTATAAATATGGACTTTAACGAGAAGACTTGCAGGGGTTAATGGCACAATGAATATTATTTTCAGGCTATGCTAAACTAGTATATTATTAAAAAAACATTAAGTTATCACTATTATCAGTTATTAATCTGATTTAGCCCCTTGCCTGTGATCGCGTCAGCATTCATCCGGCTTCTGGTACCACTAAGTAAATGTATCCACTTCAATTGGTCGAGTCATCGCGTGGTCATGTCAAAGCCATTCTGATTGGCTAATCAAGGTTGAGAATCCTAGCGCGTGCAGCATCAAAGGCCAAAAAAGGTATGGTAGTTGCGAAGGGGTTCTGGAAGTGAGCAGAGACGCGAAAGAATCGATGTGAACTCACCATGAGGACTACATGCACCCCTGTCCTGGCATGCCTGTGTGCATACCCTGTTATGCTTATAATAATAATAATAATATATTTACAATCTTCAAATAGTATTGGTCATATAGTAGGCTACTTGATCTATTAAGTATAAAATGCATAGATACGGAACAATAATACATTTAATGTCCACGATGGAGTAGGTTTTCGAGTATAGCAAAATGGTTGGTTACTGAATAAGATATTAATGAAAGCAGTGGAAAACTACACATGCATAAACAGATTTTGATTCAATTAAAACATTAAATAAAACACATAGCTACAAACATGGCAAGAAACTAAAGATTACACGGTACAATAAAACAAAAAATCTATAAATAGGCTAATAGATAATAGGCTAAATAAAAAAATAAAAACTGTATATAAATGCCCTATGTCAAAAAGGCAGTCCAAAATGTGTGATTTATGTATAAATTGAAAATATAAATTAACATTAGTGCATTTGCCCAACAGAGCAGTGTTCATTCATATTGTATTCTAGCCAGATGGAAAAACGTTCCAAAAAACATGAGTGGCGTTCCTACAACGTCATTATATTCAGTGGAGTAGCCTATACAACGTAATTATTATTCACAAGTGGAGTATTTGTTTAGACGCGTCAGTAAATTACCAGCTAACTCGTAGCTTAAGCCATGTTTGTAATATATGCACGGAAGTCGTGCGGATTTACAATATTAGGATGACCTCGTAGTATGCAGCGACTCAAAAATGTATTGTCCCATTCATCCCCGTAAGTTAGATCATCCCCACGACTCCCTCTTCCCTCCTCTTGCTATATTCTTGTGAATCCACAGTGCCTGAATTAAAGCGCCGGGGCTCGATTCGGGACATTAGCCGAAGTCGGGGAGTCGAGGCCAGTTATAGAGCCTAAAGCCACCGGTGTCGCCGGAAACCGGTCGATGATGCATATATAAACCGATGAGGAACAGAGGGAGACGAGAGACTCTGGAGTTATCAGATAGATAGTGTTATCCATTAGCTAACAGAAGTAAACGTCCACCTTTATTTGAATATCTCCAGATGCAAATCACGGCTATCGCTGAGACGACCACGCAGCGAGACTCGAATTGGGCTCATCTCCTACCACCGGTGACATCCAGAGGCGCGGATTTATTTTCAGATAGCTAATGAGAAGGTGTTTCGGGAGCGTTTTTGTGGTATTATTGCAATATCATAGCTATTATTCGTTTGATCACAGGCGTGTTTCCCTCCGTAGTCCTGGATAATGTTATTCAACTGTAGAAAACGTTCCGGTGACATTACTATAGCCAGCTAGCCAACACAGGGAGGAAGGCATTTCTTTGGCGAGGATGCGCGTTACTATGGTCACTGAAATATGACACGGCCGGCTTATTGTTAGCTAACTAAGATTGAGTGTTGTATGCTAGCTAACTCCTTGTGTTACCAATATCCCTCCGGCTATTTAGCCAACTAACGTTAACTATCAAGGAGTAGCAAGCTACAGTGCACACAAGATCGCTGGCCAGCTAGCTAGCTAGGTTAGCTAGTTTATTATTTTTCAGGCTCCACCTCATCCAACCAGTTAGGATGTTAGCTAGCTTCTAGCTATTCATGGTCAGTACGCTAACTAGCTAACGTTGAGTTAAGTAGTTAAGTTAATTTACGTTAGCTAGCTAGCTAGTTAAATTGTATAATTTATGCTGTACTAACGTTAGCTAGCTGCAGGGCATCTTGTTGACCAAATTAATCGCAGCTAACGTTGGCTAGCTTGCGAATATTGACGTTAGACATATCTGTGAAACGAGCGAGCTAGCTTCTATAGTTTTGTAACGTTATCTGCGTAAATTGATAGCTAATTTTGCGTAAACTAGCCAGACAACAGCATATCCTAGCCATTTGGTACTTCAAATTTGAATTGAACGATATTATGCTATATTAGGTAACATCAGCTATCATTTAACGTAAAATTAAAAAAGCGTTTGGCTAGCAAACTATTTGACTGAAATGATAGCTAGCGATAAATAGTTCCACGCAATACAACCAGAATACAGATTTAATGAGAGAAAATGCACATCATATAGGTAGCGAGCTACCTAGCTAATTAATAATATAACGTTAACTTAGTTGGTTATTAAGCATCCTAAGCAAGACAGGCTGGTAGCTTTTCTATAACGCAAACCTCATACATTAATCTAGCTCACTGGCTAATTTATGAATCATATCTACATTGAAGACCCGACCTTGGAAATATGACAGCTGGTCAGCTGAAAAAAAATTGTCATTTTTTATTTTCTCAGTTCACTCCCTTGCCAACTATAAAGCTTGATATCTGGCCCAATACTGGTAGCGTAACGTTAATACGCGTTTTCTTTTTGAGAGAATCGGATAAGTTCACCCAAGCTGTGATGTACAAACTGGGAGGTGTTCTTCGGAAAAGTCAAGGAAGTGGCTTGTAGCTCTCAATTTTTCATTGCTACAAACAGCAGTCAACGTTCAATCGGCGTTCCTGCCTACAGGAAAGGAAAACAAACTGGAAGTGCACTGAAGTAGCCTACATATTCCTTTACTGGGAATCAAGCACTGGGACTCATCCACTGAATGCCGAAACACAGGACAAGCTGGTTTCTCTGCTTCAGCTCTACCAGGAAGAAATACTTTCTGCAAGACAGAAATTCTATGTATGTGCCTATGTGGTGTGAATAGTTTATTTATTCATATATGAAGCCGGCGTTGCATATTTAGGACACGCAAAATGGATGTGGATGACCTGTTCTTTGTAAATCCATGTGGATGACAGAACCACGGATTTTAAAAGAAAACCACAAGGTGGTGAAACTCGTGCTTATCAGAGAAAGACTACATTTCTCCCTATGCCTATATGGCCAAATAGCTGACTATGTAGGCTAGCCTAGCTGTAATTCGCTACACAACAAGTAGCCTACTCCCCATCCGGCATTTAGGCTGTTTTAATTGCGTTTTTGCAGCCGGGCTGTTAAATGTAGTAGCGAGCCAAATGTAGTTTACAGCTGTTTTGGCAGTGCGGTGTCCTTATAATATTTCGGCTGCTATGGCATTTTTAAATGGGCCCAGGCTATTGGACTGGGCGAATTCACCTCCACATCTTCAGTTCAACAAATACGTCCTAACCGGCTACCGACCGATATCTTCAGTGCAGGACTGTATCCGAAGCCTGTTCTACCTGCACAACGAACTCGGCAACATTTACACACATGGTAAGTAGCCTAACTAAACCAACCAGTTACATTTCATTCAGCGGGCTAATTGTAGCTATAACTTTGGGTGGCTTGCTTAAGTTGAGTTTTGAGTTTGTGAAAATATGAATATGCTCATTATACTGTCGGGATTTTTCTCCTTACGTTGGTTTGCTATCATTAACGAAGCTGAACTATTATCCAGCTGAATTTTATAGGTAGCTAATACATGAATACAGCCAATTGCAATAACATCACAGTGACGTGTGGTTTTACAGAAAACATAACTAGTCGGGAAACACGCTTGCTCTATTAAGACTTTATAACGTTAGGTTGCTTGCCAGGTAGCTGTCATTGTAAAAGTAACGTCGGTGAGTTGTCTAACGTAAAATGATAACCATTTAAATCCGAATAGTTGGTTGCAGTTAAGTAGCTAACCATTCATATCTTGTTCAGCCAGCTAAGGATAAGATTAGTAAACTGCCATTGTTCCACGCGTTGAATCCTCGCCGAAGTTTTCTGTTTGCGTGTTCAGCTCATGGTTCAGCTACAGCGGAGCTGGACAGAGCTCCTGCGGTGTACACATCTGGTTCAGCTACCACACAGTGACTGGTAGCAGCAGGTAGCTAAACGCGTTGCTAACGTAAGCTACCAGAAAGTTAGCTTTCCACACCATACAGCTCAGAGCTGCCATGTGAGGTAAGGTAGGTAGAAATTAGACGTGTTCGTATTCTGGGAGGGACACTGACGTGGCGTGCCCCCGAGCCAGGTAGCCTACTTTACTTCTTTAGCTGAGCTGCTCCACGGAATCTCATGTATTTACATGGGCTACGTGCACAAAATGTAAAACTACGCCCTTGTTGACTACTCAAATGAGCAATCCTCTCTGCTTCCACTGTTACTGTAGGCTACTACTACCCTGCTACATTGTCAATGAATGGAAATGTACAAATTGAACCGGTTTAAAGTGATTTTCTCGTCAAATTTAGGTGTACAATTTTACCAAATGATCATTTCAGAACAGCTCACTAGTTTACCAAGATACCGAGCTAACAAACGTCAACCCTTTCACTTGTAACTTAGTTGTTTTCAGTGGAAGACTTAACGTTAGGGCCGTTAGTTGGAACCTATTTTTATACAGTCTATGGTTGGAACCGGTTGGAACATGTAAACTTTTCCTGCCGCTGTCCGGAGCTCTCTGAACGAGTTACCTGCAACACCTTTAATGGAGACTGCATTGTTATATTACTTCATTTAGACCCTGTTTAAACACTATGGGGTAATTGCAACAAGCTAAAAACTGTAGAGCACAGAACTACATTACGACTGAACCAGCTACAGGTAATCTGTGAGATAAGGAGCAGATTTTTCGACTAATACGATTATGTGGTCTAGGGGTTTAGGTTTAAACTCAAACGCCAAGTTTATACTCCTGCTAAATTCCTCTGTGCCACATGTTTTTCTAATGTGTGGTGTGAGTCTATCGGTTAAGATATTCACTATTAGACAAACTATGACTGAATACATTTGCTCCAGTTTGTGTAAACCGTGTTAAGCAGTGGTTCTCAAACTGTCCTGGGGACTCTTGGTGTTTGCTAGTTCTTCTCCAAGTAATTGTAATCTCTGATTTGTAACAAGTTATTAATTATTCTTAATTAGACACTTTGAATGTCAGAATAAACCTCTAATACATATAAATGCAAGGTATTGGGACAGTGACACAATTTTTGTTGTTTTGGTTCTGTACTCCAGCACACTGGATGTGAAATATACAGTGAATATGAGATTAAAGTGCAGCCTGTCAGCTTTAATTTGAGGGTATTTACAGCCATATCGACTGATCCATATAGAAAGTACAGCTATTTTTATACATAGTCCCACCATTTTAGGGGAGCAAAATAAATTGGACAGATTAATATCTGAAATCAACATAACATAAAATCTGAAATCAAGTCGTCATATGTTGTACTTGGTTGCAAATCCTTTGCATTCGATGACTGCCTGAAGACTGCGACCCATAGACATCACCAGACACTGGGTATCTTCCCTGGTGATGCTCTGCCAGGCCTGTACTGCAGGCATCTTCAGTTCATGTTTGTTTCTGGGGGTGTTTTGCCTTCAGTCTCGTCTTCAGCAAGTGAAACGCATCAATTGGATTTAGGACTTCAGGACGGGTGATTGACTTGTCCAGTCAGGAACATTCCACTTTTTCGCCCTGAAAAACTCCTTGCTGTAGCAGTATGTTTGGGGTCATTGTCCTGCTGCACGGTAAAACGTCGTCCAATAAGTTTTGAGGCATTTGGTTGGATCTGAGCAGATAAGATTTTTCTGTACACTTCAGAATTAATCCTGCTGCTGCCGTCAGCAGTCACATCATCAATTAAGACAAATGAGCCAGTTCTAGTGCCAGCCATACATGTCCAAGCCATAACACTATACCACCACCATGTTTCACAGATCATGCTTTGGATCATGAGCAGTTTCTTTCTCCACATTTTTTCCTCTTTCCCTTACTTTGGTACAGGTTAATACTCACCTCATCTGTCCATAAGACTTTGTTCCAGAACTCCACAGTTTTTTTCTCCCATTTATTTATTGGTTTTTCTCAAAGAAGACATGATAATTACTGAACACACTATATTCAGGTTTCAAGTACAATAAAAAAAAGAAAGAAAAGCAAACAGATAAACAGACAATACAACAGCTAGGACAAAAGGACAAAGAGACAAATTGTAGGGCTTATACCCTCATACACAACTTTGGTCCCGTTCCAAATCTCAGACCTTGGAGATCACTCTCCAACATGCAGGATAAGTATTGTAATTACACAGTCCAACTAGCCTAATACTCAGATATGTACACAATACAAGTCCCTAAAAAACAAGGCTAGGCAAGCCTAGCTCACCCCGGACGCCTGTATGCAGCCAGTGGGGAACAGTTTACAAGGCACAGCGGATATTGTTCTGGAGCATGCAGGTTTGGCCTGCATACCGGGGCTACGGAGTGCATCTGATGCTCAAAGGTGTGTGTGTCAGAGTATGTGGGCGGGAGCGAGCGAGGAGGGAAAGAGGACGTAATTTAATTAGAGTGATGAGCACTATTAGGACGTTACCACTCCGCAAGCTCCAGTTTGCTCCGGTTTATGTATTGTGATAACAAGGCATGGCGGACGCTCAATCGTGGCATCGGTAGGTTCATGCTAGTTCGTGACATGGGTTGCATTTTTCACCCGTACATTAGGTGGAATGATGAATCTATGTACTGGGGTGACTGCATCTGAGCGCCAAGGGCAACGTAATATTCTTCCGGAGCATGCAGGTCGGCCTAGCCTGGTACCTCCCCCGCCCATCTTCAGACTGAATAGGCTCACTGGCTAAAAAAACCTCTGACCATTTTAAACCGCACCTTCTGCCAGCATTCTAATGACTGGAATGGATTCACCATGTCCTCCTCCGCTTTCTAACAATTCTGCCTATTGTTGTGAGTAAACGTGAACCTGATTGGTTTGTTGAAGGTTTTCATGCTATATGTTACAGGCTCCCTGCTTTGGATACATGTTTCAAAATTTGACTTTTTGAGTTTTCATCTCATGATAAAGCTACCTTGCATATGAATGCTTGTCTGCCCCCAAACTAATTTGCATCTGTATCTTGGAGGACTAATGGCAGATTAAAGGAATATGTAAATACCCTCCCCCTATCTATCATGTGACTGTTTAACATCAGTGAAATGATTTTAAAAAGTTGGTAACTGAATGGGGTAAACTGTTGAATACTTAGTTTGAGTCTTAAATAAGTTGAGGGGAAAGAGCTTAATTCACAAACATTATGGTTAAACCACCCTAAGGCATTGTGAGAATCAGATCAGTGTCATAGTAGAACATCAACAATCTAAATCAATGCATTTTCCTCAACAAGTCACTGATTAAAGCAGGTTCGCTTGGTGCACAAAGAAAGATGTGAAAAAAATCATTATTAGCCTACCAGTCAGCATTGTGGAAATAGTTTGTAAAAACTGTTATGTAAAATTGTAGTTATCCTGTAGGCATAAATGATTAAAAGTGATTATTTAAAAAATGTTTTACAAACAGTTTCTATGTATTCTGAGAACATCAAAAATCAAGCAACCTGTGTTATACAAAAATTTCATGTTTATAACAAGCTAAATTTCACAAATGAGTTGAGACGTAGCCCTATCCACTGTGCCCCCATAGTGGTAGTCGTATCGGTCCAAATTACAGTATGCATGTTTCTCTAAAATTATACATTACAGCTTGAAGAAAACCGGCACATGATTGTTAAAACTTTTCATCACTTGCGAAAGCATCACCCTCTCTAGTTGTACTGCAGGCCAATAAAACAGCAGGATGCTAGACCAGCCTGTTTACGAGCTTCATCTTGCCACCGTCCCAGACAATAAACTGCATAAAGTGCACCGTTTCTACACACAAGTGCCGTAGTATAAATAAACATTCGCCGGTTTTTTCCTTGGTTAGCCTACTGTAGGCTTGCCTACTATGTAGCTACAATACTCAATGTACTTTCGGTTTAGATAGACCCCAAATTTATTTCGACAAAATTTCTTATAGCCTAATACGTTTAAGAAACCAAATATCCTACCTGCATGAAGGTACAACTGAAGACTTCTTATCTTATTCCATTTCGCCAATGTCAAGTAATCCTACAGTTGACATATCCACAGCGAGTAGCCTAGCTATCACAGCTGGTGGCTGTAATACTTCGCTATTGTAACAAGGCATGGTGGACGCTCAATCGCGGCATTGGTAGGTTCATGCTAGCTCGCGACATGGATTGCATTTGTTACTCGTGCATTAGGGTGGAATTATGAGTCTATGTACCGGGGTGACGGAGTGCATCTGAGCGGAAATGGCAACGCAATATTCCTCTGGAGCATGCAGGTCGGCCTATAGCCTGGTACCACCCCCACCTATTTCCGGACTGGAATAGGCTCACTGGCTAAAAAAAGGCTCTTTTAAGAGCCACCCAATCATTAATAAAAATCTTCAACTGTAGCCTATGTGTGCGTGTGTGTGTGCCTCACATCGTTACATTTTCAACATTTGACCTGAAAATATCTTGCATTTATTAAGCAATTAAAGTAGAAACCTTTGGCTCATTGAAATGCTGCTCTACTGGGAGTTTGCTCATCTCCACCTAAGGACTCCACTCCTATCTGAAATAGACTGTTTACTTTTAAACAAGACTAGGCAAGCCTAGCTCAGCCCGGATACCTGTATGCAGCCAGTGGGGAACATTTGACAAGACACGGCGAATATTGTTATGTATGGAAGCATATCCGTGCCAAAATTCAAATGAAAATGCAAATCCGCGACTGCATCTCGTTTACGTTCTATGTGCGTAAAAACCATGACATAATTCAAATGAAAATGCAAAAGACCACTTTGCGTTTTCATTTGCAAGTTAATGTACGCACTTTATCTGACAATTTGAAAATGTTAATGGAAATCCATTTCACATCAAATTTTTCTCGCCCTCTACGACACAACCCTGTCATAATTTAAATGAAAATGAAAAACCACATATGCATTAGCAGTTTCTTATTGTAATCGCATGATCCATGGCGAAAAGGAAATGATAATTCAAGACACAAAAGCAAAGAACGAGGAAGTTGCTGCGCTTAAATAACACGCTAGCACAGGTGAAACGAATAAGTGCGGGTAGGCAGAAAAAAACGGCAGGTGCGCCGTCCCACGGATCCGAAAGGAAACGTCCGCAGAACAGAAACAGCGAGCTGCAAAACCATGACAAAGAGGCAATAGATTTCCATTCACCGGTTTGCCTTAGACAGGGCTGTGTGATAAATCAACATTCGGCTAATTGCTTAGCCTATATTCCATGTCACTAAAATAAAATAAGTGCTTACTAGGGACGCCCAATGTTGCATATTCATTCTCAGGCTAACCCGCAAAATGAGAAATCAACATATCTTTCAATTTTAGCATACACAATCCTTTTAACACCTCATTACTTGATCACCTGAGACAATTTTTTGCAGGTGGTAACAGTCTTACACGTGTTTTTGTACACACAAACCTTTAGTAAATTGACCCCTTATTGTTCTACCCTGTAGCCAGATCCAAACCCATTGTGAAATGCTTTCTATAATTCCAACTGTCTTCATTTTGATAATGAGTCTCTCATGTGGTATCTTATCAAATGCTTTTTGTCTAAGTATATAATATCATAAGCCTTGTTACAATCAAAACATTTGCTAGCTTCCTCAAAGAATGGCAAAAGGTTTGTCTGGCATGACCTTCCCCTGCGAAAACCATGTTGGCTATCTCTTAAGATGTTGTTATTTTCAAGAAATAATTCCAACTTTGTCTCTGATGATACATTTCAGTATTTCACATGGAATAAATGTTAAACTGACAGGCCTATAGTTACCTGGATTAGTCCAGTCCCCTTTCTTATATATTGGTATTATATCACCTTGCTTCCAGTCATCCGGTATTTCTCCAGTTTCTAAAGACTTTCTAAAAATACCTGCCAGTGGTTTATAGATGATCTCACCTAACTCGTTTAGTACCCTTGGGTATATGCCATCAGTGCCTGCTGCCTTATTTGTCTTTATTTTATGTAATTTATCTAGTACTTCTCTATCCCCTATCTGCTAAGACATTCTGAGTACTGAGTATTGCTTCTGGCCTATTAGCAGGGGCGTAGCGGACACGGGTACCCGTCCCACGCAGTTCCCGTATCTGTCCCCTCTGTCCCCCGCACTTCACTTTATTCCAAAATTCAGCGCTAATTTTGTGACAACTCACATTGTTAAAGTAGATAGTTTTAATAACCCGAAAAAAGGCACGTGCTGACACACCAGCACCAACTCCAGCCAATCTGCAATCTGATTTATGTTTGTGAAAATCGAATGGCAGAGGATCTTTCAATAAATCATTCAATAAAAATCATCTTACTCCTGAACAATCTGTCCCCCTCACTTCTGAAATTATGGCTACGCCCCTGCCTATTAGTAACCTCCTTTCTGGTAAAACTCTCTACAAAATAACTATTTAAGGCATCAGCAATATCCTCATTCTTATAAAGCAACAAGTCCTCCATATTCTTAATGCACTTAACCTCCTTCTTAACTTTCCTTTTCCTACTGCAGTATTGAAAGAAATGTTTAGGATTACTTTTTGCATCTTGACAAATCTGCCATTCAAACAGCCTTTTAGTCTTTCTCTGTCCCCTAAAGGCAAAGATTTTCAAAAGCACAATACAATCCTCCTCCAAACTTTCCAAACTCTGACACAACTCAACCACTAGGAAGTGCGTATCAGGCATGAGCACTCGAGCAAGAAGCCAGAAAACTGATGGATAGCCTACCTTTAGAAAAGTATCCCCTTTACAGAATTAATAGTTCTTGCAGTCTTATTTGCTATTTTTGTTGTAATACTTAGATCATCACCATGCTTCCTGAACAGTTTAAAAAAAAAAAATCAAATTATACTCTGACCTGTGTGCTGGTGGATAATATCTACATACTTATCCAGACAATAATGAGTAGAGATTACAAGTACTTCAGAATGTGGAGACCTCTTTTTAGAAGAATCTCAGGCATCTTAACTTTTTAGTAAACTGAACATAGACCTTTATATTGGTCCCATCTTTGAACAAATGTTTAGTGACCTTTGACCCATGTGTCCACAAGGGCATTGTCAGAAAATGATGGTCATCCCTCATTTGTAAATAGTAATGATATTCAGGTGGTGAAATATGAGGAAAGTTGAGGTGAAAACACATGCTGTGTTACTTTGTGAAGGACAGTATTGTAGTTTTAAGCTACCTTTTATTTATGATAAGTTGGCTGATTCGGGGTGGCGGCATAGTTGATTTGCCAGTGTTTGAGTGGATCACGTCAACTTAGAATCTTACAGTATTTAAACTGATGTCTACTATCTTAGTGATGTATACTATCTTAGAGTGTTAAACCTCATGTTTCTGTCTAAATGTGGACAGTTTCAAATTGCATCGACATAAATATTTGCTGATTTTATTAAATGGCAGAGACCTTCACAAAAAAGTGAGATTGTTTTGAATTTAAGGTCCAAATGAACAAAGAGTCCTGTTTACTCATACTTTTTATGGTTCTTTATGATTCACATCATTTGCGGTTCTGGCTCACTCGAAAATATCAGCAGTAAATCGTGCCACTGAGAAAATTGATCTATATTGACCTATTGATCAGCATTCAACAAATGGCAATCATATAATGATGCCGCCAGGCAAGCCTGAATTAAATAGAAACAAACATATCATATAATCATCAGTTTAAGCATTCTGTCTGATGGATGAAAGATTTACATAGTTGAATTTCTACAAAATTTGCTTTGGTCAAATCTCTGAGGAAATAAAAAATGGAAATGAGATTTGTGTCAAGTATTCAATGAAGAACAGGTGTGATTTCCTGTTTACTATTTGGGAGAAAAGCTTTTTAAAAAACTGGCCAAGATATAGAAAAAAACCTGTAGAGTTATACAGACGTGCTCAAATGTGTTGGTACCCCTGGTAAAGACGAGTAAAAAGGGTTATAAAAAATTAACCGTTTGGTGAATTAGCTTAATCTCACACTGAAAAAATTAGAATAATCCAACCTTTAATTGACGTTCATTTATTATGAGAAAACAAAATCCCTCATCAAGAAATAATTATTTTTAACAAAACCATGTTGGCCACAATTATTGTTACCCCTGCATTTATATATTGAATAAAGTAATAATTTTTAATATTTGGTCGCATATCTTTGCATGCCATGACTTCCTGATGTCTGTGACCCAAGAACATCAAAAGACTCTTGATATCTTATTTTCTGGTACTCTTACAACCAATACTATAACGTCTCTGCATTTGAATGTATCTCTAT
The DNA here is from genome assembly GCA_029718625.1 of Synaphobranchus kaupii. Taxonomy (NCBI): domain Eukaryota; kingdom Metazoa; phylum Chordata; class Actinopteri; order Anguilliformes; family Synaphobranchidae; genus Synaphobranchus; species Synaphobranchus kaupii. The sequence goes on along the minus strand of CM056386.1, from coordinate 45,977,325 downwards.
GGGAATTTGGGGGTGGGACTAGATTTAGCTGTAAATTATGCTGGAACAGTATGGAATACATGGTTGGTAAAATGGCTCTAAGTCATCAAGGGTCTGAGGTATCAAACAAGCCTCAAACCATCACTCTACTGCCAGATATGCAGTAGATATGGATGGATCACTTTAAGGGCTGTTTCTCCTGACAAATTTTCCTATTGAACTTTATGGAAAAATAAGTCAGGAGAAGGAACCATTCAAGTTATCCATCCACATCTACTGTATTTCTGGCAGCAAAGTGATGGTTTAAGACTTGTTTGACACGTCAGACCCTTGATGACTTAGAGCCATTTAGCCAACCATGTGTTCCATCCTGTTCCAGGGTAATTTACAGCTAAATCTCGTCCCACCCCCCAATTCCCATAGAGATCAATTCAAATGCAGAGACATTTAGTATCGTTTGTAAGAGATATGCGACCAGATATACAAAATTATTACTTTATTCAATATATAAATGCAGGGGAATCAATAATTGTGGCCAACGTGGTTTTGTTAAAAATAATTATTCCATGATTTTCTCATAATAAATGAACGTCAATTAAATGTTGGATTTTTCTCATTTTTGTCAGTGTGAGATTAAGCTAATTCACCAAACGGTGAATTTTTTATAACCCTTTTTACCCATCTTTACCAGGGGTACCAACAAATTTGAGCACGTCTGTACTAATTAAACCTTATGCTCTGTTTCATAAAATAGTATTGCTTGTGGAAATTTAATTACCAACCATGACATTAATTATGTTTGCTGGAGTAAAATTATATCACAGATTGTGATAACCTTGCTTGCATTTTTCTGACTAGACCACTGAACATAATACTCTCACTGCAGATATAAAATCTACTCATCTGCACGTTGATGATGTTCATAAGACATTTTTTTGGCCAACTTCATTCCTTGTGTCTTTCAGTGAGAGCTTTCCTATAGCAATACATGGAAAAGGACAGGCTTTTGTATTCCTCTATTGACTGTAACTGAAATATTCTTGCAAGTGGTTATAAGGTTGGGATGTGAGGAGAATGGATTGCTAAGCTTGCATAATGCACAACCATGCATATTAGTACTTGATACTTATCATAAAATGAGTTAAAAATGTACCCTAATATGTGTCATCGGGATTGGGTCTCTGCATGTAGTGTACCTCCTTTGAGGTGACAGTTGGCACCTGATGGTCTTGAATTACAGAATAACTCGGAGTTGCATTAGATTCAATGATATTACACAGTATTTACACAGGTATCAAAGTGCGATTTGTGAGAAAATGCCAATGAGAGATATAAAGTTTTGCTCTTCTCTAATCCTCAGAAATTATATAAAGGATTTAGGCGTCGTGATAAAATCAGAAAATCAAGTCTGATATGAAAAATGTTTGTTTGCCAATGGTAGACTGAACTATGCTTTCTTGTAATGCATCACTTTACTAGTTTTGTATGTAATAAGTACTCAGCTGTTGTTTATCATTTTTAAGTAATTTTGTGAAAAAATCCTAAAAACAGTGTTTTCTTTGAAAACTGTTTTCTAGTTAATTCCGTGACGCTCTGTGATGTGTAAAGATTGCTCTTGTTTAGTTAAGGTTAACAGGCAGGTACATTGGCAGTGATTCATTGTAGAAAGGGACTCATGGTCAGATGGGACTTTTGTAAGTCTGCAGTAGTGTGTGCACTGTGACTGCTCTGAACTGCTCCGGGCTTCGACGCTGCCGAGGAAAGTGGAGAGCCAGGGAGAGGAGATAACATACTCAAAATAGAGGTGTTAGATATCACTTGCGGTATCATCTGGTCAGGACAAATGATTTGACATTGGGAAGTGGGGCGAGAGTGATGATGCTGGTGGTGAACTATGCACAATTATGTATGTATTGAGTAACAGGGATCATTTTATATTCCCCACAATAAGCAGTTCCCTCATAACCTGTAACAACCCCTCTGTACTATGCAAACCTTGCAGGAATTTAAGGAGTAGTTTTTGTCCTTTTCCTTAGAACGCGGCGCATGTGTTAGCACTTTCATTTGGTCTGTGCATTTTCCTTAGAATGCGGTGTATGTTAGCACTTTCATTTGGTTTGTGCATTTCCCTAGAATGCTGTGCATGTATTAGCACTAGAGCCAGACTTTTTAAGACCGATACCGATTACCGATATGGCAGCCAATATAGTGAATTTTTGAGCTGAAATGAAAATAGACCTTTCTATGTGGATTGTGCACCGATTTAGCACCAATGTGACTATCCAAATGAATAGCTAAATAAACATCAGTACTGTATGTTGAGTATCAGTCATCCATCCATCCATTATCTAACCCGCTTATTCCTGATCAGGGTCGCGGGGGGTGCTGAAGCCTATCCCAGCATGCATTGGGCGAGAGGCAGGAATACACCCTGGACAGGCCGCCAATCCATCACAGGGCACACACACCATTCACTCACACACTCATACCTATGGGCAATTTAGAGTCTCCAATTAGCCTAACCTGCATGTCTTTGGACTGTGGGAGGAAACTGGAGTACCCGGAAGAAACCCACGCAGACACGGGGAGAACATGCAAACTCCGCACAGAAAGGCCCTCGGCCGGGATTCGAACTCGGCACCTTCTTGCTGTGAGGCGACAGTGCTAACCACTGCACCACCGTATCAGTCAATTACTGCCCATTTCAATAAAGTTTTAACATAAATAAAAATGAACTATTGAACTATTGAAAAATAAGTCAGGAGAAACTACCCTTAAAGTAATCCATCCATATCTACTACATATCTGGCAGCAGTGATGGTTTGAGGCTCATTTGATACCTCAGACCCTTGATGACTTACTGCCATTTAGCCAATCATGTGTTCCATACTATGCCTGTGTAATTTACAGCTAAATCTAGTTCCACCCCCCAGTTCCCATAGAGATCCATTCAAATGCAGAGATGTTATAGTATCGCTTGTAAGAGTACCAGAAAATAAGATATCAAGAGTCCTTTGATGTTGTTGGGTCACAGACATCAGGAAGTCATGGCATGCAAAGGAAATGCGACTAAATACTAAATATGATGACTATTTAAATTTATGTTAATTTGTCAAATTACTTTTGGTGCCCTAAAATGGGGGGGGGGGGGGGGGGGGGGCTATGTGTAAAAAGGCTGCAATTGCTATACCGTTCACCCAATATGGATGCAAAAACCCCAACTTTTTCTGTCTGCTGGAAAATACAAATAAAATTTTGTGAATTTTGCTATTATGTACTGTTTTATGTAACACTTGCACATTTACATAATTTATGTAGATTATAGTAGTATGTTGTTGCAAAATGTGTAGAGGTTATGAAAAAGCATGTAGTTACTGATTCATTAGTCTCGCGAAAACCAGACTTTGTGATCCATAGATTTGCTTAACGTGGTAAAGAGCCGCCCACTTTGACAAGATGGCGCATTTGATTGACATGCAAGATAACCAACCACAGGACCGTCTATGTTCCGTGACGTATTGAGGCGCTACAGAGGGCGGTCGATTCAGAAACAGCGCTACAAGAAAAACAGACCCGCATGAAACAAATGTGATGTACTAAAATGGCACGGCGATCTCCATTAAAACAGTCTATCACACCGAAGAAAGATACAGAACCTGACCTGACCGGACCTTCTTAGACATCTTTGTAAACATTAATGTAAACTAATATTAAAACTAAATGTTCACACTAGCATGCCTACATGCAGAGCACAGAACCGGTCGTTTTATCCGTTTGCCCTGTAATTAACAATTTAGGCTAACGAGTAATGTTAGCTGGCTAGCTGACTAAAACATTGTAACATATTCGAGACTGTTTCCATTGTAGTTGAAATAAGAAAATTATATCTTACCATTGCACTACGGTGTGCACTTCATCAACTGCCAAGCCGATGAGTTGTTCCTGTTTGTAGCACGTCTCTCCATTTCTTGGTGCCCACAAGTAATTTGGTTGATCCAAACACTATGTTGAATCGCCCTGCTGCGATTTCTACATCGGTGGCCTCACTCTTCCCAACACATGCCACAGACAACCCTTTGCCTGTCAGGTACTTAACCTGATCTTCCATTATCGATGTAAGGGGACAGACGATTAACAAAATAGGTTGAGTTGGGAAGCCTGGTATGTGTTTGCAGAGGGTCGGCCATGCTTGAAATATAAGGCTTTTCACGTATCCTGTCGGCAAACATGCGAGTATATCTCATTTATTAATTATCTGCCTCAAACAAACTCTTGAATATCTTTCAGAGATGGAATGTCGTGAACTTCCAAAACTTTACTCAATCCAGCGTTAAGCACTTGGTCCGAAACACTCATTGTTCTTGATGGATTTGCAGCATTCACTAGCTACCGATTAGTTAGAAGAACTTAGAACTTAACTTGTTTCCCGGCGGACTAATAAAACCCAATGCACTGCGTCGTACCGGAAATACGCACATACTCCTGTGATTGACAGTGCTAATAGCCAATGAGTGCTAACTGTGAGTTTTCTCACAGTCCTGTCCAGCTGTACGAAGTGCGTCAAAGCGGCTGAGGCTGAGACTACTGATTCATTAACAACTTTTATAGTTATATTTTTAATTTATCTCACCAGTGTGTAATGGGTATTCAGTAGTGTCTATGTATTTGATGACTCTTTTGTGCCATCTGAAGGCAAAGTTTAATAAGATGGAAGATAACATGTTTTTGAGTAGAGTGTTTCATTTTGTCTGAGAAGTCTGAGATTTTGCCAGAGCAGTGTGAGGTTTAGTGTTTTGTGTGTATAGTTTTGGGCAAATGGAGCATCATTTCAGAAAATGTGTCTTAACTGTTGGGAAAAACTGTATGTACACTGAATTACAAGGAATTTTAAATACTGAACAGCTTCTTTAAAAAATATACTCAAGTAGTATACTCAGTAGTTTATTCCTACCCGCTCTCTCTCCTGTTCTCTGTTACTGCAGTACTGTAGTGTTGCTATATGAGCTGTTCCTACACTCTCGCCTGCTCTTTCTCTTTAGGAATCCCGCTGCTTTGTTTCCTGGTCCTGCTCCCCCTCAACATCCCCTGGTCTCAGATCAGTGTCACGTGGCTGGGCGTGGTCCACTTTCTGGCCTGCCTGTCGCCGCAGCTGGGCTCAGTGGTCTACCACCTTTTCATGAACCACGAGGGTGGGGAGCCGGTGTACCATACCCTGCTCACCCTCGACATGTGCGGCATCTGCATGATCAACACCCTGGGTAAGAGTTTGCTGGGCTGTGTGTGTTTGTGTGTGTGTGTGTGTGTGTGTGTATATGTGCAGTTGAAGTCGGAAGTTTACATACACTTAGGTTGAAGTCATTAAAACTAATTTTTAACCACTCCACAGATTTCATGTTTGCAAACTATAGTGTTAGCAAGTCAGTTAGGACATCTAATTTGTGCATGACACAAGTCATTTTTCCAACAATTGTTTATAGACCGATTATTTCACTTTTAATTCACTATATCACAATTCCAGTGGGTCAGAAGTTTACATACACTAAGTTGACTGTGCCTTTAAATTCTTAATATTTGATCGCATATCCTTTGCATGCCATAACTTTTTGATGTCTGTGACCCAACAACATCAAAAGACTCTTGATATCTTATTTTCTGGTACTCTTACCAGCGATACTACAACGTCTCTGCATTTGAATGGATCTCTATGGGAATTGGGGGGTGGGACTAGATTTAGCTGTAAATTACACTGGAACAGTATGGAACACATGGGGCCCTATCTTACACCCGGCGCAAAGCGGCGCTAACCCAAACGCAAGTGTCTTTGCTATCTTACACCCAGCACTGGGTTCATTATAACGCCTAGTGCTTACGTCGTTTAACTACCATGTATTCTTGCGCCCATTGCAAGTGAACTGGGCGTGTAGGTCTTAAGATGAGGAGTGGCCAGGATTGTTTTTGGCGTATTGCTATCTTGAGCCAGCAGAAAGCGCTTGCGCTAGAACCACCACAAACCTGGTCTAAAGTCATGTCGCAGTTGTTTACATGTTATTTTAACGGTGCATATACACTACTCACAAAAAGTTAGGGATATTGGCTTTCGGGTGAAATTTATGGAAAATGTAAGTTCACGCTACAGTGATATTATACGTATCATGAAAGTAGGGCATTTAAGTAGAAGCATGCAATGGTGATTTCCTCATCTCAAACAATTTATTGAAACAAAAGCCAACAACAGTGGTGGGTATACCACAACAAAAATGTCAATGTCTCAATAACTTGTCATGTGCCCTTGAGCATCAATTACAGCTTGACAACGACGTCTCATGCTGTTCACAAGTCGACTTATTGTCTGCTGAGGCATGGCATCCCACTCTTCTTGAAGGGCGGCCCTCAGGTCATTGAGGTTCTGGGGTACAGAGTTACGAGCCTCTACACGGTGAGTCAGCTGATCCCATAGGTTTTCTATGGGATTCAGGTCTGGAGAAAGTGCAGGCCACTCCATTTGAGGTACCCCAGTCTCCAGCAGCCTTTCCCTAATGATGCGACCTCGATGAGCTGGAGCATTGTCGTCCATGAAGATGAAATTAGGCCTGTGTTGTTCATGCAGGGGCACAATGACTGGATTAATGATGTTATTCAGGTAGTATGGGCTTGTCACTGTACCATTCACAAAGTGTAGGGCAGTTCTGTATTGACTAGACACACCTGCCCACACTGTAACACCGCCACCACCAAAGGGTCGTCTGGTGACAACAGTGGCTGATGCATAGCGCTCTCCTTGACGTCTCCAACATTGTTGACGGCCATCATTTCTGCTCATCGTGAATCGATCATCAGAGAACAGCACTGAGGCCCACTGGTCCCTCGTCCAGTGTAAATGCTCCCTGGCCCATGCAAGATGATGATGCCTGTGCCTGGTGGTGTGGTCAGGTACCCTTGCAGGTCGTCTAGCACGCAGACCACACTGATGTAAACGGTTTCGAATGGTCTGACGTGACACTTGGGTGCCTCTCACCTCCCTTAAATGTGCCTGGAGTTGAGTGGCATTCATCATCCGGTTCCGCAGGGCACTGTTCACAATGAAGCGGTCATCAGTGTGGGATGTGGCCAAAGGACGTCCACTTCTATGCCTTTCTGTGACTCTTCCAGTCTCTCTGTATCTCTGTTGCAACCTGCTGATGACACTCTGTGACACTCTAAGCTCAGTGGCCACTTCCCTCTGAGAACATCCTGTTTGAAGCCTCGCAATGGCGAGGTACTGTTGATCAATTGTTAGGTGTCGTCTTGGTCTCATGATGTCAAAATGTGAACAGCATGATGAAGAGGACTGTTTAAATACCAATTCTAATTGAACCAGGAAATTTATTGGTCGATTCATGGATCAAACACCTGTTGTGAATTTTGCCGTTCAGCTCCTTGTTAGAGAACAGCAAGTTGTGCAAAAAGTACTGAAACATTGAATAGTTGGACATGTGCATTCAAAAGTTTAGAGAAGGTCAAATTAATTTCACCTGTAAAGGTTATAGTGCATTTTAGGTTCATCCTGAAATTTCACCCGAAAGCCGAATATCCCTAACTTTTTGTGAGTAGTGTAAGTGCGTCTACATAGGTGTGTGCACAACGCGCGTACCCTCCTGTCTGTTACACACAGGGACGCGCACAAGCATGACTAAAATATCAAGATTACAATGTGAAATATTATTATTGTGTAGGCTATATCAAAAAATGCATAATAATTAGGGATGTCCCGATCCGATCTTTGAAATCGGGATCGGGGCCGATCAAGGCATTTTTTAATCAATCGGTATCGGCTTTATTGAGCACCAACTGAAGCCGATCCTTTGTTTTACGTCACGTGCCGTAAACGAGAGGCGAGCACAATTTGCAGCAGAACACGCAACACCTATACACTATACATAGCTTAGCTAAAATGTCTGCAGTGTGGAAATATTTTAAATTGGAAAACGAAAGCAGTCCAACAGCCACTTGTAATGTCTGCAATGCGAGTATTTTGCGAGGTGGTAGTAACAGAGCTGCGTTCAATGCCACCAATTTGATACGGCACCTGAAAAACAAACACGCGATGGAATACAGTGAGTTCACTCAGGCAACGCAGGCAAAGACTGCACCGAAGCAACACACACTGGAGGAAACTTTTAAAAGGAGAGAGAAATTTCCTCGAGACAGTGACAAGGCCAAAAAGATTACTGAGAGGATAATTGAATTCATCGCTTTGGATGACCAGCCCATCGCTGTGGTAGAGAATACAGGTTTTTGCCGTCTTTTGGAGCTGTTGGAGCCACGGTACGCCCTACCGTCTCGACACTACATTTCAGACACTCCATTACCGGAGCTTTACAACAAGGTTCGTGACCACCTACGAGGCCTTTTATCTGATGTGACTGCCATTGGCTTTACCACAGACATTTGGAGTTCTGATGTTTGCCCGATGTCCTTGCTTAGCCTCACTGCACACTGGATCGACTCCACTTTTGATTTAAAGCGTGCGGTATTGCATGCGCATCAGTTTCGCGGATCTCATACAGCAGAGCATGTAAAACAGGCAATCGAGGAGATGCTGAACACTTGGGGAATAGACAAACAACAAGTCCATGTCATTTTGCAGGACAACGCGCAAAATATGAAGAAAGCCATGGATGATATGGGGGGTACCGAGCGTGGGCTGCATCGCACACACGCTTCAGCTGGTCGTACACGAGGGTCTGCAGTACACGAGGGTCTTCTCAGCGCAGTGTCACAGACACACTGGCTAATGCAAGAAAGATTGTAGGCCATTTCAAACATTCACCACAGGCCTATGCACGCCTGGATGACATCCAGATTGATCTGAAAATGCCAGTCAAGCGCCTACAACAAGATGTGCAAGTTAGATGGAACAGCACTCACTACATGCTGCAGAGCCTTCTGGAGCAAAAACGGTCTCTCAGTGTGTATGCAGCCGACCACAACCTTGCAGCAACACTGACGGTGAACCAGTGGACACTAATGGAGAAGACAATCGAGGTTTTAGCTCCCTTTGAAGAACTGACGAGGGTAGTGAGCGCTGAGACGGCAACTGCAGCTGTTGTCATCCCTGCCATAACGGTCCTGAAATGTGTTCTTTCACGTGAGCACAGCACTGACCAGGGAATCAAGACGATGAAAAGCACTCTCCTAGAGGCGGTGGAAAGGCGCTTCAGCCAGGTTGAGACTGAGCCACTCTACAGCATTGCAACTTTAGTGGATCCCAGATACAAAGACAGGCAAGTCCAGTAAATGAACCTTTTGAATACTATGATAGCCTATTTTGCTTTATAATGAATCAAATGTAAGTCACCAGTATCAATCATTTAAGCCAATTTTTTTCTTTTTCTTTTTTAGTTATTTTTTATGTAGATTTACTTCTGTTAATGGTTAGATAATTTTTTATTTAAGTACACATCATTTATCTATTTTCAGATACTTCAAATATCCAGACAACCTGAGGCAGGCTAAGGATGCTCTCATTCAAGAGGTGGGGAAGATGGAGGTAAGGAGGGCCGCCAGTGAGGAGTCAGAGGCAGAGCCTGTGAACAAGGTACCACGTCAGAACACAGCAAGCAGCAGCCTTGGCAGTGTCTTTGATGAGATCTTAGAAGAGAGTGAGACAGAGACAGGGTCTGTGAGCACCTCATCAGCAGATGTTCAGATGCAGAGTTACCTCGCACAGCAAACCATCCCAAGGTCAGACAATCCACTACAGTACTGGAGGGCACATGCTACACCGTTTCCCTCACTGGTTGCTATTGCAGCCAAGTTTCTCTGTGCCCCCTGCACAGGTGTGGACAGTGAGAGACTCTTTAGTGCAGTCTCAAATGTCATTGATGAGAAGAGGAACCGGCTGTCCGCTGACACGGTAGAGATGCTAACTTTCCTCAAAAAGAACCTTCACTTCATTTTGAAGTGAGAGTAAGAGTACAGATAACTGAATGAGAGAGAGGAAAAACTCCTGTAGCAGCTCCAATAATAAGCACTTTAAGAACTGGCCTTCCTTGATGACAAAAGAGTGCCTTGCAATTTTATTAATTTGATATTCAGGTTTTACTGTAATGCTGCAACTCCAATAAGAAACTTTTTTTTCTTGTTCACGTTAAGCTGCTACACCACTTTGAAGTGGAATTGAGATTTCTGTTCACTTTTTTATTGTACTAGTTTTACTATAATGCTGCACTAAGCGGGACTTGTGATTTTATTTTATTTGTTGTGACTGTTAATGTTAAAGTTAAGCTATTACGCCACTTCAAAGTGAAATTGTGACTGTGAATGTTAAAGTTAAGCTATTACGCCACTTCAAAGTGGAATTGTGATTTAATTTTTTACTCATTTAGTGTTCTAGTTTTACTACTACAATCCTGCACTAAGTGGAATTGATAGCCATTTATAAAGAGTAAAGACATCTTTTAGTTTGTTTACATGCCTGGTTATTTTGTTAAAAGACAAATGAAAACCAATGCTGCACTAAGTGGAATTTAAAAGAGCTATTTATTTTAATTTAAAGACATCTTTTAGGTTGTTTACTTGGTTATTTTGTTTTAAAAAAAGAAAACTAATGCTGCACTAACTGGAATTGTGATAAGAGTGTGTTTACTTTGTTATTTAAATAAAATAAAGAACATTTTAAGGAACAACTTGGATGCAGGCCATTATATTTCTTAATGCATTGCAAAAGTATCGGATCGGGACTCTGTATCGGCAGATACTCAATATTAAATGACTCGGATCGGGATTGGGGGGAAAAAAACTTGATCGGGACATCCCTAATAATAATAAAAAGGTCCATAGCCTACCTTTCCCTCAGCGAAGGGGAATGCCACATTGAATTGCTTTCTGCCCACTCCATCAACATCCAGGCGATGTGCGATGGTACGGGACAATGGCTATCCATTAAAAAGGAGCTGATAACACCTATATCAAGCCTAATGCGCGAATTGTCATTTACACCTAATGCGTGAATTGTCATTCAATGGAAAACTCGCGCACGCCAATAGACGGACATTTGAGTTTTGAAAATGCGCTTCAGATGTCATTACAATACAGCTCTGTTTATCTAGGAATACAGCCTGTAAGTAAATAGAATGGTTTGTGACTGAAAAAAGTTCATAACTTTGTCATTTATTGTTTTTCAAATAGCCTAGGCTACAGCGGATTGGCTGTGCATAAGGTTTTTTCGATAGCCTATGGTTAAAAAACAGATAAATGTCACCATGTTAACTAAATTGTAACCTTAACTATTCTTCGTCCTTCATATTTTTTAAATTACAGTGACCAGGTTTCCATACTCTCAGCTTATTAAAACCCAGCTGATTTCATCTGTTATTCCATAACTGAACAAAACGATTTTAAAGAGAACTAAGCGTCTAATTATAAACGAAAACAAATTTGCAGCACGTTACACAATTACTTCACAATTAATTTTAATGCCATTCTCTGCATGTGCGCTGCATGTTCTCTGTTTCCCCTGCTGTAAGTCGCACGTTTCACGGTCTTCCTGGGAAAGTGGATTGTTTTAAAGCATTACGCTACGAGTAAAACAGGTTGGTCACATTTCCATAAACAGGACATTATTAAACAAGAGAAAATATGTGTGAACATATGGGTTGCCAACCTGACAGCTTTATTGTATTTAGTCAAATCAAATCAAATCAAATTTTATTTATAGAGCACATTTCAGGCAGAAAGCAACTCAAGGTGCTTTACACAAGCAAATTACACAGAAACCATACAACAAAGAAAATAAAAGTAACATAAGTACATTAATATCAAAGTAAAACAATTAAAAAATGTTCTTAATCAAAAGCTGCACTGAAGAGATATGTTTTCAGTTTTTTCTTAAAACTGTGTGCTGATTCCGTATTTCTAAGGTCGACTGGCAGATTATTCCAAAGAAAGGGTGCGTGAAAACTAAAAGCTGCTTGCCCTATAGTTTTGGTTCTGACTTTTGGAATAATTAAAAGACCTGTGCCAGATGATCTAAGGGATCTAATAGGCTCATAATCTAAGAGCATATCACGTAAATACTGAGGTGCTAGGCCATTAAGAGATTTGTAAACCAATAAAATTATTTTAAAATCAATTCTGGACCTAACAGGTAGCCAGTGTAATGACTTTAAGACAGGTATAATATGTTCATTCTTTTTTGTCTTTGTTAAAACTTGTGCTGCTGCATTTTGAATTAGCTGCAGACGACCAATCATTTTCTTTGAAAGACCTGAGAAAAGGGCATTACAATAATCTAGTCTGCTTGAAATAAAAGCATGCACAAGTTTCTCTGCATCGGCCTGTGAAACAAAGCTCCGCACTTTAGCAATGTTTTTTAAATGATAGAAGGCTACCTTCATCTTTCTTATTTCTTATATGAGCCTCAAAGTTAAGGTCAGAGTCTAGGATTACTCCTAAGTTTCTTACTTGCGCCTTGCTATTAAGGGAAAAAGAGTCTAGGTAGCTGCAGAGTTTTACTCTCTGAGCCTTTGCACCAAGGACTAAAATATCAGTTTTATCACCATTTAGTTTTAAAAAGCTGTGGGACATCCATAAACTTACATCTTCCAGACAATGGATCAAAGAACTAAGAGGACCGAAGTCATCGAGTGATAGAGAAATATACAGTTGAGTATCATCAGCGTACTTGTGAGAATTTATGTTATGCTTCCTAATAACATCCCCTAGAGGAAGCATATACAAATTAAACAATAAAGGCCCAAGAATGGACCCCTGGGGGACCCCACATGATAACTCAAATTGGTTTGACATATGATTTCCTAGGGCAACATAAAAACTTCTCCCAGTCAGATATGACCTAAACCAGTTTAGAACCGGGCCTGAGAGGCCAACCCATTTCTCAAGTCTGTCAAGAAGAATGTGGTGGTCAACCGTATCAAAAGCGGCACTCAGATCCAACAGCACCAAGATAGAAAGCTTGTTTGAGTCTATGTTTATTCTTAAGTCATTGACCACACTAACCAATGCAGTTTCTGTGCTATGGTGAGCACGAAATCCAGATTGGAATTTTTCATGAATACAGTGCGTGTTCAAAAAGTCATTTAATTGCTGGAACACCACTTTTTCAAGTATTTTTCCAAGAAAAGGGAGATTGGAAATGGGTCTATAATTACTAATTACTGAAGAATCAAGATGACTTTTCTTTAATAATCGCCTAACAATGGCGGTTTTGAGTGAGCTAGGAAAAGTACCAGTTTGTAAAGAGCAATTTACTATTTAGTGAGCACATCCTCAGAGAGACAGTTAAAAACAGTTTTAAAAAAGGTTGTGGGAATAGGATCAAGGGGACAGGTTGAAGACCTCAAAAGGGATAAAACGTTGCTAATCATTTTTCCGTAAACCATGGCAAAATGTGTCATATGGCTATCAGAAGTACCCCCACATAATGATTGTGGCGAAGTGAGCACCACCGCTCTCGTGCAGAGACAGTAACCAGACGGTTGTCGTGAGAGAACACAGGTTTTTATTTGGTTCTCTCTGTAATTCAGTACGTATACATTCATACATTGATGTTGTCTTCCTCTTCTCCCCGCAGATGTTCCGGCAGGCTTTTATGCACTCAGGCTCACTGTCGAACAATCAAGGCAATTGGTTAATTGATACAATCAATAACACAATCAATCGTTTACCAATTGCGTGATTCCCGAGAGCTGTGTCGGCTCCACAAACCACACGCGTTCACTCTCTCTCTTGCCAGCAGCGCCTAAAACCACGCCCCCTACCACATACCCCCACCGCCCGACTTAGGCCAGGAAGCCATCGGGCCGATGACCGACCCCCCCCCTCCTCCTCCCCCACCAGGCGAGAGAGAAAGTCCGGCACCACCATCTGCGCTCCCGGCCTATGAATCACCTTGAAATTAAAAGGCTGTAACGCCAGATACCAACGAGTGATTTGGGCGTTAGTATCTTTCATGCGGTGAAGCCATTGGAGGGGAGCATGGTCCGAACAGAGGGTGAATGGGCGACCCAGTAGGTAATAACGGAGGGACCCGACCGCCCACCGAATGGCCAGACACTCTTTCTCGACCGTGCTGTAGCTGTACTTAGCTCCGCATTGTGATAGCTTCCTGCTAATGTACAGCACTGGTCGGTCGACCCCCCTCCACCTGCTGCGTCAAAACGGCCCCCAGCCCTCTGTCCGATGCGTCTGTCTGCAAATTAAAAGGGAGAGAGAAGTTAGGGGTGAACAGGAGCGGTTTCCCACAAAGAGCTTCCTTCACCCACTCAAACGCCTGCCGGCACAATTCCGTCCACTGGACCGGATCTGAGGCACCTTTCCGAGTCAAGTTGGTTAGGGGACTGGTCAGCTCCGAGAAAGCAGGAATAAATCTTCTGTAGTAGCCAGCCAGCCCCAAAAACCTCCTCACCTCTTTTTTTGTCTTGGGTCGGGGGCAGGTCGCAATCGCTGCGGTTTTGTCCACTAGAGGCCGCACCTGTCCACTTCCCAAGTGGTACCCCAAATACCGTACCTCCGCTCGGCCAATTGCACACTTCTTTGGGTTAGCCGTGAGCCCCGCCTGTCTCAGGGACTCTAACACCGCCCCCACATGCCGCACATGCTGAGCCCAGCTGTTGCTGTGGATGAAAATGTCATCCAGATAGGCTGCAGCAAAAGCAGCATGCGGACGCAGCACCCTGTCCATCAGACGTTGAAATGTGGCAGGGGCCCCGAATAACCCAAACGGAAGTGTCCGAAATTGGTACAACCCGTCCGGAGCGGAGAAAGCCGTTTTTTCCTTGGACTAGACAAGGGAATCTGCCAGTAGCCCTTGGTTAAATCCAGTGTCGAAAAAAAACGAGCTGTGCCCAGCCGATCCAAGAGTTCGTCGACCCGAGGCATTGGATAGGCATAAAATCGTGACACTTCATTCACCTTCCGATAATCCACACAGAACCGAATAGATCCATCAGGCTTACCCACTAGCAGGGCTATTCCAAGCACTGTTGGACTCCTCAATTACCCCCAATTCCAGCATTGCCTTTATTTCTGCCTGCACTACTTTCTTTTTATGCTCAGGCTGTCTATAGGGCCGTGAATGCACCGTTATGCCCGAGGTTGTCTCAATGTGGTGGTTTATGAGATTAGTGCGACCTGGTAGAGGGGAAAACACATCAGCAAACCGCTTTTGCAACAAGGCAAGATCCGCTCTCTGATTCGGTAGTAGATGGCTATCTGAAGACCCCCCGCCAGCTGCGCGGACCAGCTGGCGGGGGTCTTCACCAATATCTTCAACCAGTCCCTATCCCAGTCCACCATCCCACCCTACCTGAAGTCCTCGACCATAGTTCCACTACCAAAAAAGACCACAATCAGCAGCCTGAATGACTACCGTCCAGTGGCACTTACTCCTGTCATTATGAAGTGCTTTGAGAAACTGGTCCGGACTCACATCATCTAAAGCCTCCCACCCATGTTCGACACACACCAGTTTGCCTACAGAGCTAACAGGTCCACAGAGGATGCCATAGCTACAACTCTCCACACTGCCCTGACCCACTTAGAGCAGCAGGGGAGCTACGCTAGGCTGCTCTTTGTGGATTTTAGCTCAGCATTCAACACCATCCTCCGTCACAGACTGGTGACTAAACTGACAGACCTGGGACTATCTCATTCCATCTGCCTCTGGATCAGGGACTTCCTGTCGGATTGCTCCCAGAGGGTGAGAGTAGGCCCCTACATCTCCTCAGCCCTCAGCCTCAGCACTGGCTCCCCACAGGGCTGTGTGCTGAGCCCCCTACTCTACACCCTCTGCACCCACGACTGCACCCCCGCCCACTCCAGCAACAGCATCATCAAATTTGCGGATTACACCACCGTAGTGGGACTCATCTCTTGGGGGGGATGAGTCCGCTTATCGGGACGAGGTGGAGCAGCTGTCTGTGTGGTGCACGGACAACAACCTGGTCCTCAACACCACCAAAACCAAGGAGCTGATCATAGATTACAGGAGAAACAAAACAGACATTCAGCCCCTTCACATCAGTGGGGAATGTGTGGAGAGGGTCTCGGACCTCCGGTTCCTGGGCGTGTACATGGAGGAGGACCTGACCTGGAGCGCTAACACCACAGCACTGGTGAAGAAGGCACAGCAGAGACTTTACTTCCTGAGGATTCTCAGGAAGAACCACCTCACCCAAAAACTGTTGGTGTCCTTCTACCGCTGCTCCATAGAGAGCATACTCACATACTGCATCTGTGTGTGGTTTGCCAGCTGCACAGCAGCAGAGAGGAAAGCGCTCCAGAGGGTCGTCACCACCGCCCAGAAGACCATCGGCTGCCCACTCACCTCCCTGGAAGATCTTTACAGTTCCCGCTGCCTCAATAAAGCCCAGAGCATACTAAAAGATCCATCCCACCCCGGACACTTTCTGTTTGAACTGCTGCCCTCGGGCAGACGTTTCAGGACAATAAAAACACGAACAAACAGACTAAAAAACTGTTTTTACCCAAAAGCCATAACTGCACTTAATGCTGCCAAAATCTGAACTGTGTAATACAAAGGAAATGAATTGTACAATGTATGCCAGCAGAATGTAAAAATGTCTTGTGTGCGTGGTATGTTTTTTTGTTTTTTTTGTTTTTTTTCCTTTTTAGAATCCTTCTCCTTTTTAAATATATTTTTATAGTTAGTTAGTTTTAGAAGTATTTTTATTTTTATTTATTTATTTATTTATTTATATACCTTTAACTGATGCTTGCACTTTACTGTTTGTTTGTTTGCACTTGATAGGATTGCATCCAATTTCGTTGTACATGTACAATGACAATAAAGATATTCATTCATTCATTGAAAGGGGTGAGGTTTGATTGGTAGAATTTGGTACCTCTGGCCACAGCTCATCTCTCTCCTGATCTACCGTGACCAGGGAGACCGGTACCACCTCTTTCCATGCTTTTAGTAGATTGAGGTGATAAATCTGTTTTGCCCCCTCTCTATCAGATTGCACCACCTCATAATCGACTTCCCCCACTCGTCGTGTAACCACGAAGGGTCCTTGCCACTTGGCGAGTAATTTTGTGCTGGAAGTCGGGAGTAATACCAGGACTTTATCTCCCGGTGAAAATTGACGTAGCTTAGTTCCTCTATTGTAGTGCTTCTGCTGACGTTCCTGAGCCTCAAGCAAATTCTCCCGTGACAATCTACCCAGTGTATGGAGTTTTGCTCGCAGGTCCATAACGTACTGAATCTTGTTTTTACTGGGACTTGGACCCTCCTCCCAGCTTTCTTTAACTAGATCCAAGACACCCCGTGGTTGCCTACCGAACAACAATTCAAAGGGAGAAAATCCTGTGGAGGCCTGGGGAACCCCTCGCACTGCAAACGAGAGGAACTAACCACTTATCCCAATTTCGGCTATCATCGTGTACGAACTTCCGAATCATAGACTTCAAAGTCCTATTAAAACGCTCCATGAGTCCATCTGTTTGCGGATGGTATACGCTGGTTTTAATGGACTGAACCCCCAATAATTCATATAATTTGCGTAATGTGCGTGACATAAACAAAGTGCCTTGATCCATCAGAATCTCTTTCGGGATTCCGACGCGGGAGATTATCTGAAACAATGCCTGCACAACACTCTTAGCCGAGATATTGCGTAACGGCACTGCTTCGGGATACCTGGTTGCATAATCCACCAGAACTAACACAAATCGGTATCCCTGCGTGCTTTTGTCAAATGGCCCGATGAGATCCATGCCCACTCTATCAAAAGGGACCTCAATTAATGGTAGAGGGCGCAACGGCGCTTTTGGGATGGCCGGGGAATTCACTAGCTAACAGTCTGGGCAGGACGCACACCACCGACGTACGTCCGCCCAAATGCCTGGCCAATAGAAACGGGCCATTATCCGGTTTAGTGTTTTCTCATAACCTAAATGACCAGCCATGGGGTTGTAATGAGCCGCCTGGAAAATCATTTCCCGGCGGCTTTTAGGTACCAACAACTGGGTCATCTCCTCACCTGTCTGAGCGTCACGACTCACTCTGTACAATCTGTCCTTAATGATTACACAATATGGGTGAGAGCGTGCAGCGTCAGGGCGCACCAGCTGACCATCCACATATACCACCTGATCAAAGGCGAAGCGTAGGGTGTCGTCGCGAGACTGGGAAATCCTCCACGGGGTGGAACACCGGCACCTGGGGAGTCTCCACCGGAGAGGCTAATGAGGGTGCTGTAATGTATGTTTGCGGACAACATACGTGAGCCCGGTCGGTTCAGGTGTAGACCATCCCCTTTATAAAGTGCAGAACGCTCCCAAAAAATATTAAAATTGTCAATAAAACGGAAGACCTGTGACCTACATTGAGACTGAAGCAAGGAATTAAGACTCAGAAGTCTGCTAAAAACGGCCAATCCCACGGCCTAGCGTAGGGATGGGGCCGGAGATAAAAATGTATTTACCACTTTTCTTAAAAAAATTAAAAACACTAAGAAAGTCATGTTTCAGCAGCTCGGATTGTTGCCGAGGAATGTCATTTGTACCAACATGGATAATGACATTTTTAACAGTGGAATACTTTGTGAACAGACCAGGAAGTTCGAACATTAAATCACAGACTTTAGCCCCCGGATAACACACAGTTACTGCCAACTTTGTCTTTATGTCTCTGACAATGGAGTCACCGATAATCAACATTTTGGGAGACGGGGATGGTGAGGTCAGTGGTGGCGATCCTCGAGCCCGTAATGCCGGAGCAGTGTCCCGGGAGCTAACCCGACAGGAACCCCGCTAGTGTCATTATTAAGGCAAAATAATGGTATTTATGTTATTGATCAATATTACTATGCAGGTAGCCTAATGAACTTCGGATGAAGCTTGAACTTCGAGAACTCCATGAGAACAGCCTCATGGAATTGATGTTTGACACTTTCATTGCATAAGCAAACGAAATTCGCTGAACAAGCAGGCTAATTTGGCGTTTTCTATGGTGAGACTGAAGCCATTGATAGCTTATTCTCAGCTGTTGCAGGTCCTTTTAACAAAATTTAACCGCATATATTTTGTAAAATAACAGCCCTGTCGGGAATTAATAGGTTAATTAATAGGTTAATTAATAGGTTAATAGGTTAGTCCGAATAATATTGATCATACTCCATTTAGCCTATTCCTTGATCACACTAAACACGCACGAGCATGTCTGTTTCGCCATCAAGCTGTAAGGGGGAGTGAAAGGTTCGGAGAACCAAATGCCACAACCAAGGAATCTGAAAGCGTATCTCGTTAGAAATACGCCACTAAGCAGACAGCTCCGCAGTAACAGGGGAAAAGAAACAAAATAAAGGGAATAAAAAGCTCCCGGCGTAAGCCAACACAAAATAACCCCAAAAGAGGGAAAACTCGGCAATAGCGAGTAGTAAACAACAAAGGAACCTCACGCACTCACACAACGGGCGTAAAACTAGAGGTCAGAGATAAACAAAAGAAAGCCTGTGTAACAAGGGCGAAAGAAAAGGAAATAGAAAAAGAACCTGTTACCTACAGCTCTAGGTGTGAACGAGCTGAACAAAAGGTAACAGGTAGAGGAATATAAAAGGATAAAGAGAGAAGGAAACAAAAAGACTAAATACATTTTTTGGATGGCCGGGGAATTCACTAGCTGACAGTCTGGGCAGGACGCACACCACCGACGTACGTCCGCCCAAATGCCAGGCCAATAGAAACGGGCCATTATCCGGTTTAGTGTTTTCTCATAACCTAAATGACCAGCCATGGGGTTGTAATGAGCCGCCTGGAAAATCATTTCCCGGCGGCTTTTAGGTACCAACAACTGGGTCATCTCCTCACCTGTCTGAGTGTCACGACTCACTCTGTACAATCTGTCCTTAATGATTACACAATATGGGTGAGAGCGTGCAGCGTCAGGGCGCACCAGCTGACCATCCACATATACCACCTGATCAAAGACGAAGCGTAGGGTGTCGTCGCGAGACTGCGCGAGTGGGAAATCCTCCACGGGGTGGAACACCGGCACCTGGGGAGTCTCCACCGGAGGCTCTCCCGGAGCCGCCCCCCCCCCCGGCAGTGTCGGGTGACCCCGCGTCACCACTGTCAACTGCACACACGTCACACTTCCCTAGCGGTCGTGATCGCACCCCCATCAGCTTCTCAGCTACCTGTTTAAACCCCGCCCAATCTGTGCCCAAAATCAGAGGGTGCGAGAGGCGGGAGCTAACCGCAGCCTCTAGAATATGCTTTTTCTCTTTGACACAAATTTCCACTGGCACTATAGGGTACTTGTGTACATCCCCATGCACACACCTAATAGATACCCAACGTGCCGCCACCAGCGCCTCTGGTCGAACCAGGCTCTGTTGGATCATGGACTGCATCGCCCCTGAGTCCAACAGGGCCCGGTGTTCACTCCCTTGCACCCTTACCGGAATGCAGTACGCCCCGTCTAGATCGGGAGCGGAGGTGGGCGGGGCCGACGACACGGACCACCTGCCCCACTTCCATGAGTGGACAATCGCGGTGCAGGTGGCCCGGCTGTCCGCACCGCCAACACCCCGGTCCAGGCGTCTGAGCGTCCCTGTGGGCCGGACTGCACCGCCACTGAGCCTGAGTGGGGAGAAGGAGGAGAAAAAACAAAGGGATTAACACGAGGGAAGGAGGGGTTTTGGGGACGGGAAACGGGAAGGGGAACAGCACGAGTGGTGAACTTTTTCCGGGGCGCTGGCTCCGGCTTCTGCTGCTGGGTGAAGGGGTGTTGTGCCAGGTGGTCCTCCGCCTGGGTGACGGCCGGTGGCACTGGACCCAGCTGGCCGTATCCGCCAGCAACCCTGCGGTGAAGCGCTCGAGGACCAGCTGCTCCACGACTCCAGCTGCGGATCTAATTTCCGGCTGTAGCCAGCGCCTCGCCATGTCCGTCAGCCGCTGGGCGTAGGCAAATGGCCGGTCCTCTCCCATCAGGGTGGTCTCCCGGAAGCGACGTCGGTGGTCCTCCGGGCTGAATCCCATTCGGTCGAGGACCGCCTTCTTCAGAAGCCCTAGCGGCTGCCGGCAGGCTATGCGCCGCCTGTTGCGCCTCCCCTGAAAAGAGGGGCAGGAGACGTACTGACCACTCTTCCAGTGGCCACCGGCACGTCTCCGCTGCCACCTCAAACGCCTCGAGGAAGGCCTGAGCGTCATCGTCTGCTGTCATCTTCGGGAGGTGGAATTTCAGGGACGAGACGCTCTGCCTTCCCCTGGAACCCCCGGCAGCAGCCAGCTGCAACAGCGCCTGTGTCGGGAGGCTAGACTGCTCACGCAAGGCTTGCATCTGCTCGGCATGAGCAGCCGACTGTTGCACCTGCATGGCAGCTAGCCCCTCCAGCAATTTCCCCAGCGCTGTTAGGGAGATTGGCTGCTCCGGCTGCTCCTGCTCATCCTGGCTGTTATCCATGTCCTCTACTGTTTCTTCGCTTTTCCTCCCCGTACGGGCCACCACTGTGGCGAAGTGAGCACCACCACTCTCGTGCAGAGACAGTAACCAGACGGTTGTCGTGAGAGAACACAGGTTTTTATTTGGTTCTCTCTGTAATTCAGTACGTATACATTCATACATTGACTTTGTCTTCCTCTTCTCCCCGCAGATGTTCCGGCAGGCTTTTATGCACTCAGGCTCACTGTCGAACAATCAAGACAATTGGTTAATTGATACAATCAATAACACAATCAATCGTTTACCAATTGCGTGATTCCCGAGAGCTGTGTCGGCTCCACAAACCACACGCGTTCACTCTCTCTCTTGCCGGCAGCGCCTAAAACCACGCCCCCCTACCACAATGATGATAAGAACTCAACATTTGTTTGTGTTGTTTTAGAGATGTTTACTCTAATGTCTGCAATCTTGTCATTAAAGCATGCCGCAAATTCATTACACTTGGCAGTAGAAAGAAATTCACAAGATGTTATGGACGGGGGATTTATCAGACTATCAATGGTAGAAAAAAGGGTTTTTGAATTATTTTTGTGGTTATTAATAATGTTAGAAATAAATGTTTGTCTGGCATACTTCAATTTCCTATTATACCTATTAAGGCCCTCTCTATAGATATCAAAATGCACTTGAATGTTTGTTTTTCTCCATTTTCTCTCTGCTTTACGGCAGTCCCTTTTTTGCTGTCTTATTTCATTTCCATTTCTCCATGGAGCTTTTTGTTTACCAGAAAGAATCTTGTTTTTCATCGGAGCAACACTGTCAATACTTTTTAAAACCTTAGAGTTAAAACAATCTACTAAAACATCACAGGAGAAGGAATAAGTGGGTGGGCCAATTGGTGACCTAGAGAAAAGATTAATGAACACTTTAGCTGAACTGGCATTTAGATAGCCTTTTTTTAACACCTTATCAGTGTTGACTTCATCAATAATTAAGCCCATATCAAAAAGAACACAATAGTGATCAGAGATAGCTACATCAAGAACAGAGCTGACATTGATATCAAGACCATAAGTGATAACCAAATCTAATGTATGGTCATGTTTGTGCGTGGGCCCAGAGACATGTTGGGTAAAATCAAAAGAGCTTAAGAGACTTAAAAACTCACTGGCTTTAACATCAGTGGGATTATCAATGTGTATGTTAAAGTCCCCAGATATAATCACACTATCAAAGTCAGTGGACACTTTAGACAGCAGTTCAGCAAACTCATCTATAAACCCTGAGTTACATCTTGGTGGATGATAGATTGTGATGAGCAGAACAGATATGTTGCATTTTAAAATCACAGCAAGGTGTTCAAAAGGTGAGAATTCACCAATATTAATTTGTTTACAGGAACCAGAGTATAAGGTTGCAATACCACCACCCCTTTTGCCTACCCTATTGGAAAAATAAAAGTTATACCCTGGGGGGCAGGCTTCAATTAAGGTCGCTGGGGCATCAGATTTTAGCCAGGTCTCTGTTAAAAACAGGCAGTCAACCATATTATCAATAATAAGGTAATTTATAAGAAATGTTTTACCTGAGAGAGACGTAACATTCAAAAGTGCCATTTTTAGGTTCAATGGTTCATTAGAAACAGACTTAGGTTTAAAAGTAGTCTGAATTGTATGTAAATTATAAGTAGATGTGACAACATCAGTATAGTTTTTACTAGGCCTGTTATCAATAATCACCGGAATGGCTGTATTATACTGTTCAGTTGTTGTAATATTGCTCTTCGACAACATAAACCATCCGGGCCTGCCGGGGGAGCTGGAAGTACGACAGTGAACTACGGACTGAAAAGAGGAAGTAGCTAAGGCAGGATTACATCCGGTGGAGTATCGAAACCGTCATGCACATGAGGTAACCAAGGGGCTAATGAGGGTGCTGTAATGTATGTTTGCGGACAACATACGTGAGCCCAGTCGGTTTGAGTGTAGACCATCCCCTTTATAAAGTGCAGAACGCTCCCAAAAAATATTAAAATTGTCAATAAAACGGAAGACCTGTGACCTACATTGAGACTGAAGCCAGGAATTAAGACTCAGAAGTCTGCTAAAACGGCCAATCCCACGGCCTAGCGTAGGGATGGGGCCGGAGATAAAAATGTATTTTCCACTTTTCTTTAAAAATTACTTTTCTTTAAAAAATTAAAAAGACTAAGAAAGTCATGTTTCAGCAGCTCGGATTAGTTGCCGAGGAATGTCATTTGTACCAACATGGATAATGACATTTTTAACAGTGGAATACTTCGTGAACAGACCAGGAAGTGTCGAACATTAAATCACAGACTTTAGCCCCCGGATAACACACAGTTACTGCCAACTTTGTCTTTATGTCTCTGACAATGGAGTCACCGATAATCACATTTTGGGAGACGGGGATGGTGAGGTCAGTGGTGGTGATCCTCGAGCCCGTAATGCCGGAGCAGTGTCCCGGGAGCTAACCCGACCAGGAACCCGCTAGTGTCATTATTAAGGCAAAATAATGGTATTTATGTTATTGATCAATATTACTATGCAGGTAGCCTAATGAACTTCGGATGAAGCTTGAACTTCGAGAACTCCATGAGAACAGCCTCATGGAATTGATGTTTGACACTTTCATTGCATAAGCAAACGAAATTCGCTGACAAGCAGGCTAATTTGCATTTTCTATGGTGAGACTGAAGCCATTGATAGCTTATTCTCAGCTGTTGCAGGTCCTTTTAACAAAATTTAACCGCATATATTTTGTAAAATAACAGCCCTGTCGGGAATTAATAGGCTAATGGTTAGTCCGAATAATTGATCATACTCCTTTTAGCCTATTCCTTGATCACACTAAACACGCACGAGCATGTCTGTTTCGCCATCAAGCTGTAAGGGGGGAGTGAAAGGTTCGGAGAACCAAATGCCACAACCAAGGAATCTGAAAGCGTAACTCGTTAGAAATACGCCACTAAGCAGACAGCTCTGCCAGTAACAGGGGAAAAGAAACAAAATAAAGGGAATAAAAAGCTCCCGGCGTAAGCCAACACAAAATAACCCCAAAAGAGGGCAAACTCGGCAATAGCGAGTAGTAAACAACAAGGAACCTCACGCACTCCACACAACGGGCATAAAACTAGAGGTCAGAGATAAACAAAAGAAAGCCTGTGTAACAAGGGCGAAGAAAAGGAAATAGAAAAATAACCTGTTACCTACAGCTCTAGGTGTGAACAAGCTGAACAAAAGGTAACAGGTATTTGATTGGTTTATTGCATGTCACGGCCCAAGACACACCTATAATTAATGAAGCGACTAGGTTCAGCCCATTTGCACCTTGCACCGTGCTTAGCAGCCCAAAAACACGCCGTTAAAATAGCAAAAGTGGACTTGGACAGGCCCTAAATGGACTTTACGCCATGCGCTTAGACCAAGCGCCAAGATCGCCAAGATAGAGCCCTTGGTTGGCTAAATGGCTCTAAGTCATGAAGGGTCTCATGTATCAAACAAGCCTTAAATCATCACTCTGTTTGCCAGAAATACAGTAGATATGGATGAATAACTTGAAGGGGTTCTTCTCCTGACTTATTTTTCCATAAAGTTCATAGGAAAATTTGTTAGGAGAAACAACCCTTAAAGTGATCCATCCATATCTACTGCATATCTGGCAGCAGAGTGATGGTTTGAGGCTCGTTTGATACCTCAGACCCTTGATGACTTAGAGCCATTTTACCAATCATGTATTCCATACTGTTCCAGCATAATTTACAGCTAAATCTAGTCCCACCCCCCAATTCCCATAGAGATCCATTCAAATGCAGAGACGTTATAGTATCGCTTATAAAGAAAATGGTAAGAGTACCAGAAAATAAGATATTAAGAGTCTTTTGATGTTGTTGGGTCACAGACATCAGGACGTCATGGCATGCAAAGGATACGCGACCAAATATTAAAAATTTAAAGGCACAGTCAACTTAGTGTACGTAAACTTCTGACCCACTGGAATTGTGATATAGAGTTCAATAGGAAAATGAGTCAGGAGAAACAACCCTTCAAGTGATCCATCCATATCTACTGCATATCTGGCAGCAAAGTGATGGGTTGAGGCTCGTTTGATACCGCAGACCCCTTGATGGCTTACTGCCATTTAGCCAACCATGGGTTCCATACTATTCCCGTGTAATTAACAGCTTAAAGGAGAAGTTCGGTATTTAGCATGTTAAGCCCTGTTATAAGGTTATTTACGATCATATGCAACGGTCCATATCAACATTTTGACAAACTGTGTAGTCTTGAGATATATTGCTTTTTGGTCATGTCACAGCTAACTTACACAATGGATCTGGATGGGCATATAGAAAATCTTTCAAAAAACACTATAAACTCTCGTTTTCAGAGATGCGAAACTCACCGAGCGGTCACTGATGTCCGTTGATGTTCCTGACACCATAATCATTGCAAAGTATGCTTCGTATCGGGTTAATTTATCATTTTATTAGATCCATTGACTTGTATAGACACAAAGGAGGTTTAGATAGACACATCCACATCCGGAAACCGGAAATACTTCTGAATTGTTTTGGAAAGTTTGTATTTTTCTGTTGCTCACTAGTGGTCTTTGTGCGCTCGCAGTGAAGGAATCATTTGCATAAACGCACCACTAATTTAGTGAAATGGATCCTTTTGAAGAGTTCGTACAAGCTGCAAAGCAAACCCCAACCCGGTGACCCGGAAGCGGCTGTTCTTCTTCTACGGTAGCCTTCAAATTCAGCCAAGACCTCCCAAAATTTCAAGTGGACCGTTTACAAACTGTATACTGTATGGCTGTACGGCGACTGAAAATAGTTATATAAATCTTTAAACCGGTCATTTAAAACATGTTGATGAATTAAAACTGAAATAATCTGTCTGTAAACAATTGTTGGAAAAATGACTTGTGTCATGCACTGACTTGCCAACACTATAGTTTGCATTAAATCTGTGGAGTGGTTAAAAATAAGTTTTAATGACATCAACCTAAGTGTATGTAAACTTCTGACTTCAACTATATATGTGTGTGTCCTTTGATTTTCTCATTGTTCAAGAAAAACACAACTCTGACTTTATACATCTCTTTTTTTGCACCAAATCGGTCTGCAGGACAACCGACTAGTCTCAAGCACATCATCCCAAACCCCCATGTGGCTGCGGGTTCGATTCCCAGCCCTGACCCTCTCTGTACTGTCATACCATTGCTATCTGCAGCCCCAGTATTTTCCTTACCACTGAATAGGCGGGGTGGCCCACCCGGCCAAGAGGACCTGCAACCCTCCCTGAAATTAGTGAATCACTATTGGTTTCAATGGAGAGTTTTAGTGTCACATGGTCTAAATGATATTTTAGAGGCCTCACCACCCCAGCAAGACATGATAATGGGGGGGGGGGGGGGGGGGGGGGGATAATGAACCCTCTCTGCCTTCCCCCACAGGAATAAAAGTGAATAAATATATAAAGAAGACAGAGTGCCTGCTGTCTTTTTAAAAACAGAAACAACCACATGCAGGCAGTGCATTGGCTGCACAGCACTGAGGAGTGACTGGAAGCGTGTGAGCAGAATGCTCCGGGTGTAAGGGGGAGGTGGGTTGTGTTTGTCTGCACCCTCCCCAATTAGAGGAGAACATTAAAGCTGTGAAGCAAATCTACGAATACAACTAGGCATTCTAAATTGAGAAACAAGTCAAGGGGAATAATTGGGTTAAAAACAGGAAGGCATAACTTACATGCCAATATGTGCATGTAAATGAGTCTTCCTGTCCTAGACTAGTTACACACCCAAAACTGGTTCAGTAATCCCACACATGCTTCGGTCATTTGTAAATAAAGGTGAAAGTAAAACAATATTTTATATACAAACCCCAATTCCAAAAAAGTTGGACACATAAAAGCAGTGATTTGTAAATTCTCTTTTACATATATTTAATTGAAAACAGTAAAAAGAAAGTATATTTAATGTTTTACCTTATCAACTTTATTGAATTTTGTAAATATATGCTTATTCAGAATTTGATGCCTGCAACACTGTCATGGTCTGCAGGCTTATTTTTTCCTTTGTTTCCCGTTTTCCCTCTAGCACCTTGGACGTCTTTTCTGTTCTTATTGTCTGTGTCCAGTTACGGTTGATCTCCAGATCTTCTTTTTCCCGTTTTTACTCTATTTTTCAGTCCTTGTTTCTCTACCCTCCTTTGTTCGCTGCTTTATTCATTTTCTCTCCTTTCTAACTCACTGCTTGTCTTTTCAAACCTACTAGTTATTCCGCCGTATTAGAGGGGTTGCTTTGATTTATTATTTTTCTTTCCTTACCTCTGTCAGTCCGCCCTCTCTTATTGGGGTTCTAGAGCTACTTAGTTTTCTGCTACCTATTCTCGTAGTTCGAGTTTTGTCGCCCATATATTTCGGGTTGTTTTCATTTCTCCACGTTCTGTCTCCGTTTCAGTGTTTCTTCAGATTGAGGACGGAGCTATTTGTGTTTTTCTTTTATTTCTTTTCCCGGAGACCCTTCGCTCTATTGGTCTTCACTTAGTGGAGACTTTCTGATTCCTTTCTGTCGGTGTCCTGGTCCTCCAAAACAGACTCTCCCCCTTACAAACACGTTCCAAAAAAAGTTGGGACAGGGGCAAAAAAAAAACTTGGGAAGTTCAAAAAACACCTGTTTGGAACATTCCACCGGTAAACAGGTGATGCTATCATGACTGGGTATAAAAGGATATCAAAAGACTCTTGATATCTTATTTTCAGGTTCTCTTATAAGCGATACTATAACCTCTCTGCATTTTTAATGGATCTCTATGGGAATTGGCCGGTGGGACTAGATTAAGCTGTAAATTCCACTGGAATAGTATGGAACCCATGGTTGTCTAAATGGCTGTTTCATTTTATTTTTCATAGAGTTCAATAGGAAAATGAGTCAGGAGAAACAACCCTTCAAGTGATCCATCCATATCTACTGCATATCTGGCAGCAAAGTGATGGGTTGAGGCTCGTTTGATACCGCAGACCCTTGATGGCTTACAGCCATTTAGCCAACCATGGGTTCCATACTATTCCCGTGTAATTAACAGCTTAAAGGAGAAAGTTCGGTATTTAGCATGTTAAGCCCTGTTATAAGGTTATTTACGATCATATGCAACGGTCCATATCAACATTTTGACAAACTGTGTAGTCTTGAGATATATTGCTTTTTGGTCATGTCACAGCTAACTTACACAATGGATCTGGATGGGCATATAGAAAATCTTTCAAAAAACACTATAAACTCTCGTTTTCAAAGATGCGAAACTCACCGAGCAGTCACTGATGTCCGTTGATGTTCTGACACAAAAATCATTGCAAAGTATGCTTCGTATCGGGTTTAATTTATCATTTTATTAGATCCATTGACTTGTATAGACACCAAAGGAGGTTTAGATAGACACATCCACATCCGGAAACCGGAAATACTTCTGAATTGTTTTGGAAAGTTTGTATTTTTCTGTTGCTCACTAGTGGTCTTGTGCGCTCGCAGTGAAGGAATCATTTGCATAAACGCACACTAATTTAGTGAAATGGATCCTTTTGAAGAGTTCGTACAAGCTGCCAAAGCAAACCCCAACCCGGTGACCCGGGAAGCGGCTGTTCTTCTTCTACGGTAGCCTTCAAATTCAGCCAAGACCTCCCAAAATTTCAAGTGGATGTTTACAAACTGTATACTGTATGGCTGTACGGCGACTGAAAATAGTTATATAAATCTTTAAACGGTCATTTAAAACATGTTTTAAATGTAAACGTAAATTACAAGAAGACACCAATGACCACTCGGTGAGTTTCCCGTCTTTGAAAACGAGAGTTTATGGTGTTTTTTGAAGGATTTTCTATATGCCCATCAAGATCCATTATGTAAGTTAGCTGTGACATGAGCAAAAAGCAATATATCTCAAGACTGCACAGTTTGTCAAATGTTGATATGGACCGTTGTATATGATCGTAAATACCTTATAACAGGGCTTAACATGCTAAATACAGAACTTCTCCTTTAATCTAGTCCCACCCCCCAATTCCCATAGACATCCATTCAAATGCAGAGAGGTTATAGTATCACTTGTAAGAGTACCTGAAAATAAGATATCAAGAGTTTTTTGATATCCTTTTATACCCAGTCATGATAGCATCACCCTGTTTACCTGTGGAATGTTTCAAACAGGTATTTTTTGAACTTCCAAGTCTTTTTTTTGCCTCTGTCTCAACTTTTTTGGAACGCAGAAAATCAAATTCAGAATTAGCGTATATTTCCAAAAATCAATAAAGTTGATCTTCTGATATCTTTCTTTGTACTGCTTGCAATTAAATATATGTAAAAGAGAATTTACAAATCACTTCTTTCTGCTTTTATGTGCATTTTACAGACTGTACCAACTTTTTTGAAATTGGGGTTTGTAGTATGTTTCATTATTTATTTTTGCTGTTTGACACAGTAGAATCTGCTCCTAATTACTGAGATTGTAGAATTTAATAGAAACTTCCAGTAATATCTTTCTTCCAGCCAGTTTAATTTTATCTCAATATGCATAAGTAAAATGAAGGGGGCTAGACATTTATGAGCCTACATTGGCACGGGTTATTTCAAGGTCATTTTGATTCTGGGAAACCTGAGGTAGGAATGGCAGGAAAAAACCTTGTGGGAGATTAACTGCCTGTATGATTATTTCTCTGAAACTTTTTTTTTCCATCAATGGAACCAACCGTGTGGTGCTTAGGGCCCTTTCTTTCCGTAGATCCAGATTTACAGATATCAGATTTATATTTATTTATATCCTCAGTGTATATTTACATGTATGTGTGTGTGTCTACAGATCCCACCAGTATTATTGTCAACATCAATTAATATGAGCAAAAAGTGCAGGATTTAATTCAGTTTATTGTTACAAATGTATACTATGCTCAGAAAAAAATAGAAAATTATATCGTTTAATTGTGATACCATTGATCAGAAGAAAGAAAAATCTTTAATGCAAAATTATTTATTTGTGTCACAATGTGTGTGTCACAATTATTGGAATCCCTATAATAAGTACTTTATGCACCCTCCCTTTGCCAAGATAACAGCACTGAGTCTTCCTCTGTAATGTTTGTTGAGGATGGAGAACACATAGTTCAGACCATTCCAGAATCTCTCCATATCCTTCAGAGTCCTTGGTCCTCAGCTCCTCACTTGTGGACTCTCCTCTTCAGCTCACCCCACAGGATGGCAATGGCAAAACCTTGATTCTGTGGTCAGTGAACACCTCTATTTATTAGCATACGTTCAGGCTATTGTTGGCTTTATCTTGGGTTGATTTGACAGAATACAAATGTTTAGTGGTGAAAAATATTTTTATGAATTCACAGATGCACGCTATTTTCCACTGTGTCAGGCATGGGTAGGTATAGTTGCAGGTGAGACTGGGTGTGGGGTTGCTTGTTAAAGGGACAAGCTACGTGACAATAGTGCCACTTAGTTGTCACGAATCATGTACTAATAAAGCTTGAACACGATGTTTGTTGTTTCCAGTTTGGTTGCAGGTGCAATGAATGTCTGAGGCTTGTCTTCCATTATGCATACTTTTGTTCTGCGTACTTGCATACTAGATAGTATGTTATTCGAAGTTTACTAGCTAGAACGTACTTAGTATACAATAGTATACAAGAGCGCAAGTACGCTTCAATTTCGTTCAATTTGGAACACACTTGATGACATAGTCAGAAGAATACCTTCTACCTTACAGGAAAAACAATAGAATCACCTCCACGAAACTACTCGATAGCTACGGTACAGTTAGCATCATTAAGCATTTGAAATTAACTTGAAATGTTATGGTACAATCCATCACATTATTGACAATAAATATTTGTCACACGCCGTGACCACACCCCTGGGAAGACAGCAAGACGCAAGGAAACTAAAGTTTGTTCGGTCTTACAACGTTTTTATTCTCACACGGAAAGAGAAAGATAGTAGGCACACGCCTCAGTTGACAAAATAAAACAAAAAAAAATCTTCTCTTCGCCCTCACGGGTTCCGGTACTAGGAAATAAAACATTAAATTAAAATAATAAACTAACACAAAATCAGCCTTTCGGCTCAACGCTCCCAGCTTTGCAGCTGCTTTCTCGTTTGCGCGCTCTCACTCTCTCTCTCCGATGGCAACATTTATCAGGCGATTTTCGTCGCTCAGCTTCATAGAAAATTAATGAACTTCTGGCAACTGGGCGACCAAATCGCTTGCTGTGTGAATGGGGGTAAGGGGTTTTGGCCTGCGCGTCACCTCATATTTATACCCCAGTGAAACAGGAAGTTGAGAATGACCACATAATCGTTTCTAAAGACTCAGGTGTGCTTAAAAAATGTAAAATATCAGTGGGAATATACCGTTGCTCTGATGTTTTTTTGAGAAAATATTAAAATTTTTATGAAGAATCTTTTCTTAAATTAAAGATGAGGGGCTCTATCTTGGCGATCTTGGCGCTTGGTCTAAACGCATGGCGTAAAGTCCATTTAGGGCGTGTCCAAGTCCACTTTTGCTATTTTAACGGCGTGTTTTTTGGGCGCTAAGCACGGCGCAGCGTGCAAGTGGGTTGAACCTAGTCTCTTCATTAATTATAGGTGTCTTGGGCGTGACATGCAATAAACCAATCAAAATGTCAACAAATACAATAAAGCTGTCAGGTTGGCAACCCATAGGTTCACGCATATTTTCCCTTGTTTTATAATGTCCTGCTTATGGAAATGTGACCAACCTGTTTTACTGGTAGCGTAATGCTTTACAACAATCCACTTTCCCAGGAAGACCGTTAAAAGTGCGATTTTCAGCAGGGGAAACAGACCTGCTCCTGTAAAGCACACATGCAGATAATGGTATTAAAATTAATTGTGAATTAATTGTAACATGCTGCAAATTTGTTTTTGTTTCTAATTAGATACTTAGTTCTCTTTAAAATCTTTTGTTCAGTTATGGAATAACAGGTGAAATCAGCAGGGTTTTAATAAGCTGAGGGTATGGAAACCTTGTCATTAAAAAAATATGAAGGACGAAGAATAGCTAAGGTTACAATTCAGTTAACATGGTGACATTTATCTCAGTTTTTTAACCATAGGCTATCGAAAAAACCTTATGCACAGCGAATCCGCTGTAGCCTAGGCTATTTGAAAAACAATAAAAGCAATATTCACTGGACAAGGTTTTGAACTTTTTTCAGTCACAAACCATTCTATTTACTTACAGGCTGTATTCCTAGATAAACAGAGCTGTATTGTAATGACATCTGAAGCGCATTTTCAAACTCAAATGTCCGTCTATTGCAGTGCGCGAGTTTTCCATTGAATGACAATTCACGCATTAGGTGTAAATGACAATTCGCGCATTAGGCTTGATATAAATGTTATCAGCTCTTTTTAATGGATAGCCATTTAACGTACCATCGCACATCGCCTGGATGTTGATGAAGTGGGCTGAGAGCAATGTAATGTGGCATCGTTTCCCTTCGCTGAGGGAAAGGTATGTGGACCTAGGGAACCTTTTATTATTATGCATTTTTGATATAGCCTACACAATAATAATATTTCACATTGTGATCTAGATATTTTAGTCATGCTTGTCATGCCCCTGTGTGTAACAGACAGGAGGGTACGCGAGTTGTGCACACGCCTATGTAGACGCACTTATATGCAGCGTTAAAATAACATGTAAACAACTGCGACATGACTTTAGACCAGGTTTGTGGTGGTTCTAGCGCAAGCGCTTTCTGCTGGCTCAAGATAGCAATACGCCAGAAAGAATCCTGGCCACTCCTCATCTTAAGACCAACACGCCCAGTTCACTTGTAATGGGCGCAGGAATACATGGTAGTTAAACGACGTGAACGCAAGGCGTTATTATGAACCATGCGCCGGATGTAAGATAGCAAAGACACTTGCATTTCAGTTAGCGCTGCTTAGCGCCAGGTGTAAGATAGGGCCCGAGATGTTTCTCACATTTTGAGTGTAAGGTCATGCTGATAAATGACAAAGACATTTTTAATAGCATTTTTGGCTCATATTTTCCAGGGTTGGCAACAATTCTGGTGGGCACTGTATATACACAGAAATATATGTAACTGAAATATATAGATGTGAGTGTGTATTTGTGCGTAAGTGTATATTTGTGTATATTATGTGTTTACAAAAGTAGAATTAATACGTTGGTGGTGGTTGATACAGGATCAGAACCAGCTGTTATTAACGGCGGTCTAATTTGTTTGACTGTGAAAGTCGTGCTTATCCAGACGAGAGCCCCCCTCATGGGGACCCGCGTACTGCATGCACGTGATTCTGGAACTCTCAGGATCTGTGATGTCACCGTCCTTTTCCGATTGGCCTGCGGGCGGGTGCAGATTTGCCTGGTTGTTTTCCCTGTGTCTGCATCGCGGTCCTGTCCGGGTTCCCCTGCCGTCAGGGCAGACTCGCGTTGCTTCTGCGCATTTGGATTTCTGGGTTAGCGTCTGAGCCTCCTGCCTCCGGTGTGTTCCAGCGTGCGGCTGGGTGCTCTCTCTAGGTCAGTAGGAGTGCTGAGGTAACAGCAGAACTGGCATAAAGGCCCGGCGGAGGACATCCATGACTGAAGAAGATTTTAATATTTTATGTATCAGCACTGTGCTGTAGAATAATTGCAGCTCTTTGCCACAGTAACTCTTAGTTATGCAGTGGCAATAAGACAGCCAAAGTTTGCATTGAGATTTAACTGAGGATTTAAAATTTAGGCATACATTTTAACTTTTAAAAAACATTTTTTAAGGAAGACAATAGACTTGATGTTCATGGTTGTGGAAAGCTGATACTTTATGATAGAACTGTACTTTATCTGACCTCATATGAAAGACGATGATTAAGAGGACGATTACGCATTCAGAAATGGTGTGAATCAACCTGAAGAGAAAACGCTTAAGCTCATACGTGAGAGCTCATTTTGTCCTCATGGGTCAGGCCAGGTTAATGTACAGTTGAAGTCGAAAGTTTACATACACCTTAGCCAAATCCATTTAAACTCAGTTTTTCACAATTCCTGACATTTAATCATTGTAAACATTCCCTGCCTTAGGTCAGTTAGGATCACAACTTTATTTTGAGAATGTGAAATGTCAGAATAATAGTAGAGAGAATGATTTATTTCAGCTTTTATTTCTTTCATCACATTCCCAGTGGGTCAGATGTTTACATACACTCTGTTAGTATTTGGTAGCGTTGCCATTAAATTGTTTTACTTTTGTCAAATGTTTCGGGTAGCCTTCCACAAGCTTCTCACAATTAGTTTCTGGAATTTTGGCCCATTCCTCCTGACAGAACTGGTGTAACTGAGTCAGGTTTGTAGGCCTCCTTGCTCGCACACGCTTTTTCAGTTCTGCCCACAAATTTTCGATTGGATTGAGGTCAGGACTTTGTGATGGCCACTCCAATACCTTGACTTTGTTGTCCTTAAGCCATTTTGCCACAACTTTGGGAGTATGCTTTGGGTCATTGTCCATTTGGAAGAGCCATTTGCGACCAAGCTTTAACATGAGATGTCTTGAGATGTTGCTTCAACATATCCACATAATTTTCCTTCGTCATGATGCCATCTATTTTATGAAGTGCACCAGTCCCTCCTGCAGCAAAGCACCCCCACAACATGATTCTGCCACCCCCAAGCTTCACGGTTGGGATGGTGTTTTTCGGCTTGCAAGCCTCACCCTTTTTCCTCCAAACATAACGATGGTCATTATAGCCAAACAGTTAAATTTTTGTTTCATCAGACCAGAGGACATTTCTCCAAAAAGTAAGATCTTTGTCCCCATCTGCAGTTGCAAACTGTAGTCTGGCTTTTTTATGGCGGTTTTGGTTTAGTGGCTTCTTTCTTGCTGAGCAGCCTTTCAGGTTATGTCGATATAGGACTTGTTTTACTGTGGATAAAGATACTTTTGTACCTGTTCCCTCCAGCATCTTCACAAGGTCCTTTGCTGTTGTTTTGGGATTGATTTGCACTTTTCGTACCAAAGCACGTTCATCTCTAGGAGACCGAATGCGTCTCCTCCGTGAAGGGTATGACGGCTGTGTGGTCCCATGGTGTTTATACTTGCGTACTATTGTTTGTACAGACAAACGTGGTACCTTCAGGCATTTTGAAATTGCTCCCAAGGATGAACCAGATTTGTGGAGGTCCACAATTTTCTTTCTGAGGTCTTGGCTGATTTCTTTTGATTTTCCTTACATTTACATTTACATTACAATTATTTGGCAGACGCTTTTATCCAAAGCGACGTACAATAAGTGCATATTGAAGGTCATTGACGCGACTACAAAGCAAATCCGACAAAGCACAACTTTCTCACATCGTAGGAGCTATCCCTAGTAATAAACATGAGTAGTACACACAGTCAGCTATACATTCTGTACTATAAAATAACCAAAAACACAAGATAAATAGAAAACAAGCAAAAAACAGGACGCGGGTACTATAGAATGGCCCTATATAGGTAGTTTAGTCGAGGTGTAGTCTGAAAAAGTGCGTTTTCAGACCACGACGGAAAACATGATGTTAAGCAAAGAGGCACTTAGTTTGAAGGTAGGCCTTAAAATACATCCCCAGGTACACCTCCAATTGACTCAAATAATGCCAATTCAGAAGTTTCAGAAGTTTCCTATCAGAAGTTTCTAAAGCCATGACATAATTTTCTGGAATTTTACAAGCTGTATAAAGGCACAGTCAACTTAGTGTATGTAAACTTCTGTCCCACTGGAATTGTGATATAGTGAATTAAAAGTGAAATAATCTGTCTGTAAACAATTTTTGGAAAAATTACTTGTGTCATGCACAAAGTAGATGTCCTAACTGACTTGCCAACACTATAGTTTGCTAACATGAAATCTGTGGAGTGGTTAAAAATGAGTTTTAATGACTTCAACCTAAGTGCATGTAAACTTCCGACTTCAACTGTACATGCTGAAATGTTGCTTTTTCACTGTGTCCGTCTCCCAAGTTCCCAACCACCACACTAACCCTTCAGACCAGTGCCTAAGAGTGTACAACATGCCCCTCTCTCTTCTTCTCTTTCGTCTTTATCACTCTGGAACTTTATGACTCAGACAGGCAGTGTACAGTACATGCACTTACTGCTTTTCAGTACACATATGCGGGGCTCTTCCTGTGGACAGAATCAAAACTGTGTCTTTACTCAGAAACATCCCAAGACCTATTTTCATCTTGTTTGGTTTTACATTTTTGATCGGTTTTGACTTGAATTCTCTCTCGCCCTTACCCCCCCCCCCTCTCTCTCTCTCTCTCTCTGTCTTTCTCCCACCTCTCTCTTTCTCCCTCTCTTTCTCTCATTCTTTCTCTCCCATGTCCCCCTATCTCTCCTTCTCCCTGTCTCTCTCCCTCTTCCCCCCTCCCGTCACTTTCTCTCTCTCTCTCTCTCTTTCTCTGTCTCTCTCTCTCTCTCTCTCTCTTTCTCTGTCTCTCTCTCTTGTTCCCCCCACTCTCTCCCTTTCCCCGTCTCCCTCTCCCCCCTTCTCTCTGTATCTCCTCCCTCTCTCTCTCTCTCTCTCTCTCTCTCTCCATGTAGGAGCTCTGCCCATCGTGTACAGCACACTGCTGTGCTACCCGTTCACCCGTAGCGCCGCCCTGCTCATCTACATCGTCCTCTCCAGCTACGCCATCTACTCCGCCATCACGGCGCGCAACAACGTGCGGCGGCTGCGCTCCTTCGCCTGGCAGGCGCTCTTCCGCTTCTCCTTCTTCCTGCTGCGCTGGGCGGGGGTGGGCGGGGGCAGCCCCACCTCTCTACGTCACTTCCTCACCATGGACACGCTGGCGCTGCTGGGGGGCGTGATCAACATCACGCGCATCCCCGAGCGCTTCCGCCCCGGCCTCTTTGACTACTGGTGCAACAGCCACCAGATCATGCACGTGCTGGTGGTGGGCTCCATCCTCTACCTGCACTGGGGCGTGCTGGACGACCTGTTGTGGATCAACAGCTACCACTGTCCCCTGGACTGACGCACGAGGCACAGCGGGGGTAACCGGGTTTTTTTTTAGGACCTCGGGGAACGGGGGGGGGGGGGGGGGGGTTGGTGGGGTCATGGGCGGAGTTTGGTCGGGTCAGGGGCTGGGCTTTGTGGGTCACATAAGACTGTATGCAATGGAGAATGTTTGGAGGAGTTGCTGTGTGTGCTTTATATGAAGAGATGAAAACGTGGAGATTAAGTGCTTTACATATGTGTAGGTGTAGATGCAGGCAATGACACACACACACACACACACACACGCACATACTCACACACGCACACAAGCACATACTCACACACACACATACACACACACACACGCACACAAGCACATACTCACACACACACATACTCACACACACACACACACACACACACATGCACACGCATGTACATGCAGATCTTGACTAATAAAAATATGCATGCAAGCATAGGGCTGTACATATTTCACATCCTACAGCCATACACATAGACAAACACTGACAGGACATGAAATCCGGCTGATTGGTTAACAAAGTGCAAACTGGTCAGGCCTGGCCTCCATCCAAAGTGCACGCACAGACAAGTGCTATTACTCGCACCAGCATTGGCGACCTCAAGTACAATGATACAAGCGATTTACTCTCGTGTCACTGACATAAGGAACGATAGACGGATGAGCTGCAGAAACACGGCTCGTCAGTGTCGTCCTCAGAAATCAGGCGCTCCTAACACTTCACAATGGGAATGTCAGACATGACTGTGATGTAAATTGACTGTAATCTGCCAATTTGTTTTTTTCCACAACCACTGATCACAGCCAAGTAATAACATATGCACTGGGACTCTCTTCTCAATGGCAGGCTATCGCAGTCTATGCAGCATATCAGCTAGCACGGAGACTCCCATCAGCCTCGCTCAGGCACACACACACACACACACACACACACACACACATACACACGCACACGCACACACACATACATGCACACACACACAAGCACATGGACATACATGCACTAACACTGACACACACTAATACACTCACACACATACACACACTCTTACAGTAGAAACACAATCATTGTAGTTATACAGTAGGTGATGCGCACACAGATACATGATGACATTAACTGGAACTACTTGAGTTAGCATGTAAGAATGGCTCGTAATGCTTTTAATTGTGGATGGGGGTGTACGGGAATTTGGGTCGAGTGCTTGGCCAATGAACTTGCTGGTTTGGAAGTTTATGATTTGAGCATAGTCATTACTGGCCTACTGTTGTGAAAAGCAAGGCGACATCTGGCACGCAGTGTGCAGTGTGAGCGTGTGTGAGCATATGTGTGCGTGTGTGTAATTGCGTGTCTGTTTTTAACAAGTTTGCAGTGTACTTCAGCTAAAAGTGTGCCATTCAATACAAAGCTAATACATTGTGCTTTTTGAAGCACAATATTTAACATTTATTGGATAAATACTACAATATATTGGTAGTATTGTTTCAAATATGACAAGTTATGTCGAAGAGCAATTTTTAATATTTAATTTAATCCACTTTATTGCAGCTAGAGGGCGCTGATTTTGCAGTTTTACATTGATTTCAAAGTCTTTGCTCTTGGTCGGCATGGAAAGATTATAGTCTTACCAATTTAACGATCCAATTCATTTCCACAGCAACTGCCCCGAGGCCAACAGAAAATGTACTAATTGCTGATGGTGTAGTTGGTTGGCTCCCTGCTGAAGCTAGTCAGGAAGACAGGGCATTCTTGTCCTGTGTGAAGTATCACAGCCAGAAATTTTTTACAGTGCTTACTTCTTGTTAGGTAGCTACAGTTTTACTTATATATCATCAATAGTTCATACATATTTCAGCACCGCCTGAGCTGTTGGCCAGACTCTACATGAAATCAGCATCATTCAGCATGGTCTTCCGCAGTGGACTATCTCAAAAAACAGGGTTAATAGAAGCACAATAATACTGTTGGCCTTCTCTGTAATAAGCTAGCCAGCTGCCACACAGATTTGGCCCGGTTCGCTCTCAGTTATTTCCATGCCAACATGATTGCCGGTTGCAGGAGTTAACAGAAGGAGCTGTTCCAGGGTCAGAACCTGATGAGCAGTAGGAAAGACACCCATCAGTTGAAGTACTAACAGCCATTTTGGCTCAAAATGACATTAGGTGTGAGGTGAGTCAGTGGAAACCTCCATAAAATATGATAACCCAGAGTGTGAGATGCCCATGAGGCTCTTGTGATTCTTCATTCCGGTTAGACCATTTTACTCAGGCGGTTTACAGGGCAGGTTCAGAGGAAGCTGCTCTTCTCCTTTTAATCTCACACAGAATGATTGTGGCAGTGAAGACCAGTATTACCTCCAGGCTCTGATCATTCAATGCCAGTCTTGACTCTACATTTAAATTACAATTTGGTACAAGACTACATGCCAATAGCTTGTGAAGTCACAGTATTACGATAACTCTGTTTAGTTTGTTTTCTTACTATCAGAGCGCACAACGTTAGTATTGTCTTTACATGAATTGCAGCTCCAAATATAGTTTACAGTTGTTACAATGTTACATTGTAATGTTGGAGAGTTAAAGGTTGCGCTGTCAGATGGTCTCATTGGGCCGGTTTTCCAGACATGGGTTAAGCCTAGTCCTAGACTAAAATAAAAAATTCAGTGAGAAAAGTTTTTAGTCTACGCCTAGGCTTAATCCATGTCTGGGAAACGAGCCCTTGACTGGACTGCACTGTTACACTGTGTACAGATGTACCGCATTGCACACGGCATGTATGAGCCAATAGCATTGAGGACTGTAGATAGGAATGTTCTCTATTGTTCTACAGTGGTACAGTATGAAAACATAGTTAAATTGGAGCTCTAACTGACAGCGCATTTCCCAAGCACAAAAGCCCTATTCCCTCACTTTTAAAACAGAGCAAACTTAAGCAACGTTATTCGACTGAGCTGGAGGTCCCTGTCACCTCACCGCATTCCTCTGGGAAAACGGATTTTCTGAGAATAGACGTTTCCGTCAGCATACGGAAAAAAGAAACAGAAAGCAGACAAAGAAAAAGCTAAATGTCCAGCAATCGAAATGACACCTACCTCTGTTTTAAAAGGCACCGTCCCATTGGTTGATTAACTTTGCACTGGCAATATAGCTCATGTTCTGAAAGCAGTGTAATGTTTACTTTTTTGTTTTTTTTTGTTTGTTTGTTTTTTTAAATGTGTATTTATTTATGTTCTTTAGTTCTCAGAAGGGTTATACTTAAAGGTCCAGGTTTTTGTTGTTGTTGAAGTACCAGCTTCAGGCAGTGTAATGATCAGATGGAGGGGTGATTGGACTCACCCCACAGTACTGGTAAATCCGGCATGTGTGAAATGGCCATTCCTCTGACTGGCACACAGCTGTAGCAGAGCCACACCCACTCACACCCAATCCCAGAAACACCCTCACACCCAATCCCAGAAGTACCCTCACACCCAATCCCAGAAGTACCCTCACACCCAATCCCAGAAGTACCCTCACACCCAATCCCAGAAGCACCCTCATACCCTATTCTAGAGGCACCCTCACATCAATCCCAGAAGCACCCTCACGCCCAACTGCCAAATTTACAGCCGGAGGCCCCAGCTGTACCACACAGCACAGCACAAGTTATCTAATTAGCGACCACTAATATAAACTATCATCAAATGATAGTCCCTGTTTCTCATTTGGACAAGGTCTGTACCTGAAAACTTTTAACGGCTCTTTTGATTGGTTCATATCAACCTTCTACATATTTGGAAAATGGCACCTTTCATGGTAGTCCCGTCCTGGTAGCGTGCGTATCGCTGTGCACTATATCATACGTCATATCGGTACTTCTCAGAACTCAAACAGCCCGGTATCTTCTGTAGACTGACCCTACTGCATTGTAGTGTGTAGCACATCACATTAACACCAGTGTCAACCACTCTTCCATCTGTGCACAGGCATGCCACCGGTTCATTGGAGAAAGAGAGTGAGACAGACATATCAGAATCTTACCATTGTGCACTGAACAGGCTGATTGCATTCAGAGAGACCGTTAGAGCAGGAAAGAAAGGGAGTGGACAGAGGCAATACAACAATATCTAATAAACTGTACTGTTTATTTTATTTAAAAGGGCTTTGGATCAAAGTGAATAACAATAATTACAATTATTTTAAGTCCATATAAATAATGTAAAGATGTGTATGTATGTAACTGTATATATACATACAATATGTATACTGTTTTTTTTTTTTACTGAAATGCTTACATTGGATTGATCTCCTATGACTTCATCATATTATGAATGTGTTATTTTCCTTAGATAAAAAGGGTAGCAGAATATTTAAATACGGAATTATTTAATTTACTCAATAGCGCCCTCTTCCAGTGTGAAATGGTAGCGCACTACAAGACTGGTAATGAGAAACTCTTCCATAGTCTGTATCAGGGCTTCCCAAACTAAAGATCAGGAACCACTAGTGCTGCTTGACTTTTCTGTGACTACTGCTTGTGGACTTGACCTCTTTAGGATTATTTTAGATTTTATTTCCACAAATTCTGAAGTTATTCGGTGCCACTCAAATAGCCAAACCTGATAACCAAACACGTATTTATCCTTTCTGTAAACTCTCAGATGCGATTTATTTCAAAACTAAAATTAAAAACCAGACATATGATGCAGGGACAGGTTCCTGAATGAACAGCAGGAGATTTGGGAAACCCTGATGTGTGGCGTTAAATTCGGCAGTGTAAAAACAGGCTATTGAGCGGCAGATTGCGAATCTCCATTATATTTATTAGGAACGTTCAAGACATTTGCTTGCTAATGTTTGCCCATATACGGTATATACAAATGGGGGCCTGGTGAGAAACATTCACACAGTTCATCTGAAAAGATGCTGTGGAGAGGTGGAATGATTCTTGCACACATAACTTTCTTACAATGTTATAATGACTGGGTTCAGCCAGGAAGGCAGGGAGATGAGACAGTTTGGCCTGAGCAAATTAAGGGGGTTGTGAATATCTCTGGTTACAACTTAATATCTATGCATAATCAGATGTACACCGTGATTTATCTACTGACGTCATTTATTTTACATGGATAAAAGAGGAAGCTTGGCCTGATCGGTGGATGGCTGGGTGTTCATCCTGGGGGATATCACTTCTCAGGTTGCGAAAATAGTCGCTCTGTTGTAAAGGCTCTGGTTTTTATTTCTGAAAACTGGTTTTGATGAGACGATGGGGGGGCACTGGTCCTGTCTGCCCTGTCTGCCGTGGAAATCCGTTTGACCATCCAGGTGCACATCCCTGAAAAGTCCCAAGGGAGCAAACTAGAAATCCACGCACGGACAAAGAAGGCGCTCTGGCGACAAGGCCTTTTTTTTCAGAACTGCAGCCAGTCTGAGAGTCATTGTCCATCTCTGTAAATGATACTGTTAATGATATCAATAATTGAAAATATGTACAAAACATTATTAACAAAATGAAAAAAAAATGTTTTTTTAGTATGCAGGTGCCGGATAGCCTGTTTGTGATTATTTTAAAAGGGTATGACTTATTGTTACTGCTGTTACTCTGAGGATAATGAGCACTAATGGTGATGTTTAACATGCAGACAGCGAGGTTACTGTTCCCCATTTGTGCCAAATGGGCTTTTCCTGAGGGTCTGTCTGTCTCTTCCTGTATTCATATGTTTCTCTCCGT
Source organism: Synaphobranchus kaupii (assembly GCA_029718625.1). Classification (NCBI taxonomy): domain Eukaryota; kingdom Metazoa; phylum Chordata; class Actinopteri; order Anguilliformes; family Synaphobranchidae; genus Synaphobranchus; species Synaphobranchus kaupii. The sequence goes on along the minus strand of CM056386.1, from coordinate 45,934,155 downwards.
TTTGTTTCAGTCCCCTCCTCTTTCCGTCCTCTGCACGTCCGTGTCTTAAGGGCCGTCTCTGGAAACCGGCCTTTTGTGCCACCGTGAGGTGACTTTAGCCCCACCTGGTGGCTGTATGTGTGTACTGACATCTGCAATAGCTTGCTCCTGTGTTCCCAACGACAACTGTGACTGTGTTTGACTGGAGTGGCACAGTACAATGGGCACGGTGCCCCACACACAGATGCCAGCTGGGACAAAGGAGACCACCTCACTGCTCAACCAAACTATGTACAGTGTCTACAGGGTTATATAGGCCAGTTAATACTTTTCCACAACCTTGTATGCACATATGCACATTACATTTTGTTTGTCATGTATGTCAGTACCTTGTCTCTACGTCCATTTATATTTTGTATGTTGGCAAGTTATTCCTCCTTTGTGAATGCATAGTTAAACTGTGCCCGTCATTGTGTTTGTTTGCATTTCTTTGTCTTGTCATTGTGAAAGTCTGGCTTCCATTCCTACCTTTCAGACAGACCCTCAAATTTTCAGTCTCCTTGAACGATTGTGCAATAAACTGAGGTCTATATTTTTAACTCAACAGTCGCTGCCTGTTTTTCAGTAAAGTGGTTATTTAAGGGTGTGTGTGTTTGTTTGTGTGCATGTACATGTGTGTGTATGCATGTATTTGTGTGTGTATGTGCGTGACTGTGTGTGTGTGTGTATGCATGTGTGTGTATGTGTGTTTGTGTACTTGTCTGTGCATGTGTGTGAGTGCTGTGTGTGTGTGTGTGTGTGTACTTGTCCCTTTGTGTGTGTATGTGCATGTATGTGTATGTTGTGTGCTTGTGAGTGCATGCATATGTACATGTGCGTGCATGTGTGTGTGTGTTTGTGTGCATGTCCGTGCGTGTGTGTGCTTCTGTGTGAATGCGCGTGAGTGTGTGTGCGCGCAGCCCCTGACTGGAAGAAGCGGGCTGAGATAAGGGTGTGAAAGTTTCTTTATTATATGTGTCTGAATGGGCTCTATCTGTGCGCAGCTCTAAGTGTATGCTGGGGTGTTTGTGTTGTTCTTCAGCTGAGAGAGGAACATTTATAGAATCAATTTTATTTGATGTTGATGGTTTAAACATTCAACAGGCCCTGACACATGTGCCTAAGTTAAGTGCCCACATTACTTGTTTTCTAAAAACCATGTGTTATGATTTACACAATTCTACACCATATAAAAATTTTTGAATTGAATTTAAATTTAGTGACTGACCATAATGTCAGCATCCCTCACGTGGAGACAGAATTTAGGCTATAGGCTGGCCTGGCACAGCACGTGACGGTTGATGGCATGGCCCGTTTAATGAAACATTTTAATGGGTTGTAATCTGATCAAGAATAAATGGGAAAGCCTCCATGTCTTTTCACTTACACTCACTCTCTCACACACACACACACACACACACACACAGAATGCGTAACGCACAACAGCGCAGACACACAAAGGCACAGACAGACAATCTAATCATGCTGTGCTGCCGAGGTAAACCGCGCGAAAAGCGACGCTTTGACCTGATGGAGCTCTCGGGACCTCCGACCTTCAGCAGGTTGCAAAAGTAGCACTTGCTGCTTCCTTTTTAAAACGAGCCTGTCCGTGTGCGTCTTCCTGTCATTTGTCACTTGATTTTTTTTTGACAGACAGAAAACAAAGACACCTCCCATTTTCAATTCTGCCTCTGTCTCACTTCCCCCATCACTTCGAAAGGTCTCCACGGTTCTACCGGTGTTTTATCTTTTTTCTTTCACTCCAACTTCATCGACGCAATCTGCCGCAGGCAACTCTGCCAACTGGAACCAAGTAGTACCTGCTTGCCCCAGCTTAGCCAGGTAGGCCTACATTTTGTCTCATACATAAAGTGTTCTGTGCATATTTATTTCATAAATATATGTTTAAATTTAAAAGATATTAATTGAAGAAGCAAAGATAACAAAACATCTTAATAGAAAATAGGCAACCAACATGTGAAAGTTAGGTGCGGCTTCAGATTTGAGGAAGTAACCATTTAAGTAGGCCTAGGCTACGTTCGCCTTGCTCTTTAAGAATGAGGCTATTGGTTTTAGTGTAGCCTAATGGTCTCATTAAATATTATTTTTTATTTCGTGCAAGAACTTTCACTCAACAGCATATGTGTAATGTTGTCTAGTAGGCTATTCTAGTTTTGATTCAACTCTGATTAGTAATATTTTATTCATAAGCCATCTACAGTTGCATTTGTCAGATTTCAGGTCAATAATGCGATTAAAAGTACATCAACTTTTTTTTTTTTACAGTAACTTTTCTTAATTAAAGTCAGGTGCAGTCCATGTGAGGTTCTGGGACTTTATTCTATTGTTTCTGAGTTGTGATTATTCACCGTGTTGCAGGATTTGCTCAATAATCTGGATAACAAGATTTTATCCGAAAAATACAATATGCATGTCGTGTCGAGCATAATACAAAGCCATGCTATATGCAATTCTAAAATTGAATAAGCATCGTTAACCTAATAGATGCCAATTGGTGGCATACTGGAGCTAAATGTATACTACAGTCAGTTTTATTACAAGAGAGAAAGTTCTAATATAAGCTACTACAATATACTTTATACCAGCTAACAGTAAAGGTCAGGGGAGTTTTCACAAAGTGCATCAGGACAATATCGTAAGAGATTAATCTAGTGTTAATATGGCTTTCTTTCCCTGCAGTGACAGGTAGCCTACTTGTACGGCTAGATGCTTTATTTCTGGGCGTCATCAGCACAGCGTAGCTAATCAGTAGCTACTGACAATTCAAACATGTCCATAAACTATAGTATTTAAAACGTTTACATATTACACAGATTTGTACGTATTGTATATTGTTTTAGGGCAGGGTATATAATTCCCTACACACACAAAGTATTGTTTTTGCACCAAAATCGAAATAAATAGGCCTATATTTGAATTTTTTTTTTTTTTAAATATTAAAATTTTTGTAATAAATTATAGAATAATTACACAAGCTTGGATGGCCTACATGAATGAATGCCTGAATGTAGCTTAGCTATAAGGGGAGTACATTTTGTTTTGCTGCATGTTCTGCATAGGATGTGGTTTAACTGTTCTGAAGCAGCCCTCGTGTCTGCATACTACGTCTGACTTTAGCCTTTCTCTCTTCTGTCTCTGCCGTCCTGTATTCTTCCACTGAAGCCAAGAAACAGTAAATCTGGAACGACTGCAGTGTCAGCTGATTGTTGTAAAGCTGTAATTAACACGGATGTTATTAGCCTAATTAAAAGTATTGGTAGGCTAATGAAAATATCGAGGCTAATCGAATTGATCTTGGTTTATAGCTGAAAATGCGGAGTCTTGTAGCTGTTTCCTCATAAATGCTGCACTTTAATAGTCTAACGGGTGAGACTTTTACGACCATCACAATATGGAGGTAGCCTAAGCCTAAGTCACCTAAATAAATACAAAAATCTACAAATAAAATTCTTATTATGGAATTATGTCCCTGGTTTGAAGAATGGGAAACTGGGTCGACCAAGTTTTCTTTTTAAAAAAACCTTTCTAACGCTAACCGAGTGCTACACTTAGGGGTGGAGCTCCTGCAATCGTGCCCATAAAAGTCGCATATGTGGGTGAGCAAACATGGTTTGAATTGAAGTGTGTCAAAAGACTGAAACCAAAGGCCTCAGACAAGAGGAAGCAGTTTCAAAATGTCTCTTTTTTTCCTTTTTCTGTAATCCAGCTTTACCTTTTCCTTCCTCATAGTGTCAGTGAATGCGAATGTAGCCTACTCTGCTGATGCAACATGTACTCCTGCTGTATACGGTGTGTGGATCAGAGCTAATGCACATTATAAAATGATGCGCCATCCCACAAGCTTTTTTTTAATTTTTATTTTGTTACTTGTTTTTTTATTTTTTTACTTCAGTGTCTTAATGTAAAATCCATGTCATTGTGCGGTAATAAAGCCACCTTAATCCATCCTCTCCCTCTATATCTCTGTATCTCTGGCCCTCTATCCCTCTCTCTGCCCCTCTGTATCTCTGCCCCTCTATATCTCTCTCTCTGCCCCTCAATCCCCCTCTCTCTCTCTCTGCCCCACAATCCCTCTATATCTCTCTGCCCCTCAATCCCTCTATATATCTCTCTCTCTGCCCCTCTATCCCTCTCTCTCTGCCCCTCTATCGCTCTGCCCCTCAATCCCTCTATATCTCTGCCCCTCTATCCCTCTCTCTGCCGCTCTATATATCTATCCCTCTGTATCTCTGCCCCTCTATTCCTCTGTATCTCGGACCCTCTATCCCTCTGCCCCCATTCCTCTGACCCTCTGCCTCTCTGCCCCTCTGTATCTCTTCCTGTCTCTGTGGATCAGAATGTCCCGGAAAGTTGTGAGGAGCAGCAAGTTTCGCCACGTCTTCGGCCAGGCCGTGAAGGCAGACCAGTGCTACGATGACATCAGGATCTCCCAGATGACCTGGGACAGTAACTTCTGTTCGGTCAACCCCAAGTTCGTGGCCATGATTGTAGATGCCAGTGGCGGGGGGGCCTTCATGGTGCTGCCGCTGAGTAAGGTGGGTGTAGTGACTGAGTAACGGGCAGCTAGTAAAGCAAAAGATGTATAAATACTAAGGACACTGTGTAAGGTTCTAGAAAAATGTGGGTCCAGATTTTAAGTACAGTTTGATGTTCTAAAATCAGTGTAAGACTGGAATGGAGCGTAATTGAATGTTCTTCATGGAAAATCTGACTGGGGATAGAATATCTTTATACTGAAATGGGCATTTGTGGGATTGGTCTGAAGAATTTTATTTCTGGGTGTACATTTTCATGGACAGTTAGAAAGACACCCTGAATAACACAGTGGAGAAATCCATTTATAGGGAATCCATTTCTGCAAATACAATACTGCTATTGATGGTACTTAGATAATTTGTTGTCAATGTTGTGCGATCTATCTGTCTATCTATCTCTGTTTATCTCTGTATACACAGTGAAATGTTCAGTGTTAATTCAGCTCCAATAGAGTTTATTTCAGAACAATAGAGACTGAATGTATTAGAGTTGATTTAAAACAGCAAATATTACTTTGTACCTATTTATTTGTTCATGTGCTTTTCACCCGTGTGAATTTTCAACGTGAATTTTATTACCCATGGTTTTTAATGCGTCATTTTTTATTCAGTTACTGTTGTTAAAATTGATAGGCTTGTAATGGGAGAAGTGTTTCACCAAATAAGGAAGTTTGGGGCGGAGTTTTGCTAATGCTCCGTGGCGCTCTCTCTTTCGTGTTTGTCACCATATTTGGACAGCTTTTCTGTCGCTGTGGCCTCGTACAGGATGCGGAGAGAGTTGTCAAACTGAAATAACGATTTAAAAAAAACAGTGTGTCCAAACACAAGGTATCGCAGACTGTATCACTGGAGTGTAGACCTTGACTGTGTTTTTCTTTGTTTCTTTGCGTTTTGTGTCATATATATATATAAACTTAGCAGATAAACAGGTTAATAAAACACAAAGTAGCTGCCATTGAGCATCTCCCAAACTGTCCTTTCTGGTCTGAACCCCCTGTAGAAGCAGTCTGCTGCATAAGAAGTGTATAATATAAATATATTAAGTGTAACATTCGTGATAAACCTCAGTTTAGTTAGATTAATTATTGTGCTCTTGCAAATAAAGAAGATATAAGCCATTATGTCACGTTTATGAAGGCTATATGCTATATAAAGCCTTTATATGGAAACTTTGTTTAAAGTGTGACCGTATATCCTATACAATCTTTTGCCAATTAAAAAAAATATTTTTTATATGTAATTCAAATGAAAAATGAATTCACACCTCAAAACTAGTAATTAAATACATGACACAATATATAATACAGTTTTTCTCAATTGTTTAGACACATTTTTTTAAATTAAAACTAATTTCTCAAAATTGTAAACACAAAATCCATACGGTCAACACTTTCTGCAAAACTTTATGTATCTCCCGTCAAAATCAAACACTATTTTCAAAACCATACACTCTCATCCAAAAGTGACATTTTTCCTTCAAATAATAAACACTAGTCAACAGATGAACACAAATTATAAATGGCAATTACACACTGGTGTAAAAAAATTTAAGACACTATTACCATTATATTAGTTATATATTAGTTCAGTATTATTTGAGTGTACTGGCCAATACAAATATTGTTATTTCTTATTTTTCCAAATTACAAAAATGCTGTAGAGAGTAAAATAAAAACAAACAGGAGAAAATGAAAAAAAAACTACTGTACTGGGAGTAAACAAAAAAGTGTAAAAGTAAAAACAAATTCCAAAAATAAATTAGTCTGGTCTTTGCTCTTGATCAGGCCACATATTCTCATGCACATCACACATTATATTTTTTCTCTGGCCAAGCAGTGAGAGAATGGTCTTTTGGAATGATACAGCCACCCCTTGGCATGACTGAGAAATGAAAAGGCAATGTTTCATTGAACTAGCTTTGAAACAGAGCATCACGGTGGAAACTCACATTGTGTGTGTGTGTATGTGTGTGTGTGTGTGTGTGTGTGTGTGTGTGCAGTACAGGAATCACAGAGTATTGATATGTTACAGTAAATAACAATAGAGCAGGTCTACCTATTCACATTTATAAATGTTCGTCAGCCATTGTTCTCCACATACAGGAGAGCTCACATTTTGCCCTTTTATTTGTGCTAAAGCTCTGATTGCTGATTGAATAATTAAATCAACTAGTGTTTCACCTATGAAGAATGTGTGTGTTAATTGATATTGGAGTTTATAGTTTTTAATGGCAGTGTTTTTCACGTGAAAACAAGAGATATGCTTTTTGAAAATTGTGCCTAAAAAATTGTGTGAAATGTATTCAAAAAGTGTTAAAGAGACTGAAATTTGTGTTAAAACAAGCAACACTATGTTGCTTATAATTTTGGAAAGATGTCTATCTGTTGGCACATGAATGTTTTATTTATAGGGTCATAATACCAATTTTAGTGTCTAAACAATTGAGAAAAACTGTAATATACGTATGACACAATTGATCTTAAGTTGAATTCACTTGTTTAGCATGTTAAGTGCATTCTCAGTGGGTTAGCATTATTTGTTACTGTGGTAAGTGTATGGTGTGTCTGGTAGCATGCGGATTGAAACTGGGGTTCTATGGGAGAGAGCACTCACCTGGGTGTGAAACAGAGACTTAAGGCCCCAGTATACTTAAAACAAAATTAAATTGGCGGATTCACTAAGGCTGTTGAAATGTTGTTGAATACGGCGCTGGGAGCAAATGTCAGTATACTCACTACAACTTGAGGTCTGTTTGTTTAATGACGCTCCAAGCCAGATGGATTAGAAACTCGTTATAAGTTTCGATATCACAATCATTGTCTCAATGCGCTAATGTGCCCATTATGCAAATGCGGTCAATGCGCTCCTGAAGGAGAGCCACAACGATTCACACTTAGAAAGTAAAGAAACTAATCTAAGTGTAGGCTACTTTTATAATTACAACATAGCCTTTGCAGTATTGCTATGTTGAAAGAGTAATGGCAGGATGAAAATGTAACATGAACCCTGATGAAATACTTACAAATTTAAAATCACAATACTGAAAGGGGGAAATTGGCGACTCTAGGGTTAAGAAAACTGTGAGTAAAATCAACTTATCAAATGTAAAAAGGGGTTTCTTTAAAGATGGAATTTCAGTGTCTCTATAGTCCCTGCTTGCGTGGTCATACAAGTGGATATATCCTTGAACAGTTTCAGCCAGTCTAGCCTTGGTGACCAATTGCAGGCAACTTCATTTCAACTAGTTCAGCTGACCAGCCTGCACACACTACGGCGATTGATACCAAATGCGATGCTTCGTTTTGGTCTCAAACCAGCCAAAATCCTTTGCGAATCACCCAAATTCGATTGGGGCCACAGTCATAGAGCTTCAGACCAGCGATGATGACAGAGGCTGATAGGAACCCTTTGCCCCTCAGCCACAGTCCTAACTAAGTTAGACTTCATTAAGGATGACTAGAGGAAGGGTTATTAGATTGGCATCAGCAGACCGAGCTCTCCTCTGCTCCTTTCCTTCTCTTTCACTGGTCACCAGCAGGGAAATGATGGTCGACGGCAGTGTATTTAAGCAAAGTCAGCTTTCGTTCTCCCCCCGTCTCTGTCAGAGCCAGTGTGACTCTGCCTTAAAAATAATTTAGTGCAGTGTTTCTGAGCATGTGTGTGTGCGTGTGTGTGCGTGTGTGCACCCATTTGTGTGTGTGTCTGTGTGTCTATGCGCACATGTGTGTATGTATGTGTATGTATGTGTGTGTGTGTGTGTGTGTGTGTGTGTGTGTGTGTGTGTGTGTGAATGAGTGTGCATGTGTGTGTATGTTTGTGTGTGTGTCTTGTGTGTGTGTGTGTATGTGTGTGTATGTGCGTGTTTTTGCAGGGGTGTGAGTGTGTGTGTCTGTGTGTCTACATACCCATGTGTGTATGTGTGACTGCATGTGTGTATGTTTGTGTGTGGGTGTGTGTGCGCCTGTGTGTGTGTGAATGAGTGTGTGTGTCTGTGTGTGCATGCGTGTGTATGGCAAGGGGTCACACTCGCCTCCCTCTCTCCCCCTCAGACAGGGCGTATCGACATGGCCCACCCCACCGTGTGCGGGCACACCGGCCCGGTTCTGGACATCGAGTGGTGCCCCCACAATGACAACATCATAGCCAGCGGCTCAGAGGACTGCAGCGTCATGGTAAGCATTAGTTACACATACAGCATCAGCAGCATCGTCATGCTGAGCATTAGTTACACATGCAGCATCATCAGCATCGTCAGGGTGAGCGTTAGTTACACATGCAGCATCACCAGCATCGTCATGGCGAGCGTTAGTTACACATACAGCATCATCAGCATCGTCAGGGTGAGCGTTAGTTACACATACAGTATCATCAGCATCGTCATGCTGAGCATTAGTTACACATACAGCATCATCAGCATCGTCATGCTGAGCATTAGTTACACATACAGCATCATCAGCATCGTCAGGGTGAGCGTTAGTTTCACATACAGCATCATCAGCATCGTCAGGGTGAGCATTAGTTACACACACAGAATCAGCAGCATCGTCAGGGTGAGCGTTAGTTTCACATACAGCATCATCAGCATCGTCAGGGTGTGCGTTAGTTACACATGCCGCATCATCAGCATCGTCATGGCGAGCGTTAGTTACACATACAGCATCATCAGCATCGTCAGGGTGAGCGTTAGTTACACATACAGTATCATCAGCATCGTCATGCTGAGCATTAGTTACACATACAGCATCATCAGCATCGTCATGCTGAGCATTAGTTACACATACAGCATCATCAGCATCGTCAGGGTGAGCGTTAGTTTCACATACAGCATCATCAGCATCGTCATGCTGAGCGTTAGTTACACATACAGCATCATCAGCATTGTCAGGGTGAACGTTAGTTACACACACAGAATCAGCAGCATCGTCAGGGTGAGCGTTAGTTACACATACAGCATCATCAGCATCGTCAGGGTGAGCGTTAGTTACGCCCACAGAATCAGCAGCATCGTCAGGGTGAGTGTTAGTTACACACACAGAATCAGCAGCATCGTCATGGTGAGTGTTAGTTACACACACAGAATCAGCAGCATCGTCAGGGTGAGCGTTAGTTTTACATTCAGCATCGTCAGGGTGAGCGTTAGTTACACATACAACATCATCGGCATCGTCAGGGTGAGCGTTAGTTACACATACAGCATCATCAGCATCGTCAGGGTGAGCGTTAGTTACACATACAGCATCATCAGCATCGTCAGGGTGAGCGTTCGTTACACACACAGCATCATAGATTGTCACGGTGAGCATTAGTAACACACACAGCACCATCAGCATCTCCAATGGGAAGCTACCGTTTGGTAGATTAGTTTTCCTGAAATCTGACTCTTTCAAATCCTGGCTCTATCAAATTCTAGCCAGGTTTATTTTATAGGTTGGTTGAGTTGAGTTGGCTTCCAACTGGAGCCCCACCTGGAGCCCCACCCATACTAAGATTGTGATTCCCCAAAAGAAGCAAATGGAGCACCTGGTCATTGGTTTATTAGTGCTTTCCCAGAACTTGGGCAGAATTATCTCACATGAGTATGAGTCTGGTTGGGCTCATAGTTCTGTAAGGTCAAAGGCTATAAATCTGAGAAGCTGATTGGCCAGACTCAGTTGTCCAGAGGGACAATCAAGTATCAAAGATACTATATCACAAAATCACTTTCATTCAATATGCTTGACTGCTGCACTGTGAGATTAAAGCCAGGACACTGAATGAATGCCTAGTTCTCTGTGCTAACCCCCCCCCCCCTCCCTGTGCAGATTTGGGAAATCCCCGATGGGGGTCTAACGAAGCCTCTCACCGAGGCGGTGGTGACACTGGAGGGCCACTCCAAACGTGTGGGCATTCTGAGCTGGCACCCCACTGCTCACAACGTGCTCCTGAGCGCAGGTACTGCCATGCCCAGACAGCATCTCGTTCAGCGTGCACACGCTCAGAGAAGCGTGCTTATAACTTCTGCTGTGAATGTTTCAGAGAAGCGTGCTTATAACTTCTGCTGTGAATGTTTCAGAGAAGCGTGCTTATAACTTCTGGTTTGAATGTTTCTGCAAATATCTATCTGTATAGATGACTATATAAGAGCTTTGTAAGTTCTTAGTTTAATTAAGTGTAAGTTCTAAGTAAATTTGTTGTATATTTACATTTAAGCGAAACGCTAATCCCTAATACTGATATTGAAGCCCCATTATAGGGGTTCTCTATTAGTGCTAATTCCAAAACTGTGTTACCAAGCTGCGAGAGCAAGGCTTCATGAATTAGGTAGAGCTATCTCGTGTGATCAGTGACATGCTGAACCAATCATAGGCCCGGATTCAGAGATGGCCAACTTAAGCGATGCGCTTAAGTGCCTCTCCTGCATGGCTTTTACGCGAGTTGATCTACGCCGTATTCTAACTCAAGCTCCACGGCTGCTTTTCTCAAAATGTGGGTGGCACAGGGCATGATATTCTAATGACCTGTTTCTTGTACCTGCACCTGGGTTGCCATCTTTCTACTAAAAAAATGTATGTGGGGGTAGCCTATGCATTTCCAACATCTCAGTGACTGTGCCTTTAATAACCGCATTTACCTTTGTAAAATCCTGCCTTTGTGAATCGTATTTGCTCTTGGGTGGTGGGGAAGGCAGTGAACTTATTAATACGTCATATCATAGCCTTCATGAAATTATCATAACACCTAGATATTGACGACTGGGATATACACATCACACAATCAAAAAATAATCATTGGACAGTGGTTGCACACAATATTATTAAAGGAGCTATATGTAACATTGACACCGAGCGTTTAAAATGGGTACTGCAATCCAAATTCACAATATTGGAGAGAGTCGAGACACTGAACGAACACGAGCGCAAGACGAGCCTAGCGCAACATTATATTTTGAGACGAGCTTATTCTATTTTGACAATGACAAGCGACGACGAGTCCTACACTGTGAATTGATAAGCTAATATATACGTTTGCAATTTGTTTATTATTTATTGTTTGCAAATTATAAACCAGCTCATGTGGATTTTTTATAACTCTGTCAATGTTTGTTAGATGCATGGCTGGCTATGTTTATGGTCACACAGATATAAGCTAACGTTAGTGGTATGTTTAGCGAGTAACTATATACATATATATATTTAAATCTTTAGCTAGCTAGCTAAATGGAAACGATGTTGAACTTAGCTTAGGCATTTGTAAATCGGCTGTCGGAGTGCCGGAGTACATCTGGTTGTTCGTAATGGGCAGTGGGCGGAGTCAACTCGGAGAATAGTGAATCACACAGGCCAAAACAAATACAGACGTTCCGACCCGGAATGGAAATTTCAAAGGAGAACATACTGGCTGTAGCATTGTTGTCGGAGAAGCCAGTATTTCGACTTGTTTGCATGTTTCCTTAATCTCTGACGACATATCATGGTCATTTTATGATTTAGTACAGTAAATGTGTTACATATAGCTCCTTTAAGTAAACAAATACATTGTTGGATTTACTTTTAAAAAAAGATTTAAAAATTGTTTTTTACGATTTACCTAATAAAATCATGTACGGTGGTTGAACACAATATTATTAGTGATGTCTTCAACTTGTTGGAGTCCAAGTGTACTTAATAATAGCATATTACGTGCAATCACTGTCAAATGATTTTTTTTTGAGTGCATCTGTCACACATTTGATTGTAACCTGGAGCACTGGTAGCCTACAGTCTGGGAAGTTAATTTGTGCTTCCTAATAATTTGAGAGCAGCTGAGCTGACGCAAGTACAAAGTCGTCTCTCTGTCAAAGCGAATATGATAGTATTATGGTATTATGGTATGATGGTATGATATAGACCAGTGGTTCTCAACCCTGGTCCTGGGGACCCCCTGTGTATGCTGGTTTTCGTTCCAACCACAATTGCAATACTTGAATTTTAACAAGCTGTTAATTTTTCTTAATTAGGTGTTTTTAATGTTTAGAGGGATTATTTACATTCTTAAGCCACATTATGTTAGTAATAGCTATGCATGCCATGAAGAATAAAAGTCCAATATTCACATTGTGCTGTATTGTAAACAATTAAAAGGAGGTAAAAAATGTTTTAACTGATCAAATTAAAGACTGAGGTGAATCAATTGGCTCATAATTGGTGAAATTGTGGACACATGGCCACTAAAACTAACAGTTTGGTAAATAATTCAAAGACAAAGCAAATGATAACGAGCCAAACCTGCATTGTGTTAACAAGTTTAAGGAAAAAATTATGAAGGAACTTAAACTTGTGTTCAATTACCTAATTAGGAGCCTATTCACCTGAGTTCTTACCTCTTCTTTGTAATTGTTTGCAATATAACACAATAAGCATAACAAACATGGGATTTTTTTTCTTCAGAGCATGCATAGCTATTGCTAACATAACGTGGCTTAAGAGAGTAAAGAGTTTAAAGTGTTCTCTCTATACAATAAAAACACCTAATTAAGAACAAATAACAGCTTGTTAAAATTCTGGTATTGCAATTGTGGTTGGAACGAAAACCAGCATACACAGGGGGTCCCCAGGACCAGGGTTGAGAACCACTGATATAGACGGTCAATCATACTTTTACATATTTTTCCTTTTATGACAGCTCTTTGATAATTGTAAGTATAGGCTAGGCAAAGGAAAATAAGACCAATATTATGTTCAAATAACATGCACTCATTCTAATATCCATTTATGCCAAGGATGCTGTATTTTTCATAATCCATTGGTGGCGCTAGACATAAACCCACCTTTTTTTCCGAACAAAAAATTGATTAAGTGAAAACTCTGAATATCTTGCAGACATGCCTCTTTTAATCAAATCTCCACCCCGCGCACGTATATACTGGGGAGACGCTTAAAACAGCGGATAAGTCAAATGTCTGAATCACAAATAGCTAAGCGGAATTTCGGGAGTAAGTGCCACTTGCACGTGATTATCTCAACTCTGAATCTGTCCCATAGTGTTTTTTTTGCAAAATGTTTTGATTGGTTCATACGAGCCACTTATTGACAGTATGTCATTGTTCCATTCATGATCCGGTCATAAAGCCCAGTTCCAGCGCTGACTAGCTGGCTAATCTGATGCACTGCCTGTGTCCTGACGGATGCCAGTGCGAGCTGTAAACCCCCACTCTCTGTACAGGGGGGGTCATAATGTGATCATCACCGTGCTGTGTGCATGCTGTAACCCCCTCCCTGCAGGCTGCGATAATGTCATCATCCTGTGGAACGTGGCTTGTGGCGAGGCCATGGTGCGGATCGACACGGTGCACTCTGACATGATCTACAGTGTCTGCTGGAACATGGACGGGTCCCGCATGCTCACCTCCTGCAAGGACAAGAAGCTCCGCATCCTGGACCCTCGCAAGGGCACCGTCATCTCTGTGAGTCTCCCACGGCAACAGCCTCCTCCATCCCATAAACAGACGTGTGTGACCATAACAGTATATCATACTTTAAGCATCATAAAAAAAGCTCACATCAGGTCTCTAATGTCAATGTTTCACGGGTCTGCTTCTTTTTTATTTCCAACTAAAAACGGCAATACATTAAAAATGTTTTGTCTAGTTATACACAGGCTGCACGTTCGGTCCAATAAGGAAATCAGATTGCCTGCAGCACTCATATAAAATCATATCAAGTCAACTCTCTGTGCCTTATTAACATGCATGATTGTACTTCCTGCCTGTTCCCGCTGTCTTCCTGTAACACACTGCTCATATTCCCCCCTTTCCTACACCCCCCCCCCACCCCCCCATCCCACTGCCCGTTAGGAGAAAGAAAAACCTCACGAGGGCTCCAGGCCTGTCAGGGCAGTGTTTGTGTCCGATGGGAAGATTCTTACGACAGGATTCAGTCGCATGAGCGAGAGGCAGGTGGCACTGTGGGACCCGGTGAGTGTCTCCATCACTCACCTATACAGCTACAGCAGGACAACACGGCAAAACGCTCAGTGTTAAATCAACTCTGGCAGAGAGTATATTTAAAATTTTTTATTAAATTTACAGAGTATATTTTACACCAACAGAGTACATTCTACACTAACCAAGTACATTTTACATTTACAGAATGCATTTAACATTTACAGAGTATATTTTATACCAGCTGAGTACATTTTAAACTTACAGAGTACATTTCACACTTACAGGGTATATTTTACTCCATTCTATGCTGACAATGTACATTTTACAATAACAGAGTACATTTTACTCTGTTCGAGTACATTTCATACTGCCAAACAGAGGTCTAAAATCCAGGTTCAGAAACTAAAAGTCCTCCCCAGTATTCATTTCCAATCGCCTGGATTTGCTAATTAGCACAAATCTTCAGCCAGGAGCACAGGTACTGCCATGTCCTACATGTGGCAGGACTTTTACTTTCTGACCTGCGGACTTTCCACCTCTGCTGCCAGAGTACATTTTATACTGATAGAGTGCATTTTGCACCAAGACAGTAGATTTTACACTGACAGTGTACATTCTACACTGAAAGTACATTTTACTATTAAAGAGTACATTTTACACTGATAGAGTAAATGTTACACCAGTAGAGAACATATTACACTGACAGAGTAGATGTTATACCAAAAGAGTACATTTTACACTGATAGAGAGCATTTTACACTGACAGATTAGATTTTACACCAATAAAGTGCATTTCACTTGGATAGGGTAAATTTGATCCTTTTGGACTCGCATAAAGTTGAATCAATACTCAGTGCTTTACTGTGTATTCGTACAATGATCACTTGATGATTAATCTGTTTTTTAATAATGAAGGCACATTTTCACAAAGCCATATATCCATATATGCATCTCTCTTTATTTTGGGGAACCCTCAGTTTATATGCTGGACCAACAGTTGGATTGGCTGTGTGAATAATCTCTGAATAATCTATGTGAATAATCTCTGAGAGAATAATCCCTGTGAAAATAATCTATGTAATCTCTGTTTGAATAATCTCTGTGTGAATAATCCCTGTGAGAATAATCTCTGTGTGAATAATCGCGGTGTGAATAATCTCCGTGATTAATCTCTGTGTGAATAATCTCCGTGATTAATCTCTGTGTGAATAATCGCTGTGTGAATAATCTCCATGATTCATCTCTGTGTGAATAATCTCCGTGATTAATCTTTGTGTGAACTGCCTGTTTGCAGAGTGACTTTAAGGAACCCCTCACCCTGCAAGAGCTGGACACCAGCAGTGGAGTCCTCCTGCCTTTCTTTGACCCGGACACTGGAATTGTGTACCTCTGTGGAAAGGTAGGGATTGGCCAAGCATGCAACCACAAACACACACACACACACACACACACACACACACACACACACACACACACACACACACACACAGGTACACATAAGCATACTCACGCCTCCTCAGACCTGTTCTGTGTAATGCAGGGCTCATTTAATTGCACCATTAACCTGTAGCAATGGCAATGGAATGTGTGTTTCACAATGGAACCAGTTCATTTCTATGGTCACGTGATTTGCTTAATTAAGCACTCCCCCACCTCGATTTAAGTATGTCTCTTGACATCTTAAATGATTATGTTTGCTTTTTTAAGTATATTCAGATTTTAGCTGTTTCTTCATGTTTCAGGGTGACAGCAGTATCCGGTATTTTGAGGTGACGGACGAGGCACCCTTTGTTCACTACCTGTCCATGTACAGCAGTAAGGAGAGCCAGAAGGGCATGGGGTACATGCCCAAGTGGGGCCTAGAGGTCAACAAATGTGAGATCGCCAGGTACGCCTCCCCCAACCTGCCAACAGGCACGCCAGCCCGCTCTCTGCTCTCTAGGTGCTATATGCAGATGGGACCTGTGCATTTTGCTCTGGACTGCCCGTAGTCAGCCAGGACAGGACCTCGACAGTTCAGGGGACGCCCAGAGTGACCCCAGATTCACTGCTGATGCCGTCCCCTGCTCTCTTTTTTTTATTTAACCTTTATTTAACCAGGTTAGTCTCATTGAGATTTAAAATGATGAGCACATCTCTGCAAGCCTTGCTCTCTGCTCCCTGCAGTACCAACATTCATTATTTTCCTATGTCGTAGGAAGGCTCTCTGAAGGTAGAAAGTTCTCAGGAGCAGAGCACAGTTTAAGGCGGAATGCCTGCACGCACTGCTGATAAATGATGCACAAGAAAATGCGCGCGGCACACTCTGGGCCTATACCTAATCATTCATCTTTTAGTCCTATTGTTTTTTATAGGATATGTAGTGCAGTGATTGCATCAGATAGCGTACGTCAATAAATTCAACAAGTTGTCACTAAACGTTTTTTAAATGACCAGCTAAACAACTGTTCACAAATTATTCCACCTTGGACATTATTTATTGATATAATGATCAAACATTTACACTAATCATGCATTCAGTCGTGCATTTGGAAAATGTCATTTCTGAATAAAAGAAAATCAGAAATACGAGTTAATCCACCTGTCCATGCTTGCCAAGGGTGTATGTCTTTATTCATAAGCACTATCGATCGATACAACACAATCAATTTAATTAAAATTAATTTTCAAAACACTGTCAAAGTCATGTAGAATAACGGCAATAACGAATTATTTAACAGCCATCCCCTAAAATAATGTTCATTATACATTCATTAAATAGGTTTTCACTGGCAACATTGCTGCCAGTCTTTTCACCGTTTTTTTTTACAATATATTTTTTACAGTGCAGAATATTGATATTCATAATTAGGACTGAGCCTAGTCTACTATGTACAGTTTTGTAGCCTACAGTGAGTAGTCTACATTTTTCACTTTCTACATTTTTCAATTTTTCAACGAGCTTCACTTTCTGTTCATAATAAGCTACAAATACTACAACACTACAAATATTACAGTGTCCACCACAGCATCGCACAGCTGCGTTTATATCTTCTCATTATAGACGGGTGTAAGAAAAAGAACGCAATACAGTAGCCAACCCCGGGACCACAATGCAGTATAATAACAGCCATAAACAATTAAAAACAGAAATACATACAGGAATCAGCCTAACATAAAAAAAGAAAAAAGACACTGCACAATAAATGCAAAGTATGCATTTGTCCTGCTTGGGGGATTTATATTAAAGTCAAATCGAACGGCATATGATCCACAAAAATCGTTTATTGGCTTTTGAATAGGTTATGAATGATCATGCATGCATTGCTTGGGAAAGCCCTGAAATTAGCAACTCGTCATGGACCGACACACCCACACAGCGGCTCTCCTCTCACTTCTGCTCCTCCCACACGTCATTCGCCGGCCCGGAAAATCGAGCGCTCAATGTGATGGTTTGCAGAAACTGAAATATTTGCATGCCCACGCTCCTGTGGGATTGGCCACTCCGCTGCTGCCTGTAATGAGAGACCCGCCTCATTTATCTCCCCTTCAGGTTCTACAAGCTGCACGAGCGCAAGTGTGAGCCAATCGTCATGACCGTCCCTCGCAAGGTAACCTCACCCATTGGAGAAGAGCTCAAATTATTATTGTTATTATTCTGATTATTATTATTAATGTATTGCAGAACATACATGCGATTTTGCCTGCATGCATAATTTTGTCTTGTTCTGCAGAAGGTTTCCACAGAATTCTAGTGCGTCCAGTTGCACCTCATGTGCCAGCATCAATAAAATGGCAGCTTTTATTAGGATCTGCTTTTTTGATCAATACTAGATGATTGCTTCTAGCACCTGTTAATTGTATTTGCCTCATCACAACAAGGCCTGAAGCTTGAGAAATCTTCCCTTTTAACTTGCTTTGTGTTGTTATTAATTTGTCAATTTTGACTTCATGTTAATTTCTCGCTCTGCCTCCCTTTCCCCTCAGTCCGATCTCTTCCAAGAGGACCTGTACCCTGACACAATTGGTCCAGAGCCTTCTGTGGAGGCCGCTGATTGGTTTTCGGGAAAGGAAGGTGAACCAATCCGGATTTCCTTGAAGGACGGATACGTGGCGACCAAAACTAAAGAGTTCAAAGTGCATAAGAGCCTGCTAACAACCACAACCGCAGCCGTCTGCAACCGACAGGCCGACAGCACGGTAAGAGCTCCCGCCCGTCGGCCCGCGCTTGGGGCTTACAGGTTTCTCTGTAGCTCCTCTTGGTTGTAATGATTCTTCTGTAATCCGGTGATGTTTGCTGATGTTGCCGCTGTGAAGTGCATTTACTGTGTGCATCAGAGGCTACCATAGATCATCTGATTTTCTACCTTCCCACAAGATCACTATTTCATTGATTTAATGCCAATCTTGGAATTTACTAAGTTTCTAACATCTCTGTGGTAACTGGTATCTTTGTTACACCCCTTTCTCGCTCTCTCTCTCTCTCTCTCTCTCTCTCTCTCAGGATGTGCACTCCCTGCAGGAGGAGGTGAAGCAGCTGAAGACCACAGTGGAAGAGCTGACTGAGAGAGTGAGAGCTCTGGAGAGCAAGAACTGAAACAGCAGAAGAGACAGAGAGAAGAAGAGAAGAGGGAAAGAGGGATTAGAGGGAGAGAGAAGTTGACAGTGATGGAGAGAAAGTAATGGAGAAAGTAGAGAAAGAAGGAGAAGTGAAAGCCAAATGTTTTAAATGAGCTTGTTCCTTTTGTTCAGTTCAGGGGGGAAAAACTGCACAGGATTTTTAGGAAGCAAAATTATTTTACATTCACCCTGAATTTGAGGATAATTAACTGCGCTGGGTCTAGTGCAAAATATGTAAAGTTTTGTAGTGTTAATGAACAATTATTTAGCTTGTCTTCATTAAGTATTTTTTATATATGATGAAGATGTTTATATAATTTGAAATAAAATGTCCAGAGTTTTTTTCCAGAATATTCAGTTTTTTTGTTTCTGAGACAGAGGAACTTTGTAATAAAACAGTTTTTGGTATATAGAACCAGAGGAAGTTTGTAATTACAAACATTATTTTGGTTCTTAAATAAATTGCACACACAGACTCACACACCATAAATTGCAAATGGACAATTTAATAACATTTTTATGCTTAAAATATTTTAAAGTCACATAATGCTGATGATTTCCCAATGGATGAAAGTAGTGAGTTGAATGTTGAACCTAAGGCCCGTTCAAGTCAAATATGAAATATGTCACATAATCAATTTCCAGGGTTTTTTATTCACAATTACAGTATTTTGAAATGTTTTCTTATGAACCTTGGAGCAGTGGAAAGTGTACCTACAAATATCATAAGACAATAACACAACTGGCCAAAAATCTCCTCTTGAAAATCTGCTTTATTATTATTATTATTATTATTATTATTGTTATTATTATTAATAATAATAATAATAATAATAATAATAATAATAACTTATTATAAATGGCAGCATTATTTATCTGATACGACAAAGTATGACAGGACAAAATATATATTTTTTAAATTTGGTATATGGTACAAGAAAGACACAACCACTGGTGCGTGTCCAACAGTTCCCCATCTATCACCTACTAAAATTAATGAAATGGTTAATTCTATCAATATTCTATCCCTCTCCCCATAGTTATAATTCTATCCCTCTCCCCAATTGTCAAAAGTTACTATTTACAGCTACGTGCTTTATGCTCTGCTTTACAAAGTCATCCTTTTTTATCTTCTTTCTTTGCCTTTAATCCCAGTCCTTTATTCCTTCTCTTTCTCCTCCCCTCGGTTTTCTCACTCAACTGTAGGTGTTTTGAGTCCCCCCCCCCCCCCCCCCCCCCCCCACAACGGGTCAGTTCCATTTCAGTTCAGGAAGTCAACCATTTTGAAAGGAACCTCATGGAACCTTATGGTCATTTATAAATTCATGAACTGAAATTGAGCTAATTTCCCAACCTGACTGCATTGAAAATGAACCGACTCCTTTGCCTGGTCGTGCCCCCCTTCACGCTTACACGTAGTTCTTGTTGGGGGCGGAGGCGCCGTTGCTGTAGTACTTGGCGTTTCCGGCGGAGCCACCCTTCACCCTGCTGAAGCAGCACAGGAGCCCGCCTCCCAGGAGAAGGAGCACGCTCCCGGCCCAGCCCACGAAGATGCACGCCCCCAGCTCCTTCTTCTGGGGGTTCAGGGGGTTGCGGAATGCGCGGATGACGTTGTGGGCGGACCAGGAGACGGGGATGATGAGCAGCACGCCGGCCAGTATCAGGCCGATTCCCGCCACCAGCGTCAGCTTGGGCTTGGCGGCCTCGTTCTGCACGCAGGTGGTGAAGTTGGCCCCGGCGAAGAGGGTGAGGACGGAGAGGACGGAGAGCATGCAGCTGATGATGGTCATGGCGCGCGCGGCCTGCAGGTCGGCCGACAGGATGAGGAGGGAGTCGTAGGTCTTGCACTGTTGCTGACCGGTGCTCTGCACCACACATGACATCCATAGGCCATCCTGCGTCACCTGCATAGAGAGAGAGAGAGAGAGAGAGAGAGACCGCTGCCATTATTACTGAATACTGTCACGTCAGAGTTTTGGGTTTGAAGTCATTTTGGTTCAGCTAATTCAAGAAATGGGGCAACTGCCAAATCTTAGGCCAGAAAAGGGGTGCAATGTAACTGGAAAATTATTAGAGAATCACACCTATTTTGTGTAGTATCGTACTTTCAGTCATCCAAAAATACTAATTTGTAAGGGAGACAAGTTGAGGGCAGAGTTTGTAAACATTTTTTTTATTTCGAGACATTTCTCCCTCGTTCTATGGTAATGTGAGAAGAATTAATTAAATTCATAATTAACCCAAGTGATTAAAAAGCAAGGGGCCAGAGAAAGACGAGCTGTTTGGCCCATTTGACCCCCGGTTCGACCCGTGGTTATCAGGGACACGCCCATGCAAGCCTGTACTGAGCGCAGTGTAGACCTGCCATTTACCTGTGCAGTAACAATGTTCTGCCACATACCTGCGCAGTGACGATGTTCTGTCCAGTGAACGACGACTCCTTCCATTTTGGCACAACACAGCACACGATCCCGGCCACTAGCCCCAGCACGCCCAGGCCCACACACACGATCTGTACCCCTGCAACTCCCATCCTGAAACACACAGGGAACGGTTAGCAGTTAACGCACACACATGATCTGTACCCCTGCCGCTCCCATCCTGAAAAAGACAGTGGACGGCTAGCGGTTAGCCCACACACACGAGCTGTACCCCTGCTGCTCCCATCCTGAAACAGACAACAAGGAATGCTTAGCGGTTAGCGTTGCTCCTGGACACCTCACTACACTAACACTGCACAACAAGGCAGGGGTTGCAAGCATGATTCACACCTTAGGACAACTTAAATATGCCTCAGCTTGTTGTGTGCTTAAGTCCACTTATAGCCGAGGATTGCACAAGGGTGTGAGTGCATGTTTGTGTGTTTCTAACTCAAATACATATAGGTATGTAGTTTTCAGGTATAAAATGTGTATCCTTGTATTGCTCTCACACAACACATTAGAGAAACTGTTATATTTACATTTTTTCATGACCTCATGTAATTTATTTGAACTAAATATCATTTAGTTCCTTGTTTATTATTTTATTATGTGTTACATTTTACATACAATGCACTTAAAATACAGCTGGGTCTTTACTGAGGAAATTCAGGTAGTGCCCTGAATGGCACAATGGCAGTGCGCCCACCTGGGAATTTCATCTACAACCTCAGAGTTATAACCCAGCTGCCCAACCATTATTCTGAAACATTTGCTGCATTTATTTTATGTATACTTTTATAGTAAAAATCACACTATGCACCATGCAAGAAAAGCGCTATACAAATCAGGTTTTTATTATTATTATTATTATTATTATTATTATTATTATTATGTCTGGCCATTACAATGAGAACACTGAGAAGGTGAGTGATGTTCGCCCATTCTTCATAAGGGGTTATTCCACAACTTCAATCAACCACCAAACATAGACACCTCCATGCATCACCTCCACAGCCCTCTGCTTCTCTGACTCAATCAGTAAAAGGGGCTTATGCTAGAGTGTGCGGCTCACAGCTACACCTGAAAACAAAGTCGTGCTGAAAAACCACGGCCCTGAGACACTGGCGAGTCCAGACTCGCGCAGCCTGTCTCCTCCAACTCAGCGGCTCTCCGTCTCCACACCCGGACTGGAGTACTGTTGGAGCGTAACCCCTCCTGAATCCGGCAACCTCACAATCCTGTTAATTATACCCCCAGGCTACACTACGAACCCACCCCACCCCCCTCACACTCGCATCTTACCCGCTGCTCCAGGTACTACTTACTGCAGCTCTGGGAAATTAGCCTTGTGTAACGGTAGAGCCCTGTTCTGTGTGCTTACTCACTGACCATACCCACAGACAGTCAGCAGGGGAATGCCTTGCTTTACACAAAGTGCCTACACCCCACAGTGCTTCACCATGTTACAGGGAGTGAGTGAGTGATGACAAAATAATAATTTTATGCAATTTCTAGCAATATGAGGAATCATTGAGAGATGTTCAGAAAACAATTAAGAAAGATCTTTTGTGCACAGATTCTGTATTGGACATTTAACCGACTCAATACATAGGAGTACACAGGTCATTATGGAAGTCATATTCTCATACGCCATCTTGGTCCACAGCTCTAAAACATTGATTTCACAATGATTAAGGCTTGTATTCAATCCAAATTTGTCCTTAAAATTTACTTACAAGTAAACGCAAATGTTACACTTCATCTTCAAAAGCTCACGTTGGTGAGTTAGTTTTAGTGATTTCAGAACTCGTCAATCTGTTTGTGATGAATAAAATGCTAATAGAAAATGCAAATAGAGCCTGAAACAAACCCAGGAGAGAGAAAGAGAGAGAGAGAGAGAGAGAGAGAGAGAGAGAGAGAATAAGAGCAAGACAGATGGACATAAGACATGGAAAACAACCATGACTGCAGCTTGGCTGGTAATGCTTCCATTTATGTTCAGCATATCCTAGAACATGCTGCTATATATTCCATAACTTCTAAAAAGGGAGGAAAAAATGAAATACCTTTGAATATCTTCTGTAATATTGTCCCCAAAAGGTGAAGAGAAGACTCGGTTGCGTTCTCTTCTTTGCGTTTTCTCTCTCTTTCTTGTTACGACAGTCCTTCAGTGATGCGTGTTTGATAGCTGTCTGGTGTATTAGGCAGCAGTGAGGGGGTTTTGTAGGGGGGTGAGGACAGTTGGGTGGGGCAGCGCATAGGAATGAGAAAGAGGCAAAGGCTGTGGTTTGGGCCAGACTTACCCCACCCCTACCTAGAGTTAGCTGAAGCTTAACAGCAGGCTCAGGTTTCAATGAAGTTCAAGCACAATATACATACATCATTTTTTATTTTGAAAAATGTATTTATTCATTTATTGAATAAAAAATATATATTTATATATGATTTAATACAATCACTCAATATTATAATATTGAAGTACAAGTATCAATCCAAAAGCATTATACATTGTTCAGGACTGGGGAAATGTGCCGCAGTGTTCTTTTAGGAAGTTGACCTAAAATGGAAACAACATAACAGGGACGTTTCCATGACATTAATATTATATTCCCAAAGTTTGAGATTATAGTGGATCATGATTTAATCATCCTTCAATCACATCTTTTTCTGCACAGTATATGTGATGAAACCCACAGTCATCGATGTCCCTCCGCCCCCGAAAGTCTAAATATGACAAATGGAAAGACCATGACAATAATGAGACGTTTCAAAATCGAGATGACGAACGGAATCCCTTTGGAAATTTCAAGGGAGAGAGAGAGAGAGAGAGAGAGAGAGAGAGAGTTGAGTAACAGCATGAGAAAGAGGGAGGTGTTGGGAAATAAGGGGATGGGAGTTGGGAAAGAGAAAACTGAGATGGGGTGAACACTGGGGATGGAAACCAAAATATTTACACACACAGGTACACAATCAGATATGTGCCAACTGCTACATATGTAGGGCCAAACCTACTTTAGAAAAATGAGTGCTGAGGTCAGTTTTTATAACTATGAACTTTGTGAGATCATGTTTTTAACCTATGTAAAATCTAGATAATACACACACACAAGCACGTACATACACACGCGCATGCTTTCTCTTATATGCCTCAGACTCAACACAAATTTGCCATATAGATTCAATCAAACGCACATAAGGGCATATGCAATTCAATCAAACATTTTTCCATTATTTGCCTTATCTCGCCGAAAACACAGTTTCCGGCAAGACCACCTGGCACCGCTTCCACCCATAGAGCGTACATAGGAACCATAGGCATGCATATTCAACTAGACTGCAGACCACGTCCTCAGCCAACCAGTGAAGCCCCGGAAGTAAGCCTATACTGTGCATGTTGTGTGCAAAACATTGGAGCCCCCATTAAAGTGAATGGGGAATATCAGACCTTACACTTCACACAGAAATTACACTTTCCTGACTCAATTAACAATTGTTAAGTTTCATAAGATACTTTTCATATTTAACAATATCTTATCTTATCTTTTCATAAGATATTGTTAAGATACTCTGACTCTAACTCAAAGATGTTTAATTAAATTAAACCTTTGAATTAAAAATGGTTTTTAATTGAATTATTGACGTCATAGCCGGTTGATCAGTCTTTTCATATTGTAGTGATCTGCTTCTGAGGCTGCCTAACTGCTCTACTAAAGGTGAGTTCATCTTTCATGTAGTTCTCAGCACAGCTGCCTCTCCCCCCTGGCGACCTGAGTTTGAGCCATGTCAGATTCCTGCCATGACATTGGTGGCAGCAGTGGAGACGAGGGGGTCGGTGGAAAGGGCAGTGCCCCCCGGGTGCAGCAGCCTGTAAGTGGCATGCGAACGAAGGCTGCCGAAACATACCCAACGTGAATATGAAAATGCAATGTACTGCAAACTGGCACGCCTGGCACCGCTCCCGCCCATAGAGTGTACAAAGGAACCATAGACATGAAAATGAATGGAGGCGGTGTCACCTCCTGGCAAAATCGCTTTCTCTCTGCCATCCCCGTAAAGATAAATTCATCTTTAGTGCAGGAGAAGAAACCCTTAAAGTGATCTATCTACATCTACTGCATATCTGAGGCTCGTTTGATACCTCAGACCATTGATGACTTATAGCCATTTAGCCAACCATGGGCCTGATTTACTAAGATGTTTAGGGGGTGCAAAAGCCTTTAGCACAGGCAAAACTAATAACACAACCAATGATTGGTGCAAAACATATACCATCGAAGAATCTTTTGATGTTGTTGGGTCACAGACATCAGGAAGTCAAACGAGCCTCAAACAATCAATTTGCTGCCAGATATGCAGTAGATGTGGATGGATCACTTTAAGGGTTTCTTCTGACTTATTTTTCCATAGAGTTACTGTCAGTAGCTAGCTATGGAAGTCAAATAAATGTTAAAACGGTTTGTCATAGGTATGACAATGCTAAGCACTTAAACCAGGCAGAAGCTACAGCAGGCCTATGTGAATGCTTAATTCTATTGTTAGTAGTTGAAATAGCTTTTAACAATTAACAATTTGAAAAACCTACAAATGTTTGTTTCATCATTCTTCCTTATTACATACAGTATAACCATTTCAACATACCAAATATTAAAGACAAACTTAGTATAGTTTTTTTAATCCACTTTTGAAATTGACTATTTATTCGACTAAGTATGTGGTGAAATGTCACAACTAGTACAAAACTCAAAACAGATCATCAAAAAGGCTGTTTTATGCATATCTTCAAGTGACTAAGTACAACACACAAAATCACACAGTAACGTTTTCACCAAACCTAACCAGTGTTTTGTCGGGTAAGTGAGGACTAGGTAAAATGTATTTTCTGAATCCAGCGGTTCCAACAGTCAATGCCCTTGTTAAAACGTTCAGCACTCTGAATACTGAACACAAGCGATATTGCGTGCTAGAACCCCCCACTTAACCTACATTCAAAATAAGTTTTACGTTATTTAATTTAATAATTATTATTAAAAATGACAATCATCAATTAAATCGCCGAATTCTTTGATAGGTAAGTCGAACAGTAACCTGGTGGATCAACCAACAAGCCAAAACAAAGTCTAAATCAGGTCTTGAGATTAAGTAATTTTATTAAATGAAAACATTCAATTAGAATAATGACTGGGAATCATACATTCACGAAGGAATGTAGCCTGACTACTTATAATTTACAAAATGGAAGACATTAAACCAGACATTAATTTGGATATACCAGTAAAAGAGAGAGATAAGCCCAAAATTGCCAAATTATTTACCCTCCAGCTCAACAGGAACAAAAGGAAACGCACGAGGAACCAAAAAGAATGACTTCTCCAAACAAACTCCACAATTGACTAACTTTTTTTTCTGCGGTACACTCATAAAATACCTCCACAGGAAGACCATCCCTGTCCTGATTAGGTTAAGGTATGGGGGAGGGGGGGAGAGGGGTCATTTATGACAAAGACTGGCTTATCTTTGATGTTGGGGGGTGAGAGTGAGAGAGTGACAGAGATAGAGAGAAGGGGGGAAATATTAGATATCCTACATCCCTCTCTTGTAAGAATAGGTGCATGCACCTGCTAAAAACCTATTCTTACATCACCAAATAGGAATCACATTACACATTTGGACATTGAAGATGCAGTTACCTGCTAACAACAAAAACAACTTTCACCAACCATTTTTAAAACATTTAGTCCATGCCCAGTTTAGTCCCTTTGTGATCTAGAGTCATAGACAGGGGCAGGCAGAGTGCCAGTTTTACCTCCTAGAACCCCAGTGTGGTTCCTGGCAGTCCTTTGGCTGCGGAGGGCCACAGCGTTCAGCAAACCGGGATGACAGGAGGCATCCTGTCATCTTGCTTCTTCCACACGTGGATGCCCCTTAACCACGCCCATCTCATCTCTGTCCAGGGGTCTATGCCAGTTTTGGCTTTGGTTCCCTCTCTGGGCAGCTGGGCTGATCGTCGCTCGTAGGCATCCAGTCCATCACTGCTCTCCGAACACTTCTGATGTCGGAAAGGGGCTCTTGCACTCTCCCTGGATGACGTGTGTGTGCGAAGTTTGCAGGTGTGGCTCGGGGGTGGAGAGACAAGGGTGGGGGGAACTGTTGTGGTAAATTGGCTGCTTTCATCTTGCTTTGGATTGCAAGACAACACTCTGGCGGAGACTTTGAGGGCCAGAGGAGTCGTAAAACAGCCGGGGGTTGGCTTCCTGCTCCGTTTCTCCCGGGGTCTCTTTACAGCTCTGATAGGGGAGCGAGACTTTCGCAGAAGTCCCCCTATCTCCTCCATCACAGGAACTGTGGAAGTGGGAGAGTCCACAGAGCACACCCCTTCTGTCTGTGCAGCAGGCAGAGGTTCCCCGGATTCAGCAGGAGGGGAAGCAGCAGGAGGGGAAGAAAAGTCCACAAGGGGTGGGGTGGGGTCCTCGGCCTGGGTGGACTTTTCTGTGGGGGCTGACTCCACCTGTTGGGGTGCGTAGACCTCTCCACCTGGCAGGGCTGATGGGCCTGTAGAAGCTGGTTCCGCGTCCTGCGGTTCAACGGTCTCCTCACCAGGCTGGGCTGCTGTGTCTGCAGTAGCAGGTTCTGCCCCCAGGGGTTTGACGGTCTCCTCACCAGGCTGGGCTGCTGTGTCTGCAGTAGCAGGTTCTGCCTCCAGTGGTTTGACGGTCTCCTCACCAGGCTGGGCTGCTGTGTTTGCAGTAGCAGGTTCTGCCTCCAGGGGTTTGACGGTCTCCTCACCAGGCTGGGCTGCTGTGTCTGCAGTAGCAGGTTCTGCCTCCAGGGGTTTGACGGTCTCCTCACCAGGCTGGGCTGCTGTGTTTGCAGTAGCAGGTTCTGCCTCCAGGGGTTTGACAGTCTCCTCACCAGGCTGGGCTGCTGTGTCTGCAGTAGCAGGTTCTGCCTCCAGGGGTTTGACGGTCTCCTCACCAGGCTGGGCTGCTGTGTCTGCAGTAGCAGGTTCTGCCTCCAGGGGTTCAACGGTCTCCTCACCTGGCTCAGCTGAGAGGACTGCAGCAGCGGATTCCACGTCCTGTGGGGTCACATCCTCTGTGGTGGCTGGTGTGATACAAGACACAGAGCTGTTTC
The DNA here is from genome assembly GCA_029718625.1 of Synaphobranchus kaupii. Lineage (NCBI taxonomy): Eukaryota > Metazoa > Chordata > Actinopteri > Anguilliformes > Synaphobranchidae > Synaphobranchus > Synaphobranchus kaupii. Next base: position 45,905,527 of record CM056386.1, on the reverse strand, counting down.
CCCCAAATTCCTCCAGGGAAGGGGGGCTCACCAGGGGGGCGGCTACATTGTCTGTGGAGGTGACAAAATCCACAGAATTGTCCAAGCCTGAAGGGGGTGGGGATGAGTCAATGGAGAGTGCTGTATTGTCCTCGGTAGGGGGTGGTGCCTGGGTTATGGCTGGAATGGCGCCATGCACTGCTCCTTCCAGCGCAGGCTGGACTGTCACAGAAGAAACTGGTTTGGCAGTAACTCCTGACTTAGAGTGGTGCTTTTCCCAAGCCAGTTTCCACATCTGGTTTACCTCCTCCCATGCCTGCTTTGACCGCCAGAGGTAGAGAAAATGTTGTCTTTTCTCTAGGTACGACCTTATCCCTTGGACAATCCTGCGCTTGGTTTCATCACTATCTGGACAAATCAGATAGTCCAAATACTCAGTCCACAGGTTGTAAAGCGCCTCCTCCTTAAGCTGATCCATTGCCTTGAGCTGTTCTGCAAATTTTGGCCACTGGGCTATCAAATATTGCCGTTCTGATATCATGAGATACCACTGCTGATCCAACCTTGACTGGCCAGGGAATGCTGGTAGGCCAGCAGTGGAGGGTAAATGAGGCATCTCTCTCTTTGTCTGGTATGCCATAATAATATATATATATATATTTTTTTTTTCAAAATAAAATCAATCAATCTAAGACCAGTCGATTAGAAAAAGATTTGAACTTGTCTCAGAGTTTACCGCAGTTTACTCAATAGTATAATTTAGTATGCTATAGGACAACCTATCTCGGTGGGACCTCCAATTATGTCGGGTAAGTGAGGACTAGGTAAAATGTGTATTTTCTGAATCCAGCGGTTCCAACAGTCAATGCCCTTGTTAAAACGTTCAGCACTCTGAATACTGAACACAAGCGATATTGTGTGCTAGATCCCCCCACTTAACCTACATTCAAAATAAGTTTTACGTTATTTAATTTTATTATTATTATTAAAAATGACAATCATCAATTAAATCGCCGAATTCTTTGATAGGTAAGTCGAACAGTAACCTGGTGGATCAACCAACAAGCCAAAACAAAGTCTAAATCAGGTCTTGAGATTAAGTAATTTTATTAAATGAAAACATTCAATTAGAATAATGACTGGGAATCATACATTCACAAAGGAATGTAGGCTGACTACTTATAATTTACAAAATGGAAGACATTAAACCAGACATTAATTTGGATATACCAGTAAAAGAGAGAGATAAGCCAAAAATTGTCAAATTATTTACCCTCCAGCTGAACAGGAACAAAAGGAAACGCACGAGGAACCAAAAAGAATGACTTCTTCAAACAAACTCCACAATTGACTAACTTCTTTTTCTGCGGTACACTCATAAAATACCTCCACAGGAAGACCATCCCTGTCCTAATTGGGTTAAGGTATGGGGGAGGGGGGAGAGGGGTCATTTATGACAAAGACTGGCTTATCTTTGATGTTGGGGGGTGAGAGTGAGAGAGTGACAGAGATAGAGAGAAGGGGGGAAATATTAGATATCCTACAGTTTCATCTAGATATACATTTCATATAAAGTAATGGCCTTTCACAAAGCAATGCTAAGAATACTTTCCATATGATTCTTTTCTTATTTGTTTAAATACATTTGACCATCACTTAATCAAACTACTCTTAATGGTTAATCACTTAACCATATGTTAAAACCTATAGACTTTAAACCGTTTGGTCTACTATATTTTGAGTACTACTGAAAAAAATGTGTGTTTGATAAATATAAATATCCAAATTACATGTATGATACATGATGACCATGCATAATGACAATTTGTTATTTCTAATTGATTTCACATAGTGGTAACCACAATTGGTCACCATATACATAAAAGGGGGTGTGCACACTTGCCATTTCTTTCATGATAGACAGCCCGTGGGAGAACATTGTTAGGTTTCACCACACAAAGGTGGTTCAGCCATGGTTTTGGGCCCATCCCCAATTTATGACCCTAAAACTTTTCTAATAATTTTATTAATTATATTAAAATAGTGGGGATTGTGAAGTTGGAGATAGGAAGAAGATTCTTTGCAAAGGGTACACTCACTTGCTCTTAAAAAAAAACAGCTCATCCATCCAGCCCAGGCATCACTATCTTCAGTCTTAATCACCCATAAAGTTGGTTTCAATCTGAAAAAAACTTATGGTTTGCTTGAGTTGCATATACCCATTACCTAGCTCAGTGTGTTTAATTGAATCTAGGGGAGTGCATCCAGTTACACTACATGGCCAAAAGTATATGGACACCTGCTCGCCCAACATCGCATTCCAAAATCATGGGCATTAATATAGAGTTGGTCTACCCTTTGCTGGTATAACAACATCCACTCTTCTGGGAAGAATTTCCAGTAGATCTTTGGTCTTTGCTGTGGGGATTTGCTTCCATTCAGCCACAAGAGCATTAGTGAGGTTGGGCACTGATGTTGTCAGTCAGCTTTCCAATTGATCCCAAAGGTGTTCAGTGGGGTTGATGTCAGGGCTCTATGCAGGCCAGTCAAGTTCTTCCACACTGATCTTGATAAACTGTTTCTGTATGGAACTTGCTCTGTGCTCAGGGGCATTGTCATGCTGAAACAGGAAAGGTTCTTCTCCAAACTGTTGCCACAAAGTTGGAAGCCCAGAATCGGCAGATTGCCTTCCCTGGAGCTAAGGGACCTACCCCGAACCATGAAAAACAGCCCCAGGGGTGTTCGGATACTTTTGGCAATGTAGTGTACATCTGTGTCCTATGCGTAGTTGTAATATTCAATTCACATAGCTAATTGCAGCCAATCAGAATGCCTCATTGGTGGGGATAGTCAAATTAATCAAAATTAGTGTCACTCTCAAGTTAATGAGCACCCATGATATGGAAGGCAATATATATGATGCAATTTAATTTCTTAATACCACCTTCTAAAGAGTATGCATATTACTGTAGCCAATACCCCGACGCTTAATTATATTTTGACACTTTATTTATGACAGCATAATATTGCAAATATATTGCAAATCACATCATAGGTTTCAACATTAGATGGCAGTGTTTGCTCTACTGCATCTGGGCTTTTGACTAGGACTCCAGGGGCCACAGTAAAAGTCTGAGTAAAAGAATGGGTAAAAGAACACTTAGGGTGAAAGTCGGAAATCTGCTTTAAAAAGGTTTTGCATTTTCTACCTCTGCCTTTTGTCACAATGTCACCATATCACACTGATGCCAAACATTGCGTACATATTGTGTCCAGCGTGTTATTTTATACATCTGAATTTCTGCATGGAAACTCACTTACGCGGCTTTCTGAGGGCATTTTTCTGCTCAGCACTGTTTATACATATGGCCCCAGATGTGGACAGAAAATGTGTTTTTATTGAAGCACCACCCCAAAAACTAAAGTTTTACATGGTAAATGAAATTACACTTTAATTTAGTAGTAATACAAAATGCAGTCTTCTTTAAATTATGCTTACATTTATTTCTCCAGACTGGATGCTGCAATTGGTAATACCGGTCTCACTGACAAGATATTGAAGATAGCCAAGAAATCCTTGACAATACCTTCCACCTTCCTTAAAGTTGCTTATTAAACAAGCTCTTATTCATGAGAGCCATACTACCCCTACCAATGACAATACCTTCCACCTTCCTTAAAGTTGCTTATTAAAGCAGCTCTTATTCATGAGAGCCATACTACCCCTACCAATGACAATACCTTCCACCTTCCTTAAAGTTGCTTATTAAACCAGCTCTTATTCATGAGAGCCATGTTGCCTCTACCAATGACAATGCCTTCCACCTTCCTTAAAGTTGCTTCTTAAACCAGCTCTTATTCATCAGAGCCATACTACCTCTACCAATGACAATACCTTCCACCTTCCTTAAAGTTGCTTATTAAACCAGCTCTTATTCATGAGAGCCATACTACCTCTACCAATGACAATACCTTCCACCTTCCTTAAAGTTGCTTCTTAAACCAGCTCTTATTCATCAGAGCCATACTACCTCTACCAATGACAATACCTTCCACCTTCCTTAAAGTTGCTTATTAAACCAGCTCTTATTCATGAGAGCCATACTACCTCTACCAATGACAATACCTTCCACCTTCCTTAAAGTTGCTTCTTAAACCAGCTCTTATTCATCAGAGCCATACTACCTCTACCAATGACAATACCTTCCACCTTCCTTAAAGTTGCTTATTAAACCAGCTCTTATTCATGAGAGCCATACTACCTCTACCAATGACAATACCTTCCACCTTCCTTAAAGTTGCTTCTTAAACCAGCTCTTATTCATCAGAGCCATACTACCTCTACCAATGACAATACCTTCCACCTTCCTTAAAGTTGCTTATTAAACCAGCTCTTATTCATGAGAGCCATACTACCCCTACCAATGACAATACCTTCCACCTTCCTTAAAGTTGCTTATTAAACCAGCTCTTATTCATGAGAGCCATACTACCCCTACCAATGACAATACCTTCCACCTTCCTTAAAGTTGCTTATTAAACCAGCTCTTATTCATGAGAGCCATACTACCCCTGCCAATGACAATACCTTCCACCTTCCTTAAAGTTGCTTATTAAAGCAGCTCTTATTCATGACAGCCATACTACCTCTACCAATGACAATACCTTCCACCTTCCTTAAAGTTGCTTATTAAAGCAGCTCTTATTCATGACAGCCATACTACCTCTACCAATGACAATACCTTCCACCTTCCTTAAAGTTGCTCCTTAAACCAGCTCTTATTCATGAGAGCCATACTACCCCTGCCAATGACAATACCTTCCACCTTCCTTAAAGTTGCTTATTAAAGCAGCTCTTATTCATGACAGCCATACTACCACTACCAATGACAATACCTTCCACCTTCCTTAAAGTTGCTTATTAAAGCAACTCTTATTCATGAGAGCCATACTACCCCTACCAATGACAATACCTTCCACCTTCCTTAAAGTTGCTTCTTAAACCAGCTCTTATTCATGACAGCCATACTACCCCTACCAATGACAATACCTTCCACCTTCCTTAAAGTTGCTCCTTAAACCAGCTCTTATTCATGAGAGCCATACTACCCCTGCCAATGACAATACCTTCCACCTTCCTTAAAGTTGCTTATTAAACCAGCTCATTCATGAGAGCCATACTACCCCTACCAATGACAATACCTTCCACCTTCCTTAAAGTTGCTTATTAAACCAGCTCTTATTCATGAGAGCCATACTACCCCTACCAATGACAATACCTTCCACCTTCCTTAAAGTTGCTTATTAAACCAGCTCTTATTCATGAGAGCCATACTACCCCTACCAATGACAATACCTTCCACCTTCCTTAAAGTTGCTTATTAAACCAGCTCTTATTCATGAGAGCCATACTACCCCTACCAATGACAATACCTTCCACCTTCCTTAAAGTTGCTTATTAAACCAGCTCTTATTCATGAGAGCCATACTACCCCTACCAATGACAATACCTTCCACCTTCCTTAAAGTTGCTTATTAAACCAGCTCTTATTCATGAGAGCCATACTACCCCTACCAATGACAATACCTTCCACCTTCCTTAAAGTTGCTTATTAAACCAGCTCTTATTCATGAGAGCCATACTACCTCTACCAATGACAATACCTTCCACCTTCCTTAAAGTTGCTTATTAAACCAGCTCTTATTCATGAGAGCCATACTACCCCTACCAATGACAATACCTTCCACCTTCTTTAAAGTTGCTTATTAAACCAGCTCTTATTCATGAGAGCCATACTACCCCTACCAATGACAATACCTTCCACCTTCCTTAAAGTTGCTTATTAAACCAGCTCTTATTCATGAGAGCCATACTACCCCTACCAATGACAATACCTTCCACCTTCTTTAAAGTTGCTTATTAAACCAGCTCTTATTCATGAGAGCCATACTACCCCTACCAATGACAATACCTTCCACCTTCCTTAAAGTTGCTTATTAAACCAGCTCTTATTCATGAGAGCCATACTACCCCTACCAATGACAATACCTTCCACCTTCCTTAAAGTTGCTTATTAAACCAGCTCTTATTCATGAGAGCCATACTACCCCTACCAATGACAATACCTTCCACCTTCTTTAAAGTTGCTTATTAAACCAGCTCTTATTCATGAGAGCCATACTACCCCTACCAATGACAATACCTTCCACCTTCCTTAAAGTTGCTTATTAAACCAGCTCTTATTCATGAGAGCCATACTACCCCTACCAATGACAATACCTTCCACCTTCCTTAAAGTTGCTTATTAAACCAGCTCTTATTCATGAGAGCCATACTACCCCTACCAATGACAATACCTTCCACCTTCCTTAAAGTTGCTTATTAAACCAGCTCTTATTCATGAGAGCCATAATACCTCTACCAATGACAATACCAATGATAGCAATGCCAATGTTACTGCTGCTGATGATGACGATTATTATTATTATCGGTCCTTGTCTTCATGCAGAAAGAGAATGCAGGTAGAAGTTCACAGGAATAGGATTTATGCACTTCAGTTTGAGTGACAGTGGCTCTGTGATTAAGGAACAGGACTACTCATCTCAACATTGCATGTTCGATTCCCAGCTGGTGGGGACCTAATCTAATTGTGAATTCAACTGTCTTATATGTGTTATTTCATAGGCTTTGGGATTTTGGGTTTGTTTGCCTTGCATGAGGTCTTAGATCCGTAGCATAGTGATTAGTGAACAGAACTGAGTGACAGGTCTTACATTACATTTATTTCATGGTTTAAACATTTCTAGAGATGTTTATAGAGGACCAACCATTTCAAGTAGGTGTTGTTTACATTTTTACCAAAGGACACTACAATCTGCAGCAATACAAACTCAACTAAAACATATCTATGTCAAATGTGTCCAAGGCATTCAGTGGAGGTGCATTGTATTGGATCACTAGTGCGTTGAAAACAGATTATTGTATTGTAGCCTAGAGGTTAAGACTGTGGCCTGGTAACCAGAGAATTGCTGGTTCAAATTCCAACATGGGCAATAGGGTAAAATTAACTGATGATGATTGTCGGGTAGTGAATACAGGGTTGCTGTCTGGTCAAGCAAAAAGAAAAATCTTTGTTAATTAAAAACAGAATACCTTGAATCATGAAAATATACATATATATATGCCAAAATGGCATTTGGCCTTTTTAAGCGGTGCAGCCGCTTCTATATGTGACATGTGTGTCCGTTCGTAGCATGCGATTTAGACCAATCAGGAGTAGCCCATGAGTCATTTACTTCACCACCTGGGTGTGATTTTTCTACGTCAATCAGTCATAAAAAAAAGGCCAGAAACACCCATTTTGGCCCATTCATGTTTGCAGAAAGAAATTGATAGGTCAAAGCAATCTGGTGCAGGCTCCACATAGCCTATCAGAGTCCTTTCATATCTGCAAACAGGAAGGGGTTAGGTCTAGGGCCGCGTCCGAATCAGCACTCTTCCACACTGTTGAGTAGCCTTGGTGAGTAGATAGGGTGAGAAAGTCGTAGAGTACGCGAAAACATTTCAAATTGCAGTATACTTCAAACACCCGGATGACACACTTACTTTCAGGGTTTCGCTGAGCACATTCAGGAGCACACTTTTCAGGAAGTACACGAACATTTTGGTCACATAAATATGACGTGAAGCTTCGTTTTAAAAAAAATGAAGCACAGCTTTGCTGACGTTTTCCTTCAAATACAACAAAAACAACACGTGACATGGCAGCGCAAGAGTGGGGCACAGGGTTGCCAGATCTTGTAAGACTTTCCAGCCAAATGGCGATTCAAAACTAGCCCAAATTATAGGCTATTTTAACCGAAACCAATGTATTTTAAATAGAAATCATCATGTTTCTACTTTTTAAAATAAGTGTGTGCTTTGCGCCTTTTAATTTTTACCTGTGACTGCACTTTGAAAGTATCCCAATTTAGCTGTAAAACCGCGGACATGGCAAGACTGGTGTGATGTCTTATGACCTACTTACGACACTTCCACAGTGTGGTTGGAAAATAGTAAGGCGGATATTTTTCGCGGACTGCTAAACAGTGCACATTAAACAGCACACTTCTGCCAGTGCACTGTACGCAGGAGACAGGGCGCAGTAGATAGGGCTCTGATTTGGACACAGCCCAAGTTTTTTTCTAACCATGCTCTACTCCAGCTGATTCCACTAATTAGTTCACCTCCTTGGTTGAAGAGATGAGCTAATTAGTGAAATCAGCTGGTGTAGGGCACAGTTGGAACAAACATTTGCATACACTTGGCCCTCGATGGAATGAGTTTGACATCCCTGGTCTAGGGACTGAATTTGTGGACAGTGTGAGGATTGATTACTCCAGCTGGATTTTCAGAGAAACAGACTGAGAAAAGGATTTTCAACTTGACAGAAGAATGTTTTCTGGATAAAAAGGTAAGCCGTATGTATATTATATATACAGATATAGATATATATCTCTTGTGTAGCTTAAGAATTGTGTGGTTCAAGGTGCATTTAGCATTTTTTAATTTAATGCTATTGTTTGTTTCCTGCTTTATATTTTTTAGAGACATGGATTCTTTTACCAACTTGACAAGCCAGGAGGTGTGCCAGTGGCTTGGTTATCTATTTCCAGCACTTGTGCACTTCACAGATTTTTTTTTTTCCCAGTTTCACATGTTCACATCCCCTATGTTGAGGATGTTATCAAGTTTCATATGGAAAAAATAAGTTAAATAGCATTTCACTGATGTTAAACTCTGATTAAAATAAAGTATTTGCACACCTGGTTATTGTAGTACGGGTGCTTGAAGGATAAAGTCAGATATATAGAAAAGAGAAGTACTCCCGCACACCGTATCTTGCATTAATCTCAATTTATTTTATTCAGTGCCGACCTTTCATTCAACAACCTTTTTCAAAGCTTTCTGATGTTAAACTCAACTGAAACGGGTGAGTTCTGACCCGAACATGTTACCCTAACAGGTTAATGGTTTATTTTATTAATTTTATCTTAAATTATTTCATTTAATTCAGTCAACCTGTTTTTTTTTAACTTACTTTTTCTGTTTTTAAATTAATCTGGTGTACAGAGTAGTCTTTAACACTAACCATCTCTTTTCTCTCTCTGCTATGTCTCTACTGCCAGAGGTCAACCAATGTCAATTTCTGAAGACACCCTGAAGTGCCTAGACCTCTTGGTCATGTTGCTCCTGGGCTGCGTTCGGATCCGAAATTTATCCTTTCTTCCTGTCGTTCCCTTCCCTTGCTTCAAGGGGGAATCCCCAAAATGCCAGGATGAAATATGGCAGCCACACCAAGTGTGATTCGGATCCAATTTAAGAAAGGGGAGGGAGTAATTATATTCCCTCGCTCCCTCGTTTATCCTCCCTTCCACCAAGGGTCTAAAATACCAGCTTCCGGCAAGAAGTGAATCCCACAATGCAATGCTCCACACGGAAAAAGTGGGCGGTCACCACAGAACTATGTGGCGGTCACATTTCAACTCTATGGTGTTGCACTTCCGAAATGTTGTGAGGGCGGTTCGGTTCCGTTTTTGTTTCTTTCTCGTCAATCCTCCCTTGCAGAGCACCATGTAAGTTTGCTTGCTGCATGTAGCAAATTACGTCACAAGATAGCTCTCTCGAGGAAAGTGAGCAAGGGAAGGGAGTGTGTTAAATTGGATTTGAATGCAGCCCTGCTCTCACCTGTGACCCATTTCTGCTGGATCTACATCACCTTTCCCATCCTGATTGCTCCTCCCTCTTACCTCATAGGGCTTCCCCACCTCATCCAACAACCCTCCTAGATTTCTAAATTAAATTGTTTGCTAAATAAAATGGTGTGCTTGCTATTCTTTATGTATATGGGAAATTGTAAGGAATTGGACATCCCTTTGTAGAATTACTGCCTACTGCTGCTAATAATAATAATAATAATAATGCATGGCATTTATATAGCGCCTTTCTAGATACTCAAAGCGCTTTACAATGATGAGGGGGAAACTCGCCTCTACCACCACCAATGTGTAGCACCCACCTGGGTGATGCAACGGCAGCCATTTTGCGCCAGTATGCTCACCACACATCAGCTGAGATGGAGAGGGAGAGAATAATTTTTTTAGCCAATTAAACGGGGGGATGATTAGGTGGCAGATTGAATGAGCCTGGGTTGGGAGTTTAGCCAGGACACCGGGGAAACCCCTACTCTTTACGATAAGTGTCATGGGATCTTTAATGACCGCAGTGAGTCAGGACCTCGGTTTAACGTCTCATCCGAAAGATGGCATCTCCTACAGCACAGTGTCCCCATCACTGCACTGGGGCATTGGGGTTTATTTCACCAGAGGGAAGACTGCCCCCTACTGGCCCACCAACACCACTTCCAGCAGCAACTTAGTTTTCCCCAGAGGTCTCCCATCCAAGTACTAACCAAGCCCACAACCTGCTTAGCTTCAGCCATTCAGCAGGCGCAGATTGCATAGTGGTATGGCTGCTGGCTAATGATATACATTCAAGAACTACGTATTAATAATGAAGAAAGACCAAAATAATGATCATACACCAAAAGTACCAAGAACCCTTTAACACGATAAAATGGTTCTAACCAGAACCCTTCATAGAGGGTTCTAGGTAGAACCATTCAAAGAAAAATAACCCTTCCAAGAAGGTTCTACCTAGAACCTAAAAAGGTTCCCACACAGGGACAAGCCAGAGAACCCTTTATGGTTCTAGTCAGCACCAATTTTTTTTTCGAGTGAAGGTTTAATGAATGCAGTGAGCAACATAGTTTGATGAATGCAGTGAGTAACAGTGAGTGAGTAACAGGGTTTAATGAATGCAGTGAGCAACATGGTTTGATGAATGCAGTGAGTAACAGTGAGTGAGTAACAGGGTTTAATGAATGCAGTGAGTAACAGTGAGTTAGTAACAGGGTTTAATGAATGCAGTGAGCAACATGGTTTGATGAATGCAGTGAGCAACGTGGTTTGATGAATGCAGTGAGTAACAGGGTTTAATGAATGCAGTGAGTAACAGGGTTTAATGAATGCAGTGAGCAAAATGGTTTGATGAATGCAGTGAGCAACAATGAGTGAGCAACATGGTTTAATGAATGCAGTGAGTAACAATGAGTGAGCAACATGGTTTAATGAATGCAGTGAGCAACATGGTTTGATGAATGCAGTGAGTAACAGGGTTTGATGAATGCAGTGAGCAAAATGGTTTGATGAATGCAGTGAGCAACATGGTTTAATGAATGCAGTGAGTAACAGTCAGTGAGCAACATGGTTTGATGAATGCAGTGAGTAACAGTGAGTAATGAATGCAGTGAGCAACATGGTTTGATGAATGCAGTGAGCAACGTGGTTTGATGAATGCAGTGAGTAACAGGGTTTAATGAATGCAGTGAGTAACAGGGTTTAATGAATGCAGTGAGCAAAATGGTTTGATGAATGCAGTGAGCAACAATGAGTGAGCAACATGGTTTAATGAATGCAGTGAGTAACAATGAGTGAGCAACATGGTTTAATGAATGCAGTGAGCAACATGGTTTGATGAATGCAGTGAGCAACGTGGTTTGATGAATGCAGTGAGTAACAGGGTTTAATGAATGCAGTGAGCAACATGGTTTGATGAATGCAGTGAGCAACATGGTTTGATGAATGCAGTGAGTAACAATGAGTGAGCAACATGGTTTAATGAATGCAGTGAGTAACAATGAGTGAGCAACATGGTTTAATGAATGCAGTGAGCAACATGGTTTGATGAATGCAGTGAGTAACAGGGTTTAATGAATGCAGTGAGCAAAATGGTTTGATGAATGCAGTGAGCAACATGGTTTAATGAATGCAGTGAGTAACAGTCAGTGAGCAACATGGTTTGATGAATGCAGTGAGTAACAGTGAGTAATGAATGCAGTGAGCAACATGGTTTGATGAATGCAGTGAGTAACAGTGAGTGAGCAACATGGTTTGATAAATGTAGTGAGTAACAGTGAGTGATCAACATGGTTTAATGAATGCAGTGAGTAACAGTGAGTGATCAACATGGTTTAATGAATGCAGTGAGTAACAGTGAGTGATCAACATGGTTTAATGAATGCAGTGAGCAACATGGTTTGATGAATGCAGTGAGTAACAGTGAGTGAGAAACATGGTTTGATAAATGCAGTGAGTAACAGTGAGTGAGTAACAGGGTTTAATGAATGCAGTGAGCAATATGGTTTGATGAATGCAGTGAGTAACAGTGAGTGAGTAACAGGGTTTAATGAATGCTGTGAGCAACATGGTTTGATGAATGCAGTGAGTAACAGTGAGTGAGTAACAGGGTTTAATGAATGCAGTGAGCAACATGGTTTGATGAATGCAGTGAGTAACAGTGAGTGAGTAACAGGGTTTAATGAATGCAGTGAGTAACAGTGAGTGAGTAACAGGGTTTAATGAATGCAGTGAGCAACATGGTTTGATGAATGCAGTGAGCAACGTGGTTTGATGAATGCAGTGAGTAACAGGGTTTAATGAATGCAGTGAGCAACATGGTTTGATGAATGCAGTGAGCAACATGGTTTGATGAATGCAGTGAGTAACAGGGTTTGATGAATGCAGTGAGCAACATGGTTTGATGAATGCAGTGAGTAACAATGAGTGAGCAACATGGTTTAATGAATGCAGTGAGTAACAATGAGTGAGCAACATTGTTTAATGAATGCAGTGAGCAACATGGTTTGATGAATGCAGTGAGTAACAGGGTTTAATGAATGCAGTGAGCAAAATGGTTTGATGAATGCAGTGAGCAACATGGTTTGATGAATGCAGTGAGTAACAATGAGTGAGCAACATGGTTTAATGAATGCAGTGAGTAACAGTGAGTGAGCAACATGGTTTGATGAATGCAGTGAGTAACAGTGAGTAATGAATGCAGTGAGCAACATGGTTTGATGAATGCAGTGAGTAACAGTGAGTGAGCAACATGGTTTGATAAATGCAGTGAGTAACAGTGAGTGATCAACATGGTTTAATGAATGCAGTGAGTAACAATGAGTGATCAACATGGTTTAATGAATGCAGTGAGTAACAGTGAGTGATCAACATGGTTTAATGAATGCAGTGAGTAACAGTGAGTGAGTAACAGGGTTTAACAGATGTAGTGAGTAACAGTGAGTGAGTAACAGGTTTTGTTAATGCAGTGAGTAGCAGGGTTTAATGAATGTAGTGGCCATGGCACCGTTCAGAAGGATCTGTCAGATCGGACCGCAGCTGTTGGTCGGAGCAGACCACAGAGCCAGGGCGTGTCCACACAATGCGAGTGATGACCACACATCAGATCTGTCCTCGGATCACTCCAGAGCTTTCTTCTTCTCAGGAAAATATTTTTTTAACCTTCATATTATGTTCCGGGTCAATTTGACCCGATTCAATGTTTGACGTCTCTTATAAACCAGTTAACCTTATTTTTTCATCTTGACACTATATGATTTTTCATAATTTGTTGGGATTAAATAGTAAACACACAATAAACATAATACTATATTTTCTATATAGTATATATTTACTATAAGTCCTGTACTAACTTTGTATGCAAAGATCTTGTGTGGGGACATTTGTGGGGTAGCTGCTCAAATTTAAGAAAATACACAACCTTTTTTAGTTTTTATCTGTTTATTATTTATTTTGTGGGCAATTCTGGTGGCACTTTCCCATATACGTTTTAAACTCCACAAACTTTTACTTACCTCAGGCTCTAAAATTAGATGTTTCATCACAGATTTTAATATTTAGGGATTAAAGGCTAGTCAATTAGGAGTCACACAAAAGGTGACACAGAAATGTCAAAATTTGTACTAATTCAGATTATGATATCCTCATGGTTTTATTCATTTTTTTCTCAGTGCTTGTTGTGGGTGTAGTCTGTATGAATTCAGAATGTATATTTTGGTTACTGGTTAGCATTAACTTGCACTAGTGCTTTAGCGATGTGTCTTCTTCACTCGCTGATCTCGGAGTGTTATTAGCCAGTTCTGGCATTGTTGCTCATATATATAAGATAACTGCATTTAAGACCTGTAAGTCACTGATCAAGAGTTTCTGGTAAATTAATGTAATGTTTATTGTTAATAATAATAATAATAAATGTATAAATATTATTATTATTATTTACTGACATTTTCAGACCTTTCTGGCAACTAATTATTTGAATGAATCTTTGAATATTAGATTTTCAATCAATTGCACCACATGTCTTTTTCCATAGTGTGGTTTGGCATAAATCCTGATTCACCTGCCAGCTTTTTAAAAACTAATATATCATTTTTAACAATGTGCATGGGAAATGGATGTTGAAAAATAAATAAGAAGAATATCATATTGTGCACCTCTGTTATTATTATTAGCAGCAGCAGCAGTAGTAGTGCCTATTAGTAGCCTGGTAGTAGCAGCAGCAGCAACAACAGTAGTAGTAGTAGGCCTAGTAGTAGTAGTAGTTGCAATACAATATACAATTTGATCATTTGGCAGATGCTTTCATTGAAAGTAAATTACAAAGGTGCATTTCACATGGTTGCCAGAAGTTCAGTCAGACATCGCACGAATAAATTAAGCAATATTTTTATTGAGATTTAATGTAAATGCAATTTTTGGCATCAATGCTCTGCCTCCTATTACTCCCTGTTTTCATAACATGTTTTCGTATAAGCCAGCCAAGATAGCGCACACACAACATTGTCTCCCATTTAAGACGTAAGCATCATGTGAGCTGACGCGATTTGGTTCTTCTCGAGGTGTCTGCCCGAACTAGCTTCGCATCATTAGTAGCCTAATATAAATATATTAAGGCATGTTAAAAGATTGCTGCTGAAAATCCCAGTTCCAAATGTCCAATTCATAGCAGCTAAAATGTTTGTTTTTTTTTTGTTGTAAAGTGAGCTATATAAATAAAATGTGATTGATTTATGTATTGAATGATTGAAAAAAAGAAAATGCTAAGGCACCGTCAATAATCTAAAATAATATCGGATTATGGAAGTTAATGATAAAGATACAGTAAATAGAGCTTTAACGACAGAGCAAATAAAATGTATTATTTCCATTTCATAAAAGTACTGAACACTAGAAATAAATATTGCTAGCTGTTAATCATTTGCGAGCTTACGGGCAAATAGTGTGTTATGTATCAATAACACGTAAATGTGTTCATATTACAGGCGGCATGTACTGTATATAGCCATGTAATCATGTTTTACGGTTAGTTGCGTTAAACAACGCAGCATCTCCACATACTCACTTTGCCCCTTCGCCCTTTTTCAACTTCGTTGACGTCACCTCTACATTCTGAGGCGGGATCCTAATGTAAGATCGACGTAGCCTTTTACCCAATAGACATCGAGAGTATAGGTTCAAACTTCCGCAGAGGCCCAATAAGCGGGAGAAGACATCTAAAGAGCCACGTTTGTTCCAGCCCCCTTTTGCACTCTCTTAACACAGCGAGTCCTTTAAAGTTCCGTAGAGGAACAGAAAATACATACGATAAATCGCTAGGAAAAAAAAGGAACAGATGAAAGCGTAGAGAAAATTCTTACATTAAAACGGAAGACAACATTTACATGCAAGATAAATCTAGCGCTTTGATTTTAGTTCAAATTATTATTAGCTAGCTATCGATAGTACGAATAAGTTAGCCAGATAGCTAACATTAGCTATCGATAGCTAGCTAATAATTATCTTTACGTTAGTCGATCCCTCTCTTAAATAACGTTAGCGATAAACTGCGAGCTAAGCTTAATAAACTAGCTAAGTTACGCATTTGGGCACTATTTTTGGTGGGGTTGTATTTTAGGTCGACGACGAAGGAGATCGCTAACCAACGGAGAGAAAGACCGTCTGGAAACGACAAAAAATAAAGTAAAATGGCGGAGCCGGACAAATTAAACATTGACTCCATAATACAGCGTCTCCTGGAAGGTGAGTTATTAAAGCACTTTATTCCCTTATAGAACGTACATTAATCCAGTGTGTTGTGCTCAACATCTCTATGCTTTGCGGTGTAGTTTTTTTTACCGAGATTGTTGCCAGCTATCACGTTTGAAGCGCCGCGGGAGAGAGGAAATGGTAAGCGGGTGAAATGGAGCCTAGGCGGTGGACGGCTGGCGCTGGTTAGCCCGGTGTGAACACGTTGGTTTGGGCCGGGAGACCAGGCAAAATACTGGAGTAATGTGTCCAGTAAACGGTCACCTATGGGATCATATTTGTCGTTTTTCCAGTAACGTTACGATTGGACTAGCTAACGTTACATTTCTTTTCGAAAGGACCAATTGTGACTTTCAGGTATAGACTGAATGGCTGACTCGTTTGGCTGAAGACCGAGCTGCTATCGCTAAATTCAAGCTAACGTTAGCTGATTAGCTAGCTAACGCTAACTGCACTTTCAGTATCTAGTTAATGTAGCTGGTTAAGCTAACTTAGATAGCTGGGGTAATTTAGTTTCATTGTTTTCATTATAGCAGTCAAACTAGTGTGTCTAACTTAGTTGGTCATTGTAAAGCTAAGATGGTTACATTTAACAGGCCAACAAACCCAAGTTTCGTGGCTTGCTAACAAGCCAACTGCAATTGGGTGGAGCTAGCTAGCGTTAGTTAGTTGGGGAAAAAAAGAAAGGTTTAGTGTTAGCTAAATTTGTTAAATGCCATAACGTTAACGTTACTATTTCTGTTAGCTAACCGTGTGTTGGCTTGCACGTTTAAGTTGGAAGTAATGTTACAGAAAGAACCTGACGTTTGGTTGCCCACTTAGCGTCAGTAGCCGCCTTGGACTATGTTAGCCATGTCTGTAAAGCCCTTTCATTCCCAGCAGTGTTTAACGTTAGCTAGTGATTGAACGAATGGCTAGTGCTAAGTTGCATACAAGCTATGGCCTTTGGCCTTCCTAGAGGAATAACCTTCCTTTGTTCATTCGTACAGGACATGAAAGATGCATCTCGTTTTATAGTTTTTTGAGAAACTTTGAGGGGGTTGAAATTGTGTGTAGGTGGTAAGTAATGGTACTCCGACTAGTATGGCGGCGCATTAACGAAATGGAGGGGGTTGGCCCGCTGGTTTGTAGTAGGCTAACGTTATGTATTGGTTGAGAGTGCAGCAATTCGAACATAAACTAAAATGAGTGATTTATGTTGGTTGCTTCGTATTATCTGTACTGGTGTGCAGTTTATTGTACTGTACATTTGTTGTTTTATTGTTTCTGGAGAGAGGGGCAGTGAAATGAAAGGAGTCCAAGTTACCGCTAGTGGTGGTGATGAAACGGATGGACGCGCGCCTCCCAACACCCCCTCCCCCCTCAATCTGTGTCCTTTCAGCACCGCACATGCAGCCGCTTACGCAGGACAGCGGTACTATATACTAAGAACTACTCTGTAATGCAGTGAAGCCTTATATACTCCAGTGTTGATACGACAGAATTTGGAGTATATGTGCAAAACGGTACCAGGGTGTGAAATTAACACCAGCCACCAGCCAAATGCTGATTTAAAAAAAATTGATTGTGGCTGGTAAGATTTTCTTCTCTAGCAGCCACTTTGGCAGGAAACCATCCAGGTTGTGTTATATTATAAAAAGGTAATGTGGCTGCTAAAATGTTGAAAATGGCTGGTGATTTTTAGAATCGGTAGACGAGAGAGTTCATTTCATGCCCTGAACAGTATGCTCCTAAAATTGAGCTCTGACTGGAAATCGTAAAAACAATACCTGGGTAAAATGCATACCAGGAAGCTGTTGAGGCGTGGCAGCCAATCCTTGCAGTATGTCTCCCATGTCTTGAAGACTGGGTCATCCAGTATGTCGCACTTAGGGTTGCAAAATTTCGGGAATATTCAAAGGTGGACACTTTCCATGAAAATTAACGAGAATATATGGGAATAAACAGCAATAAACTGGAAATGTTGGCATTATTTGTACTAGCTATATTTACCTTGTCATATGCAGACATAAATATAAACATTTTGTTTTGTCATAAACAGACATCCATGCAAACATTTGTGAGTAGAACTTTAGTGGATTCTTTCATTGAACAAAAAACATGAATGTTGTATAAAATAAATGTATTCCCTAACACCCCCCCCCCCCCCCCCCCCCCCCAAAAAAAAAAAGTCCCATTCAAAATGGAAGTAGTCCTTGGGCTCAAATGCAGTAGTGTGGCCTCAATAGAGTACTCAAGTGACTACGTCACACGGATTTCGGAAGTGACTTCCCCATTCAGTTCAATATAACGCCCGTTCGCAAAATGTTGTTTTTCTGGACCAGCTTCGAGTATATTTAATGTTTTAGTTTTTTTTTTTTGTGTGAATATACCAGCAGTGGCACTGTTTAAAAACTCGAAGTCCCATAATTCCCTGCGGACGGTTCAATGAAGTAAAATAGCCGAATTAGCAAGGTGGTATGCACTGCCAAAAATGTCCAGACGAGATATCTGATTGGTCGAGAACCACCCGTGCATTGCATTAATGGATATGTAGTCTGTTATAGTGGCTACAATCATTAAATCATTACTTTAAAAAATAAAAATGGGAACATGCGATGTATGCTCTATATCCTTATACTACACAAGCTAATCTAGGAACGTTTCAGCTCATTCTATAAATCAGATTTCAAGAAATTGTCGATAGTCTCCAAAGCTCGTTCAATCTGTAATAGGGAATTTACTTTCAAAATCCAAACTCCGCCCACGTCTGACATACTCACTTGAGTACTCTATAGCCTTGGTGTAGTGTGCAGGATGCTGGGAATTATTTCTGCATGTGATAAAAGAATGCACTGCACATGTAATGAAAGAATGCACAGTGCAGTGTTGAAATTCAACTGAATTCACCTTAAATTGGGTTGTTTTAACCAAAGCATGCTGCAAGATCTAGAATTGCATTTTATGTGTATTTTACAACTAAATTTAAGTTCCATGCTATAGGCTAACTTTTGCAATTCAAATTTCCAAAATTCCAGAGCTTAACTTCCCATGGTAAATTTCCGGAAAGTTTCCGGAAATCTTCTGCCCCTTTGCAACCCTAGTCACACTCCAAATGAAGGTAACTTGCTTGCTAGTATGTGGTGTTCTTATGTTTGTGCTTTTGTTATTTCATTAGCTGGAAGAGTGTAAAGTAAAAGATGGCAGCGGTTGAAGCTGGTTCCGTTGAATTCAGCGCACAGCACAGGAGATCAAGTGCTTTTCTTGTGTGAAATAATGAGGGTGTGTGAAGCCTGCCAGCAAGGTAGGGCTCAGCATTGTCACAGAAAAATGAGCTCTGTGCCACGGACGTCTGCTGCTGTGGTTTAGTTCACTGAAGTCTTGCTGCTCTGTCATTTACCCCTCTTCAGAAACCCTGCATTTTGTGCTGAACAATCCAATATGGTACATTAACTCATGAAATGTTTGGCAATTTCCTCCTTTTTGTGTTAGTATCTCCCCCCTCTTATTTTGGAAGGTGTTTCTTAGACAAACCTATATTTTGGCATAAGTCTTTAAATTGTTCATGGCTTAGTCAGACTAATCTTGGAACTGACCAATTTACCCAAATATTAATAAGATCGTTCAGTGGGGCGCATCTCCCAGGGAATTCAGTCCTCGCTTAATTAATGCAAGACATTCAATTAGCGAAGCTCTTTGTGTCCGCTCACTCGTAAAACAAGCCTCAGTTTGTGCCTCTGCTGGCTCACCGCAGTATTAAAAATGACTATATGCTGCGACTGGACTGTCCTGAGCCCACAACCACCCTACTGCCCCACTGTGGGCTAGCTGCCCTGTGCCAAGGGCCCACCCTACTGTCCCACTGTGGTCTAGCTGCCCTGGGCCAAGGGCCCACCCTACTGTCCCACTGTGGGCTAGCTGCCCTGGCTCCAAGGGCCCATCCTACTGTCCCACTGTGGGCTAGCTGCCCTGGGCCAAGGGCCCATCCTACGGTGGCCGAGAAGTGTCGAACAAACTGCATAACGGAAAACACAACTGCAAAAGCCACTATAAAAAAAAACAATCAGTGGTTATGGTAACCGTGAAATGAAGCGAACACGAAAAAATCAAATAAAGTATGTGATTTATAGGCTTCTAAAACGCACTTAACAGTCTAAGACTGGTCTGGAGTAAGCGTTAATCTACGAGCGTTTCAAAGAGCGCCTTATGTTGAGATGCTTTTGGGAAATGCACCCAAAGTTCAAGAAGCTTCGTACGAAGGGTTTTCCGACGTCTTAGCCTTAAGATGCTTTTGGGAAACGCACCCTTGTGACCGTTTGAGAAGTGAAACGTTGTTCGACAGCTAACTATGATTACTATCGCTATGTGATTGTCGCACATGAAGGTTATGCCTAATATCCTCGCAATGAAATTTGCCCTTCGATTCCTTCACTGCTATGTATGAGCATTTATTTTCTGATGACTAAAGGCAACCGCAGACTGCAGTAGAAACGCCGGCGACTGACGGCGCTCAGTGGCTTTGCGTTTCAGTGCGCACTGGAAGCACCTGACAGACCACATCCAAGCTTTCTTCTCTGCTCCGTTTGCCTGTGGACTAGCTATTGTCAACATGGCTGTAAATTGCTTAGCCTATTTATAATTTTGTGCAATAATGATGAAAAACTAGGATACATTATAAATACAAAAATATAAATGAAAATATGAATACATTGAACAACATTGACAGTGGAAAATAAATGCTCATACATAGCAGTGAAGGAATCGAAGGGCAAATTTCATTGTGAGGATATTAGGCATAACCTTCATTTGTGACAATCACATAGCGATAGTAATCATAGTTAGCTGTCGAACAACGCTTCACTTCTCAAACGGGCAAGAAGTTTTTTCTTCCACATATGTAGGCAATACTGTAATAGTCCGCCGGCAATACAGTAATAGTCAGCACGTTTCATTATCAACATCCGTTGTTGCTCACTTCCGTTGTGTTGTGGCTTTTGCATTTGTGTTGTGGCTTTTGCAGTTGTGTTTTTCGTTATGCAGTTCGTTCGACACTTCTCGGCCACCGTACCATCCTACTGTCCCACTGTGGGCTAGCTGCCCTGGGCCAAGAGCCCATCCTACTGTCCCTCTGTGGGCTAGCTCGTGTACTTTCCACTGGCTTCAGTCTGCGATGGAAACGGCTCCACCTTGCCTCAGGTGTAATTCAACGTTAAAGGTGAGACAGGTGGGGATGTGCCTCAAGCCTGAGGTGCCTACCAGTTCTTCTTGCTCAGTGTAACAATGGGATTTCGATTGTGCAAAGAGGTACGCACGCACATGCTCACACACGTGCACAACCATAAGCTGTATGCTTAATTGTCCAGTAATTTTAAAAGGCTTTTTCTTGCGTGGCTTGTTTCAGGTCCCAGTCTTGAATGTCGCTGGACTGACTGCCCATGAGTCAACAGCGGCAGGATATAGCTGCTCCTGTACTGCTTAGGTTAGGCTGAATTTTAGTCTGCCGGTGTTACTCTGATGACTGCAGTTTTGAAATGGCAAGCCGTTAACCCACAGTCTGCCAGTTCTAATCAGTGTGAAATAAAGCTCTTCCAATCAGCAATAGCTTTTTCTAGGGCTGAATCAGTGCTCTGTCTACTGCGTCCTGTGTCCTGGCTTCTGTGTACCGTTTAGTATGCAACAGCACGTATGTGAGAAATATTCCAGCCATACTGTGGAAGTGTTTTATAAGACGCTCCGCCCTTGTGCGGGCTTACTCGAGTGTGTTGTTGTTATTGAAGGAAAACATCCATGAAGCTGCGCCTCATTTTTAAATATTTTCATATTTATGAAACCAAAATGTTTACTTTCTGAAAATATGCTCCCGAATATACTCACATACGTGGAACCTGGAAATAAGCATATCATCCAGGGATTTTATGTGCACTACATTTTGAGAATTTCACCTCAACAAGCGTACTCAACAAGCATCACTCTTCCAATAGTATGGAAGAGTGATGATTTGGACACAGCCCTGTAGTACAGTGTGGCCTGCCGGGTGAAATGGTCGCTGGCAGGGTGTGAAATTAACACCAGCCTCTAGCCAAATGCTGGTAAAATTTTGACTCTGGCTGGTAAGATTTTTACTGTAGCAGCCACTCTGGCTGGTACTGAACCAGGTTGTCTTATATTGTAAAGGGTAAAGTGGCTGGTAAAATGTTGATCCACAAGCCACTCTGAAATTAAAAAGTAAATTTCATACCCTGGTCATTGGCTTGAAGCCAGATGCATAATCATAATGCACATACTTCAGCGGAGTGGTCCTACTGTGGCAGTTGGAGAAACTATAATAACCAGAGAAACGCATGTGGTGATTCCAAATTTTGGAGAGAGAAAAAAAAAAAGTGGGGGGATGGGGTTTATCTTTTATGCTGACACAACCACATTAATGTACCTCATGTTTATGTCTGCATGCTTTATAGACACCAGTGTTGAAACTATAGGCTTTGGGTGGGTCGGTGGTTGGGTGGTATTGCAAGCGCTGCGTTTCACCACGGGCATCTGCCAAACCCAAGAGGAAAATAAGCCTGGGTGATAGTGGCAGTATTTATATCACTGTTGTTATGCAAGTCTGACCTTTTTATCCTACGAAGTGGATGATTCACCCAAAACCTTTTTGACATAATGCCTTAAATACCCCATCTAACAGTGACTCCACTACCTGATAAAGGGGCAGGCTTCAGCAGACTGTTACCTGAAGCCATTGGCCGATGCTCTGGAGAGATTATTTTTGAAGAGGAGAAATGTCTATCCTCTGATTAAAATGGCCCAGTGCATTCAGCAGATGTCAGAGTAACGGAATGGAATCGTGAGAGGGGCATTCATCTCTCCCTGTGAGTGGAGCTGGCAGCTGTGCTCATCGTAATCCCATTAAAACATATCAACATCACAGCCTGATGATGCTACCTGCCTCCTGTAAGTATCTGGGATTGTGCCTGTACATCCGCCTTTGCGTGTGATAATATCTCAATTAAATTTAAGATAACGGTAGTATGAAAGGGTGTGGTATTGTGGTCTGTTTCTTGCATGGATTCTGATTGCTGGACTTGCTTACAGTTGGCCTGTTTTGTGGAGAACATGTGATATGACTGTCTAGTCATCTTGCATTGTTTTACAGGCCAAAGGTGCCATGACAGCAGCTTGGAAACGTCATCCTTTATACTCAGTAACTAGTCTGCACCTTTCCACAGCCTGCTCAGTTTTTCATTCTTTGGATGAATGTGTATGTTTCTTTGCAACACAATGTAGGCTAGTACACCAAATGTAATACCTTTAGAATTGCTTAATATTTATGTTGATTTTGTCTTTGCTTCCTTTGGTTTCAAATGCCTAGAATCACTAATGAGGTTGTGGAATTGACCTTTGGAATCAATGTTGTGTATTCAAAGAGAATTGAACAGTTAGAAATGTAATCAAATAGTTTCCATGGACATGTAATTTATTGCTTAGTAACCAGTGTGATATGCAGGGAGAGATACGGTTTAATTGTTTTGACCAATAAGATAAAGGAGTTTATTTCCATTTAGCCATATTGCGTGGGAAGCATGATTTAACTGCAGCTGCCTTGCATGGTTTGTGCATGGTGATTAGCTTGCTTAGCACTGAAATAATTAGCATGTTTCACACACTCTGTTCATTTCCCGGGCGACTGTCTGCTCGAGCACTGCGCGGAGCAGCGGCTTGGTAACCTCGAGAGCGGGAGTGGCCCTGTTGGAATTCGCACAAAGGAGAAGCAGAATATAAGTAAACAAACATTTAATTTAGCATGCCTTACAAAAGGGGATATTTTATCTCTGGATATTTTGTGTAATTTAAGTCCATTGTAATATTACTAAGTGGGGAGAGTGGGTATAGAACAATACTGGGGCAGATGGGAAAACTGGAGAAACTGGGGCAGAAACGAGGTCAGCCATTTTGAAAAATGGAATTCGCCCCTTTTTGAAAATGTGATGGTAGCCCCACACCATCTTGTCTGTTCAGACGTTGTGCATTTGCCTCGGCTAACTTTAGAGTTAGCATTGTGAGGGATTAGCCTGGCCTGATCCGGGTTTAAAATGAGCAGTGCTACCATCCTATTTATATCGCCGTCACGCATTGGCCTCCTCACCTTGTAGTCAAATTGCTCTGACGACATAATTCAGTCAAAAGTTGCACCCTCAAGTGCATTGGCATTTCTCCATTTTTATTTTAAATTTTTAATTGAGGTATTCAATAATGTTATTTCTGCTTTTTTTCTGTTAAGCCGCCTCCAGAACACTCCAGACGTTGAATAATACTGTTCCTCCACCAGTGTTGAATTGGAGAAGTAAATAATGTTACCTTCCTCATTCGTTACAGCAATAGCCTGCCATAGAACGGCTTTGTGTGAAACTTGCAAGTCTCCATCCAGTGATGGGAGGGATGCTCAATAAACTTGTACCACAGAAAAATTGTAAAATGTAGCCCCACCCCTTTTTGTTTTGTGACATCTAGTACTCCCACCCCCCATCACAAACCACAAAGACGGGCTCGGTGTGAAAGCCAGGGGGAGCAGTTGAATGATTTAGAAGAGCAGGGCCTTTTCTGATCGTACGGTCCATTTGCAATGGATAAATGTCACAGTACCGTGCAGAGTGCAGGGACACAGTGTGAACAGTTGGCCTGGAGCATCGGGTACAAATCCAGTTCTTATTCTACATAAGAGCTTATTGTCAGATGTTGTTGCCTGGCGATGGTGGTGTGGTTTGGGGGGGGGGGGGGGGGGCTTTGCTGGAGTCGTTTTGGCTCTATTCCTTTTCCAGCCCTAGGCTGGCAAGCTGCCATTCATGTGATGGAGCACACACCCCCATAGACTGTTTATCCCAAAACAGGGGACCTTTTTCTCAGTGCAAAAGAGCTGAAGTGGCACCTATATCTGTGGTGGCCTGGAGGTTCAGCCCTTTCAGTCACAGTGTCAGTTTATATTTCCCTTAGCTGTTTATTTCTACAAAAAATAAGATTTATAATTGTCTGCTTATAATCTGCTCATCCCAGTATGTTGAAGGAAAGTTTCCACACACACCAGCATGTTGTGGGCACAATGAAGTATGTCCTACCTGGAAATGGCTTTATTTGGCATGAAAAGCCTGCTGTGTTGCCAGACCTTTAAAGAAAATCACATGTGCGAACTAAAAAAAGCCTGCGTGTGTTTACAGTATATAAACGTGAACTGTGTGCAGTAGTATGGTGTCCTGAGCATAGACTGTAGAAAAATATGCACCAAGTGACTATGATGTCACCTGTTGACCTTCCAAGTTCCATGGGATTGTCAAGAGCGTTTTGAAGCTGTGGAAATGCTGCCATTTTACACAAGAATTGGAGCCAGAGACGGAGAGCAGGGGAACCCTTATGTGGTCAATATGTCCGCGCCGGATCCGGTTTGTCCACTAAGCATGTGAGATACTTGTGACTCGCTGTAACTAGGAAGTGCCGCGTTGGTCCACAAAATATTAATTATGGTGCTGAAACGATACAATAAGTTAACAAATCGGCACATGGAGAGACATTGGAAGAAAAAGCAACCGCGCTGGTGCCAGAGTATAACTTTATAACTCCACTTGTTTTACCAAGACACACATCCATGTCATAGTTATACAAATTGTCCATAGGTTTAAGTGCACATTCAAAAGTGGCAGGACATTAGCTGCTTTGAGTCGCTTTTTCTTCATTAGAAAAGTACACTGATTATTGGGCTAAAATTTTAAAAGGGTAGGGATGGTATCCCTGACATTCTGGTCAGATTGCCATAAAGCTGGCTGTCTGCATCAGGCCGCCTCATCCTTTCCCTGAATTAGATTGGCGGCACACTCCCTCACGTTGCTTCTCTGCAAATAGAAAAGAATCTCTGGGCTGTCTGATTGGTTAGATAAAGCTGAAATGAGAACAGATTGAGGTAGAGACAGTTGATGGTGGCTCTTGAGATGAAAATAAGAAAATAAATACTTTTAAACTGCCAATGAATTTTAGGTGTGGACATAATGAGGGTTTTTTATATTCATTCAATACATTTAAGGAAAGCGAGCATGCAATGTATCATCATAAACAGTAAAATGAGGTGGAGGGAAATGATTGACAGCTATGGTGATCGGCAGAGATGCTTTGACACCTGCTGATTTATAAATCAAGTGCTTCCATGTAGCACACTGATAACGGCAAGGGCGTTTGTTGTCTTTTGAGACTCGCTCAACTGCCATATGCTTGGACTTGCACCACCAATAAACATTAACCTGTAAAAATCTGTTTAGGTACTCTTATGACCCTTTCTCATTTAAAGTGATACTGCAGTCAAAAACGACTTTTCCCATTGAAAACCGAT
Organism: Synaphobranchus kaupii; assembly: GCA_029718625.1. Lineage (NCBI taxonomy): Eukaryota > Metazoa > Chordata > Actinopteri > Anguilliformes > Synaphobranchidae > Synaphobranchus > Synaphobranchus kaupii. Next base: position 45,879,219 of record CM056386.1, on the reverse strand, counting down.
GTTTTGGGTTAGATTATGATCATACACAACTGTTTATGTCCGAAAATCTCATGTTTAGTCAAAATAGTTTTATCTGAGTTTTTGTGTATGCTTGCCAATACGCTGGTTTCCGGGGATTCGTGACGTCACACGATCCCGAACATAAAAATGGGTGGAGTTCAGGTGGTCCTAGGGGTGGTCTCTGCTGGGCACGTGGCATAAAAGCAGAGACAAAGGTTTTTTTTTTCCCTCAGACTGAGACTTGTACTGCTAACTTGCTAGTTCAAGTTCAAATGCGAATTGCTTTGTATTACTGCTAATGTTAATATTACGACACATCGAGCTACTAAAGCTACGTTCACACTGCAGGCCTTAGTGCTCAATTCCGATTTATTGCTCAGATCCGATTTTTTTTGTTTGGCTGTTCACATTAATTTTTTAATGTGGCCCATATCTGATTCCAGTGTGAACCGATTGCTCTCCTCAACTGACCCGTGCAAATTAACAAAAACAAAAGACTGCGCCTGTTACACAGCCAGCAGAAATAAACAACAAAAAGGAAGTCATCAAAGTCACAGCTTCTGCGTTAATTTTAAAGTTGATGTGCAGTGGAGCTAATGATAAGGGTGAGGAGACAGGGGGGGGAAAAAGCCAAGGTTTTTACTAGCTTTTTGTGCTGCCATGGCTGCTACTTCTGTGCAGAGGTACTCCTGAATGCGAGATCGGAGCCAGGAATGGGGGGACCGTGACATGGGCGGTTTCAGTGAAACTCAAGCAAGGCATGAAATTAGTGATTCTGAGGACGGGCGAGTTAAGAAAATGGAGCGCTCGGCCGTTTGGCTAGTGAGACCATTCGATATAACATTTATAAAACGGATAGTTCCGGGATGCAGATTGGTCAATACAACATTCCAGCCGTCTTAAAACACACAATATAAAAAAGCTATCACACGACACATCTGTTCAACTTCATGTGTAACGTACCTAGGCTATAGCCTAACATCACTGTGCACCCTTAGATGAAACTATTGACACATTATTGGACCGACAACCATTAACGTTCGGTACGCAGCTACATGAGAAAACCGTGAATAATATTCATAATGACTACGTGGCATCATCGTCATAGTCAAGCCGGAAAGTCTGCACACCCCTTTCACCTTCTCCACGTTTTATTACGTTAGACATATTCTACAATAGATTGAGTTCATTTTTTGTCTCAAAATTCTACACAAAATAGATTTTAGACATTTGTGCTAATTTATTAAAAATCTAAATGTAAAATATCATATGTACACCCAAAAGTGAGCTGAGGTGCATTTTGTTTCCACTGATACTGCTTGAGATGTTTCTACAACCTGATGAAACCAAAATTGAACTTTTTGGCCTGAATACCAAGCGTCACGTCTGGAGGAAACCAGGCACCGCTCATCACCTGGCTAATACCATCCCTACAGTGAAGCATGGCGGTGGCAGCATCATGATGTGAGGATGTTTTTCAGCAGCGGGAATGGGGCGACTAGTCCTGATAGAGGGAAAGATGAATGCAGCTAAGTACACCGAGATCCTTGAAGAAAACCTGCTCCAGAGCGCTCTGGACCTCAGACTGGGGCGAAGGTTTACCTTCCAACATGACAACGACCCGAAGGCACACAGCCAAGAGAACAAAGGAGTGGCTTCGGAGAAAGTCTGCATGTCCTTGAGTGGCCCAGCCAGAGCCCAGACCTGAATCCAATTGAACATCTGTGGAAAGAGCTGAAAATGGCTGTGTACCGACGCTCCTCATCCAACCTGACGGAGCTTGCAAGGATATGCCAAGAGGAATGGGCTAAAAATGTCCAGAAACAAGTGTGCCAAGCTCGTAGCTTCTTTCCCAAGACGCCTTGAAGCTGTAATCGCTGCCGAAGGTGCAGCAACCAAGTATTAGGCTAAGGGTGTGTACAGATATGTAACCCCTAAATAACCTATTTTTGTCAGTAAAATAAAATTGCATATTTTCTAAAAACCTGTTTTCACTTTGCATTATTGGCTATTGTGTGTAGATGTTTGAGGCAAAACATGAACTCAATCTATTGTAGTATAAGTCTGTAACATAATAAAACGTGGAGAAGGTGAAAGGGGTGTGCAGACTTTCCGGCTTGACTGTATAATAAACTGCTCACCTCAATATTTTGATTAAATATCCTTAAGATATATCCATTCCTTCTGGAAAAGTGGTTTTTAAGCCCAAAACGTCGAGTTAAAACCTCATAAATAACGTTGGAAACTCCAATCTAATTCCCAAACATGTATTGCAGCTTGATGTCACCATAAACAATGTGCTGGTAAACTGTTCTGCTTAATTGTATTTCACAAAACTGGTTTGAAAAATCATTATACCTTTAGGCTTCAAGATAAAATACTTTAAAACTTTCATACATGATTTTTTTCCAATTTTAAACCGACTTGTGCTTTTCTGCACTTCATCACGAGTAGTTCGGCTGTGTTCAGTTTGGCGTTGTGAAACTCAGCCAGTTTCTGGAGTACCAATCCCGTGGCTTAGTATATTTTAGCCAAAGTGGTTTGTACTTGATTGCAGAGATTTATGCAAAACCGTCGTCAATTGGGTGTATTTCTTTGACTGATAGCATAATAGGCCTATCTGAAGTGGGAAAAACTTGCATCGAGCTGCGTCCATTGCGAGTATTATTTGCTTTCCATTGGGTTTTAAAACTGTCTGTCAAATATTCCAGCCAATAGCCAAGACTCATCTTTCAGACAAGCCCTCATTCAACACAAAGCATTCGACAGTCAGGTCGATCGGGCTACGCGTAAGAGGAGGAGGCAACCAAGCGTAATTATCGAAGCAAGATGGCGCAGTGTTTTTACCATGTAGCGTAGCTAGCTACATTCCGTTTAGCAAAGCACAATTCATTACGTAACTGCTGCTGTTTATCTTTTTACTTTACAGTCTCTGTCATACCGTTTTTGGTTAGTTATGTCTAGGTTATTCAGGAGTTTCTCCGTGCAGCAGGTCCTAGCCCAAATATGTTTTTGCGGTCTTGTCTCAGTGACGCTGAGTGGTGTAAGGTAAGATATATTTTTTTTGCCGGTATGCCAGTGCGAATTCACTGTTATGTATAAAACGAATCCCTCTGAATTAAATGAATATAGCTAACATTACTATATTGTAACAATGGCAAGCTAGCCATCAAAATAACACACAGCAGCTAGCTATCTATTTGTGTCTGAGACGAGCTGTTCCGAGTTTCTTTTGAATGAAATGGCATCTGAAGGGTTTGTTTTGTTCCACATGAGTAAATTGTTCTGTATGCAGTACAGCAGGCTGTGCAGGTAAACGAACGAGCAATTTATGCATGACATAACATGAGGGAGAGATAACATGAGGATGAGTTTGTTCTTGCTTATTATGCAGGGGTTTATTTTATTGAGGAAACTGATTTTATATCCCGATTGCATATACCTGGACTCATTTCTGGCTAATGGGGCTCTGGTGGAATACAAGATTCACTGTGCTGCTACATGGGTTTGGAGAGCTTTTTGGGTACCACGGGTAGGCTAGTTAGTTGTGTAATATGACACACACCAAAAACTAATCTAAAAATGAACTTTTATTGCCAATATTGACAAATTATCAAATTTTATTGTAAAACTTAAAAAAATAGGTCATATTGAGACTTTAATGGAATCTTGCCATTTTGCACCATTTTGGTAACCGAAATGGTTCACAGAAATGGTTTACCTGAAAAAAACTAGAATTTGAATGGTTTGATATATTGACACCATATTTTTCGCAGAGATAGGCAGCATATTGAGGAATCGCAAAGAGTTTTTTCCTCCATAGCTCTTGTAGCTCATCAGATAAAAAATCAGAAAGTTGAATGTAGGTACCCGTTTTTTAGTTTTCACAATTTCTGTACATAAATTGTAAGTAGCAAAAAATGTATGTATATGAATTCTGAGTGCTTCGTCATAATAGTGCAGTTCTCTGTTTTAGTAAAAGCTATGAACCATATTTGTAGCCTTTACAATTTTTGAGATAAACAGCTTTGTTGGTCACTAGTGAAAACAGGTGAAAATGGGTATGTTCTGCCCTTGGTATTAAGATGTTTAAGTGAAGAGTTGGTGTGCATGCTCAGAAGTCATTTGCAGTGAAATACATGACAGAGTTGCTTTAGCTGTGACGCTGAATAAATGCATTGACAATTTGCTTAGCACAGGCTGCATGTAGCCTACAGAGAATCATGGCGTGCCGTGGGCAGAAAGTGGCAATTTCAGGTCACTCACTCATGGACGGTGTGCACGGTGCATGCGCAAATCAGGTGTCGCAACATTTCCGTAATGGCGGACGACAGTTATGGGGAGGAAATGGACAAGTTTCCTGGTTTGACTAGCTGGGCAAAATCCTTGGGACTAAACCAGTTGTTGATCCCGCGGATATTGTTGAGTTCTATGCTGCTTGCTCTAACGTTACCCCTACCAACAACACAAGTTATTCTGCCGAAATTGAGTCGGGTGATGGAGATGGTGAGTAAAGTTATCTCCACTTGTTATGCTGATTAACCTCACCAAAAATAGTAGTAGAAATAGTCTTGCAACGTTAGCTACATTACCGCACTTAGAAACTTTACAAAACGTACAAATTCTGACCAATGAGAGAACAGTTTGCTTGTGCGTGGCGTTTGTTTACAAATTTTTAGTAAGTGCCCTTACATTTCAATTGCTGTTAGCTTGCTACCTAATTCACCTTATGCACAAGGCGGTGCCTTTACATTCTGTGATTTAAACCAGTGCGCCGTGGGCCTCAACGTAACGCTTTATCAGCGTTAAATAAGATAATCTGTAAACATTAGATTCAGACATGAATATGAATGCTGTTGCCTGGAAATGGTCAGTGGGGATGACTAAACCAACAGCAGGCATGTTGAGTGATGGCACCAGGGAGGGAAGGGGGTGGGTTTAGTCAGGGCATTAATGGCTGAAGATTCCATAATACTTTTAATTTTAACTTCACTGCTGACTTAAAGAATAGAACTTTGATAATTTCTGTAGCTTATTCAAGCCCCCCCTCCCCATTTCTGATGTGTAGGTCAGTTGGGGGAGGCCCATGCATTCAGACTTCCTCTGAAAGGTGTGAACTTTGTCAAATGATTCTTTCATGCTGCAGTCTGCCAAAACTATCCTGACACCTGGAGGTGATGCTTAACTCATTCAATGCCAGAGTGTTCTGGAACACTAAGCCTCAGCAGTGCCTAGCCAATATGGCTTCTGACATTCTACATTTTTTGATTGATCCTGTCAATGTGCAAATTTCTATAAACACATTATTTGTTAATGAGGATATGGAATGTGGCACTAGATGGCGTACAGTCAAGCCGGAAAGTCTGCACACCCCTTTCACCTTCTCCACGTTTTATTATGTTACAGACTTATACTACAATAGATTGAGTTCATTTTTTGCCTCAAACATCTACACACAATAGCCAATAATGACGAAGTGAAAACAGGTTTTTAGAAAATATGCAATTTTATTTTACTGTACACACCCTTAGCCTAATACTTGGTTGCTGCACCTTTGGAAGCGATTACAGCTTCAAGGCGTCTTGGGAAAGAAGCTACGAACTTGGCACACTTGTTTCTGGACATTTTTGCCCATTCCTCTTGGCATATCCTTGCAAGCTCCGTCAGGTTGGATGGCGAGCGTCGGTACACAGCCATTTTCAGCTCTTTCCACAGATGTTCAATTGGATTCAGGTCTGGGCTCTGGCTGGGCCACTCAAGGACATGCACAGACTTTCTCCGAAGCCACTCCTTTGTTCTCTTGGCTGTGTGCTTCGGGTCGTTGTCATGTTGGAAGGTAACCCTTTGCCCCAGTCTGAGGTCCAGAGTGCTCTGGAGCAGGTTTTCTTCAAGGATCTCGGTGTACTTAGCTGCATTCATCTTTCCCTCTATCAGGACTAGTCGCCCCGTTCCCGCTGCTGAAAAGCATCCCCACATCATGATGCTGTCACCGCCATGCTTCACTGTAGGGATGGTATTAGCCAGGTGATGAGCGGTGCCTGGTTTCCTCCAGACGTGACGCTTGGTATTCAGGCCAAAAAGTTCAATTTTGGTTTCATCAGACCAGAGAATCTTGATTCTCATGGTTTGAGAGTCCTCTAGGTGCCTTTTGGCAAACTCCAAGCGGGCTGTCATGTGCCTTTTACTAAGGAGGGGCTTCCGTCTGGCCACTCTACCATAAAGGCCTGATTGGTAGAGTGCTGCCTGGATGGTTGATCTTCTGAAAGGTTCTCCTATCTCCACAAGGATACGCTGGAGCTCTGTCAGAGTGACCCTCGGGTTCCTGCTCACCTCCCTGGCCAAGGCCCGTCTTCCCCGATTGCTCAGTTTGGCCGGGCGGCCAGGTCTAGGAAGATTCTTGGTGGTTCCAAACTTCCATTTACGAATGATGGTGGCCACTGTGCTCTTTGGGACCTGTAAAGCTGCAGAGATTTTTCCGTACCCTTCTCCAGATCTATGCCTTGACACAATCCTGTTTCTGAGGTCTGCAGATAATTCCTTTGACCCCACGGCTTGTAGTTTGCTCTGACATGCACTGTCAACTGTGGGACCTTATATAGGCAGGTGTTGGCAATCCCCAATCATGTCCAATCAATTGAATTTATCACAGGTGGACTCCAATTAAGTTGTAGAAACATCTAAAGCAGTATCAGTGGAAACAAAATGCACCTCAGCTCACTTTTGGGTGTCATATCAAAGGGTGTGCACACTTGTGTACATATGATATTTTACATTTTGATTTTTAATAAATTAGCACAAATGTCTAAACCTGTTTTCACTTTGTCATTATGGGCTATTTTGTGTAGAATCGAGAGACAAAAAATGAACTCAATCTATTGTAGAATATGTCTAACGTAATAAAACGTGGAGAAGGTGAAAGGGGTGTGCAGACTTTCCGGCTTGACTATCTGCTGGTTCAGTTCACTATTAGAGCAACGTCAAACAATATTGATGGTAAATTATTTTCAGTGCTTTTCAGTTTGGTTAACAGGACTCCTGATGTGTAATAGTAAAAGCAATTTCCCATATGAATCAGCTCTTGCATATCTATAGATATGTAAAAATGAACAATAAACATAATCACTGGTAATTTGTAAAGGTATGTGAAAATGAGCTGTCCGTTTGAGTTACTTTGTTTCAACAGTTTCAACGGAAACTGTTCAACAAGACTGTTCCGAGGCGAAAAGTAACGTGGCGCAGAAGTGTTGGTAGCCTACAAATTGACCGAGACTCATTATTCCCATGCCCCAATATTGGTTTAGGCTGTCTGTTATTCTAGTTGAATTTTAAAGCATAGGCTAAATATAACTTCATATATTGCGATCTAGAACCATGTATACTGAAATAAATAAATAAAATAAAGTTTTAAAAAATCAGGTAAAAGGCGATAAAAGAATATCAGGGTAAATTGGTAATTGTTTTATTCGGAATTCAAAACTCAAATCTGGAATTCTTTACCGGCGGCCATCTAGACTGATTTCAAGTATAAAAGATCAACTGAATATCTATACCACAGGCGTAATGCAGCACTGTCCTGCAAAATGAGGGCTTTTAACAAATTTTGCCTCATGTAGTTGAATTGCGTTTAATCTCTCTTCTGAATATTATGTATATGTGCTGAACTCCACCTATGAATGAGGTCAGTTTTTCAGGTAACGGTGTGGTTACAGATCTTGGTTCTGAATTATATGCTCTTTAGCATGTGGTAAACAGGACCTGATTTGGCAAGCTTAAAAACATTTTAATGTTGACTGGCTCATTTTTTGTACCATGACTGTTACCATGAGTCATGGACTCAAATGTTTTTAACTGTTTTGTGTTACATTTGCATAATTGTTGTACTAAGAAATGTGCATGCTTGCAAAATTTACCCACATATGGGTGCAATACAGATTCACTAAGTAAGATAGTTCCTTCAAAAGTCCAGATTCAAATGGTTTTGCTTGCATCCATTGTCTTGAATCAGCAGTATGTTGTGTTTGTGTTTTCGGTAACACAAGAGAATCTTAATTTTTCGCTGTTGGTATGCTGCAGAATTTCCAGTTTTTGTTTGTGCTGTGACTTATTTCTCCCCTTGGGCGGTGGTATGATTGACAAGCCCGCTGCCTCTTTCTACCATTGGATGGGGGTGTGATTAACAGCCTGCTGCCTCTCCCTCATTCCTGTGTCTGTCTCCAGTGAAGGGCTCCCGGCCTGGCAAGAACGTGCAGCTGTCAGAGAACGAGATCCGTGGCCTCTGCCTCAAGTCCCGCGAAATCTTCCTCAGCCAGCCAATCCTGCTCGAGCTGGAGGCGCCACTCAAGATCTGCGGTGAGTCCTCGTCGAATCAGGGCCCATGGCTCACCTTTCGACCGTGCGGCAACGCAGGACATTTTGCACAGGCCTGCGATTCGTCCAGAGATTTGCTTTGCAGTCAGTAAGCGCTTGGTGTACTGTGGACTGTAGTCATGTGGTGTTTATCCCGCTGCGTATTTGAGATGAATATAATGGCATATTGAAGCGCTGGGGGCTCTTCCAGGATATTCTTCCTGTAGCAATCCAACACGTGGTTGTGTGGAGGTTTTGCATTAAGTTCATTCAGATTTTTAGGAAACTGAACGTTTGTTTTCGGAAATCCACTCAGACCCGTGTTCCATGTGCTTGCAGAGTATTACTCTGCTTTGTTAGAGGCGGAACTGTGTGAAACAGGCTTGATTGCCGCTGTGCGTCTGATCGCCATGTTAATGCCGTTGCCCATCACAGGAGACGTTCACGGCCAGTACTACGACCTGCTGCGGCTCTTTGAGTACGGCGGCTTCCCCCCCGAGAGTAACTACCTGTTCCTGGGGGACTACGTGGACCGAGGCAAGCAGAGCCTGGAGACCATCTGTCTGCTGCTGGCCTACAAGGTCAAATACCCAGAGAACTTCTTCCTCCTGCGGGGAAACCACGAGTGCGCCTCCATCAACCGCATCTACGGCTTCTACGATGAGTGTAAGAGTGCATACGCACGCACACACATACATTACCGGTCAACAGTTTTAGTACACTTTACTCGTGTTTTAGTACTACAAATAACCTCAAATGACACAAGGTAAGAATTGAATAGTTAAAAAGAATCTTTTACTTCACAGGTTAGTGACCTAAATTTTGGAGTTCATAAAAATGCCATATTTGGCAAAATAAACAGTTGAACAAATTATTTCCATTTTCCAACAAGAGAAGTAAAATCAAGCTAGTTTGGAAAGGTCAAGGAGGAGCGACCCAGAAGTGCAGCACGTCTGTGGGAACCTCTACAGCAGTGTTGATGTGAACTTTCAGAACCATATGACTGACACACACATGCTTAAACTGCATGTACTGAGCATAAATAAATGCCTGAGCATGCTTACCACTATTAAAACAAGATGGTTGCATAAAGCATTGAGCCATTATATCATAATGCATTTCAGGGCCACAATGTGAGTCACTGCTTTGAAACAATGCTGTTTCCTCTGTTTGAGGCCTTTCAGTAGGTGTGTTAGTGCCCCTCTGCATGTTTGTTGGTTGTGACCTCCCATGTCAAATGAGTAATCTTGCCTGTGGCCCCCTGCAGGTAAGAGGAGGTATAACATCAAGCTATGGAAGACATTCACAGACTGCTTTAACTGCCTGCCTGTGGCCGCCATTGTTGATGAGAAAATCTTCTGCTGCCATGGCGGTAAGTTTAACCACAGCGGTGCAGTGTAACCACTTGCTGCTTTTTTCACCATTTTGCAAAATGTCTGTTACCGTTTCACCTGTAATAAATTCAGTGCACCAGCCCAAAAGAATAAAGAATTGATGTACAAAAACCCCAAAAAAGTAATCCAGTTTGACATCCCATCCTAAACAGAGATTAACTGGTTAACTGCAACTCCGAGGTTCCAATGGCCTTTGGAAAAAAGAAAAGTGGTGAAGAGTCCCCCTCCTCTGCACTCCTCTCTCCAGGCCTGTCCCCTGACCTGCAGTCGATGGAGCAGGTGCGGAGGGTGATGCGGCCCACGGACGTCCCGGACCAAGGGCTGCTTTGCGACCTGCTGTGGGCCGACCCTGACAAGGATGTCCTGGGCTGGGGAGAGAATGACCGCGGCGTCTCCTTTACCTTCGGGGCCGACGTAGTGGCCAAATTCCTGCACAAACACGACATGGACCTCATCTGTCGGGCACACCAGGTCAGACTGGGAGGGAGAGGAGCATGTTACTCAAACCTTTTTAATGTACTTTAACCTTCTCAAGCCCTTGATGAACAGGAGTCTGTTCTTGTACCTCTGTTTAATAAAAATAATATTACAAATATTAATGGTAACATTTAATTTATTCATTGTTTTTCAATGCTGTACAGTGCAGGGATGCTCCAATATGAAAATCCCTTAATTTAGGCGAACCATCGGCTGATCCTGGTATCGGTACCGATTCTGCTTCCATGAGTTTTATGGTCAACTGTTCAAAAACTTGCTATTCTAAAAAAACAATTGCACAATTTTAATTGCACTTCAAAGTAATACAACAAAGTTAAACATTCATTTTTTATGACGTTCATCCAACTTAAAATCTATTACTCCAACTGGAAGTGTGTTCCTGAAATGTGGAAAATAAAGTGCATTCCTCCCAATTCCTCCAAGAATTTTCAGGCCTGGTGGAATTGAGGCCTGTAATACTGATAAACCCCTAAAATGACGTGGCATGCGTGGTGGCATATTGGCGTGGTCAGATGGTGCAGCAGGCGCTCTGCAATTTATATTTGCGTTCAAATGTCTGCTGCCCTGTTTATTCAAGACTGAAAACAAAATGATCACTCGGAGAGGATGACTTAATACACGGCATTTATTGCATAAAAATAAGCTGTGTAATATATGCCACGTTATAATTAAGACTCCGGATCAAATTAACTTACATTAGATTAAATTAAAATGCTGGGGAGTTGGTCATTTATTTCTTAAGCATTGCTATCTGAGGAATTAATAGGGACACACCTGGCATTACTTTGCAACTTTACCAAGGTTTTACACACCTTGTGCATGAAAGGGGAATTCCACCCAAAAAATTTACCTTATTGAACAGATCAAGGTGCAACTAATGAAGTCTTTGTGGCTGGCCCAAAAAAAAAATCTGTACTGAGTTATTTGAATATAAAGTTGAAAATTCGGTAGAGGTATAACTCAAGATGGCGTATACCACTTCCTAGTTTTTGAAAGACTACAGTGTTTTCCAGTGGCCGTGTAAATTACATAGCAAGTAGGCGGAGCCAACGAGGCAAGAATTGCTGCCTGCATCTCACTGTTTTGAATAGTGTGGTAGGGACCAGTGTGGGAAATTAACTTTGAATTAAGATGCTAAATTTTACCAGACACCTTTTTTTTTTTTTCCCTCATTTAAAAAACTTTTTTTTTTACATTATGCTAGAATAATATTTCTGATACCTTACAGAAAATGCATACTCATGTTTAGTAGCTGTAATAAAATAGTAGGCTACATCATGTATTATGGGTCAAACAGTCAAACCTTGTGTGTAAATGTATTACCTACATTTCATATTATAGATGGATATAAATGATTTATTATCTAATATTATAGGCTACGTTAGCTAACATTTGCTGTTTTTCTGAACAAACACAAATAACGTAAGAGCGAGCTGTCCGGAGCTTTCACTTTTACCTCAGAGTGTAGGTTATTAGTCAGTTTTTGTTTTACTGTGCAATGCTGGTGGTCTTTAGCTATGGTAAATCGAACGCAGATTTCTGCAGGCAATCCAACTCGGTATCGAGCAGAGTCAATATTTTAGAAACATTTAATGACATCAAGCTTTTAAAAAGGTATCAATCGTGACAGTATTATGATTATATAGAGCTAGTCAGTGATGCAGTCACTTCACCAGCCAACAAAAACAATGCAATGAGATCAAGGTTTTGCCGGATCTACGCTAGGCTAGGCTACTTGGCCACAGGTAAAATGCAGCAATGCAGGGCAGACGAACTGGGAATATCTCATCTGTCATTAGAATATTACACCAAACAATAAATTCCATCTGCAGACGACAAACCATGCCCCCGACAATTCATACGGTTTCCTGTAGATGTTCGCCATCATCCTTATTCTATAGCCTAAGCGTGTTCATGAAACACGACGTCATCCATTGCGAGGTCAACCCCGCCTTTTCTCTTAGCTTAAGATTTCTCCACATTCCTTGGTCTCAGCAGCTTTGTGAATAGATTTTAAGATGAAACTATTAAATAGGACCTTTTTGTGCCACATAGGAGAACTGGTAATGGTAAGATAAAATGTGTTGTGAATACGGCTCCTGAACTTATTAATTGTTTTTGGTAACCATATTTCTACACGCCACTGTGGCGGGTAGGCTTGATACATTTAGGCTTGATGCATTTGGCGGGTGCTAATTTCCCACCCTGGTAGGGACACATCGTGGTTCTTTGTTATGAGAGCATCAGTAAGGGAGCATTGAAAGGGGAGCAGTGATGTACAGACCTGCACATAGCTTCTTAAACTTAAACTGCCTCAAGCCCTGCTTATGAATAAACGCTTATGTCATTCTGTCGAGAAACTCATTAAAACTGTTTTATTGTGCAAGGGGAGCAGATGTTTTCGTTTTAAATATGGCACTCTTTTGTAAACTTGTTCCAAACTGGCTGGTTTTAGATGGACTGTGTATACAGTTATTGAGGGTGAGCTGTATATCCAGTCTTAAATCAGTGGAAAGTGTGACTGGTTTTTAGGGCTGTACGATTATGAGAAAAATAATTGTGATTATTTTCAATATTATTGTGATTGCGAATATTAACTGCGATTAATTTAATTAGAATAAAATACTTATTTTATTTTAAACATAAGTAAATCTAGCCTAAATATTTCTCAATTTTAACAATATATCAGACTGGACCATACGTAGAATTATTTATTTATTTTTTAAGTGAGGGTAACAACTTTGGAAATGATAATTTTAAAAAAAAAATGTATTCACACACAATATACAGCCAGTGTACAAAAAAGGCAAATGCCAGAGTATACATTAATTAATGAGCCTATATCGCAACTTTGGAAATTGGAAGACTGATTGCGGGAGTGGATGACGTCGGCTCTTTTGTCCATGGTGTTGATAATTTTTTAAAAACCATCAGTGTTAATCGGAGCCATGTCTTTTGCTAAATAAAATGGGATGGTTTTGGTTGTCTTCATTTGCCTTTGAGAGCCTGCTGGATACAGGGATACGTTATATAGTGAACCCGTAATGGTTGTCTGTCGCAGAAAGGGTAGCCTAGGCACCAATACTGGGCTGTGTCAATCGTAGACTGTATAAAAAAATTTAAATGGGTCCGAATCAGAACCCTATCTACTGCGTCCTGTTTAATGGCATACTCTATCTACTGCTTACTGCATAGCCTGCTGTTTAGTGAAATGCAGTAACGTTACGTGAAAAATATCCTCCATAGCCTACTATTATTACGAAAACCCAGAAATAAGTGTCATGCTGGTTTATTACAAACACCCAATTTACAGAATTGATTATTTAACAGATTTTTTTCATAGCCTACTGCAACTTGTGATTGAATTGCATGTGGTAGAAGAAATTGGTTGTGTTTGATTGAGGTACTGCTGCCACAAGTATTTGTTTGATTTGAATCATTGATTTTAAAACCAAAATAATTTCAAATGAAGGATGACGCTCTTTTTTTGGTACACAGCTTGGTAAACGTTTTCAGTGTCGGGTCGAATGGTACGCATTTTTCAAGTCTATCCAGGCCTACCTTTCATATTTTGTTGGAGGCTACCGCAAACAGGAAGAAATACTTTAAATAAGCTACTTGTTCCCAGGGATCAGAGTGCGTGCTCAGCAGGGACCGCCTGTGATTGGTTAAGAGCATGAGAACGCCTCGCCTGTGCACTCGCAGCACTCAACGGACATATCTGATTGGTTACAGTGCTCATTGGCTGAATAGCACAGGTTGTAACTGGGAAAGCTTGATTTGAACACAGCAGGAATGCTAAATGGGATGCAGTAATTGTGACCCTTTGCGAATTATAATATTGCAGCGGCCAAAATCGTAATTGCGATTAATATACAATTCATTGTGCAGCCCTACTGGTTTTATAATGCTCACATTTTTAATGCTAACTTTTCTGCATCAGTGGTAAGAGAATCTTATGTATTAATCTTATGTATTATAGTGTGTTATGGAGTTTAAAAGGCGTAGGGCTTAATCTATGGCCTAATCTCCTAATCATAATCTCATTCTTTTTTTGGGTTCATACCATTTCATTGACTGGTTGGCCGTGTCTCTGCTGCTCTACGGTGTACTGATCTCGCGCGCTCTCTCTCTCCTCTCTTTCAGGTAGTGGAGGACGGGTATGAATTCTTTGCAAAACGACAGCTAGTCACTCTGTTCTCAGCCCCCAACTACTGCGGCGAGTTTGACAACGCAGGCGCCATGATGAGCGTGGACGAGACCCTCATGTGCTCCTTCCAGGTGGGCAAGTGCGCTGCTCCTGCGCGGTCTGCGAACGCCCGTCGCGAGTCTCAGTGCGACACCTGTGCCGCTTTGAAGACCATTCTCCGTTATTACACTCCGGAACAATAGGTGGCAGTATACACCGGCCATTAGCCTGAAGACTGAACTGGTCTGTTCACTTATCGTTTAGTGACAGGCGTAAGGCGATTAGCTGAAAACCTCCATCTTTTATATGCCCCCAGCATGTATGTCTGATTACTCTGGGCTTCTGAGGAGCTGCTGAATTTGGGAGGTCCCTGACGTCCATCGTGGGTGCTGAATGCAGCCCACGCACGCTTCCACTCTGGCTGCTATTGTTGTTTTTATTATGCAATGCTTTGCGTGCCACAAACACTAAGTGTGAGGGGTTTCTCTCTCTCTCCCCTGAATGCCTAGAGTGATTTTTATTCCGCTGTGACGGTAACTTTGGTTGCTTCAAATGCACATTTTTTGCCCAAACATGAGATTGTGTTGTGCAGGATTCTGGGGTTCGTCAGTAGGTAGGAAGGAATGAGAGGGAGACACGCTGACTGAAAACACTAAATATCCTGCTGTTCCTGTCTGATGCTGTAAAAAATGTGAAGAGATGTGTGGTCTATTTAATGGCTATGCAATGTAACGTTTGTATTAATACTGACTTTTCTCTCTCTGTTTCTCTCTCTCTTTCTCTCTCTCTGTTTCTCTCTCTCTGTTTCTCTCTCAGATCCTGAAGCCTGCCGATAAGAAGCTATATTACACTGGTGGGGGGGGCATGGGATCCGGACGCCCCGTCACCCCCCCTCGAAATTCAGCTAAGGGTGGAAAGGCCAAGAAATAACACCCGCTTCACACCCCTCCCCCCACCATCCATCCCGCTTTCCTCTACCTCCTCTTCATCACCAAACAGCAACGAAGCAAAACAGTTCCCAGGGTTTAGTGTTTTCTCTCTTAATTCTTGATGCTGATAATGCATAACTGTTTTAAAGTATGAGTGCGTGTATGAGAGAAGTTTCATTTGTTTGTCAGCCCCCCCCCCCCCCACACACACACACACACACACACACACACACACACACACACACACACACACACACCCACCACCACTCTGCATCCCTTTGTCTCTGCGAGAGTCCGTCATCATTAACACCATGATGTGTGTAGGTAGAAGGCTGACTACAGGGGAGGGGGAGAGTCTAGGAGCGTACCTTCACTGTTTATATAAGGCCCTCCTCTGTTTTACTGTTAAACACACCCGTGTGTCCTGTAGAAGGGGGTCAATAGTCTCCGACTGTCGCATGCGGGACACTCGCGTGTCAAGGGTCACACACTTGTGTCATGGGTCAGCAAACGTACACGTAAAGGCGGGCGGGCGGGGGACGGGGGGGGGTGGTGGTGTGCTGCCTTTGGGCAGACAGACTTTCCCGTGCTTGGAACACAGCACTCGCAAATTGACATGCATTTCAGGTCTGATATGAAATTAAATGTTTTGTAGATGATCGCAGTGACATTTGAGGCTAACTTTTTTTCTTTTTTTGTTGTTTTTAATAAACCTCTTGCTAGAACTTGGTGTTCAATAAAGAGAGAAGATTATTTAAAAAGAAGCGATGAGCTGCGTGCTGTTTGCATTGCCACAGAGCCCGGGTTTCATACAGAGATTGGAATTGTCTGTACTGCGCTCTCTGCTTTTTCTCCTGCACACTTTAGTTTTTCCCTATCCTAAATGAAGTGTTATTTATGGATTTCTGATTAGTTGAGGATCTGGGCATGACTGATTTGGCTTTATGGAGCTTCACCTTCCTGTTTCCAGTGGTTTGTGCTGCTTCACAGAACAGTTTCTTTTTCTCATCTTTTTCTCTGGTCGGTTGTAAACCGTTTTCTCCCTCTGTCGTATTTGATTTGTCGTGTTCTCCGCCCCACCCCCCATTGTCATAATTATTTTAATTTTTTTTCCCCTCGAGTTTGTTGCCAGTGACCACCCATCTGCAAGTCTGACAACAGCAACACAAAAATGTTGCATTTCACTTTTAGTTACAACTTTTGGGGGGGAAAAAAAAGTTTCATTTCAGTTTTTTGTTACATCCTTTGGATCCCATTAACAGTCTGCTTGACCCTCACGTAGCCCCATCCCCCTCCAGGTTATTGGCCGGGTTTTTAACCTAGAATATCGCTGACTTGCGTCTCTGGCCAAACTGCATCCTGGATCAGTGGAACGTGATTTATAGCGCCCTCTGCTGTCCGTTACATGTCCTTGCGCATGGTGGAGTTGCTCCAGGATTACCGGTTTGGGAAGACAAAGAAACTGAAGTACCACATGTACAACTTGGAATCTATACTGTAAAGTTCGGGAACATCTTTAGTGTTTACGGCTGAAAGACGAGGGTACAATATTTTTAATTTGGTGCAGATAAATGAGTTCTGGCTATAATTATAAACTGCTGTTAACCCCCCCCACCCCATTTATTGTGACGCCAGGGCAAACGCTGGAGTTTGGCTTGGTGAATGCAACGAAAGTCTCCCTTGTCACCTTAGACAGTGGAATATAGTGTGCAAAAGGGCGTGGTTCTACATCGAGGAGTTAACATTGTAGCATAGCAAATTTGCCATGGAGAAAATGTAATCATTCACAGTGTCATTTTGTCAGACGGTCGAAAGTATGTGCGGCTTTTACTTGAGCTATTGCTTTTCTTTTCTTTTTACCTAGAAGGTGAGGCTTTAAGTTTGTAATACTGCTTTACTGTAATACAGACAATCTGATGTGTTGAAGCGTACATATTTTAAGGACAAGCCTGAAATCTGTGTACAGAACCAACAGGACAGTACAGTTCATCAGAATGTTCCTGACAATGTAAGGTTAGGGGATCATATTACAAGAGTATACTTCTTAAATTCCCTCACTTTCTCCAAGCTGTTAGGAGTATGATGTCACGAGACAAAGACAAGCAAAGGTCCAGTGAGAATGCAAGGTTTGTTACAACAGTCGTAACAATGAATTTTATTACTATTATTAGACATACAGTAAGAATCTACAGTCTTTTCTTTTTTTTACCTGACAGAGAGAAGTAGGGTAGTATAGATAATGTGAGTTTGTAAATGTTATTTTTTTCTTTTTTTCAACCAATCAGGGACCTTTTCCCCCATGCACTGTCGCTGGGTAGAATTCAGACGTTTAAACTGAATAATTGCGATAAATGAATCAATAGGTTTAAAAAATAAAATATGCTATTTTTTATTTTTTATGTAATTTGTTTTCCAACCAATCACAGATCTTATCTCTCTGTTACCAGGTAGAAAATAAAAATAGTGTATTTGTATTCCAGTGCCTTTGTGTCTTCATTTCAATAGTTTGCGTCATTGAACTGACTTATTATTTTGAGTGGTTTTTGAAGTTAAACTTGAGAGACCTGGTTGAAACATTCCTAACTACTGTTAACAATTTTGAGGAAGGGCCAAATATAAGCCACTGAAGGAAATCCTACTAGTCATATTGCCAACACCTTCTGAAATGGCTTCTACCAGAATGCTGTTAATTATCCCAGTTCTTTGCAGGTAGACACAAATCCATTGAAGTCCCTTTTTAAAATTTGTCAGACCGTACATTGGCAAAGATATTATTGGACAGATTAGCGCACAGCAGATCTAGGCCTATGCTTAACTATCAGTTGAGGCATGTCCGCTGTACCATAATGACTTAATTCAATGTGATAACTAAGCAACAATGCATAATCCAAACTAGGCCTGATTGTTCAAGGAAATATTCCAGTTCAACAGACTTAATAGAAATGAATACACATTGACAAGTATGTGTCAGTACATTTTGTGATTTTAATTTATTTTTTTCCTCCTGTGTGCAGAGCCAATTAAAATATTTCACTAGTTTTTTGTTGACATTTTGGTTTTTGTGTATATTATAGATAGCTCAGACAGTTGTGTGTGATTTTCAGGTTTATTTGAGATATTTACAGAAATTTGACAACTTGGGTCAGGTTAGGTATACTCCTGCCATTGTCCTAGACTAAGGCACTGGCCTCCAAACTGGAGTTGGTACCCGGGCGCTTTATTATACAATAAAGTATAAATCTTATCTGAATGAAATGATGCCAAATGCATGCTTTTTGATTGCATTTTTCTTTATTAATCAGTTTGTCGTGGCCCAAGGTACTTTCCTTCTCTCGGTGACTACTGGAAGGCGGCCACCTCCTCCAAATGCATTAAAGCACAACTCCACTCCAAATGGTGGCAAAATAGTCAAGCCAGAAAGTCTGAACACTCCTTTCACCGTCTCCACGTTTTATTACGTTAGACATATTCTACAATAGATTGATCATTTCTTGTCTCAAAATTCTACACAAAATAGCCCTTAATGACAAAGTGAAAACAGGTTTTTAGACATTTGTGCTAATTTATTAAAAATCAAAATGTAAAATATATGTACACAAGTGTGCGCACCCTTTGATATGACACCCAAAAGTGAGCTGAGGTGCATTTTCTTTCCACTGATACTGCTTGAGATGTTTCTACAACTTAATTGGAGTCCGTGATAAATTCAATTGATTGGACATGATTGGGGATTGCCAACACCTGCCTATATAAGGTCCCACAGTTGACAGTGCATGTCAGAGCAAACTCCAAGCCATGGGGTCAAAGGAAGAGAAGGGTACGGAAAAATCTCTGCAGCTTTACAGGTCCCAAAGAGCACAGTGGCCACCATCATTCGTAAATGGAAGAAATTTGGAACCACCAAGAATCTTCCTAGACCTGGCCGCCCGGCCAAACTGAGCAATCGGGGAAGACGGGCCTTGTCCAGGGAGGTGAGCAGGAACCCAAGGGTCACTCTGACAGAGCTCCAGCATATCCATGTGGAGATGGGAGAACCTTTCAGAAGATCAACCATCCAGGCAGCACTCCACCAATCAGGCCTTTATGGTAGAGTGGCCAGACGGAAGCCCCTCCTTAGTAAAAGGCACATCACAGCCCACTTGGAGTTCGCCAAAAGGCACCTAGACGACTCAAACCATGAGAATCAAGATTCTCTGGTCTGATGAAACCAAAATTGAACTTTTTGGCCTGAATACCAAGCGTCACGTCTGGAGGAAACTAGGCACCGCTCATCACCTGGCTAATACCATCCCTACAGTGAAGCATGGCGGTGGCAGCATCATGATGTGGGGATGTTTTTCAGCAGCGGGAACGGGGCGACTAGTCCTGATAGAGGGAAAGATGAATGCAGCTAAGTACACCGAGATCCTTGAAGAAAACCTGCTCCAGAGCGCTCTGGACCTCAGACTGGGGCGAAGGTTTACCTTCCAACATGACAACGACCCGAAGCACACAGCCAAGAGAACAAAGGAGTGGCTTCGGAGAAAGTCTGTGCATGTCCTTGAGTGGCCCAGCCAGAGCCCAGACCTGAATCCAATTGAACATCTGTGGAAAGAGCTGAAAATGGCTGTGTACCGACGCTCCCCATCCAACCTGACGGAGCTTGCAAGGATATGCCAAGAGGAATGGCCAAAAATGTCCAGAAACAAGTGTGCCAAGCTCGTAGCTTCTTTCCCAAGATGCCTTGAAGCTGTAATCGCTGCCAACGGTGCAGCAACCAAGTATTAGGCTAAGGGTGTGTACAGATATGTAACCCCTAAATAACCTATTTTTGTCAGTAAAATAAAATTGCATATTTTCTAAAAACCTGTTTTCACTTCGTCATTATTGGCTATTGTGTGTAGATGTTTGAGGCAAAAAATGAACTCAATCTATTGTAGTATAAGTCTGTAACATAATAAAACGTGGAGAAGGTGAAAGGAGTGTTCAGACTTTCCGGCTTGACTGTTCGTTAGTTGCTCTGTGCTCCCCTGGAGTGATAATCCTGAATAGGCTATTTTACGCTCTCCATTTCTATAGGGCTGCTAAAACGTACACGAATCCATACAAACAATAACTAGTCCTCGTACGTTTTATTTTATTTTTTTAAATGAAATGGCCCTTTCCTGGCTTTTTTGTATTTTATTTTGAAACGTAGATCCGGTAGGTAAATCTTGCGCCAGAAACAGCGTTAATGCGCAGATGAGTCAGAAACCACTCATCTGGTAGTGTGTAGGCTATCTATGGTAAACAAACCGACCTGCCGACGTTTTACGAGTCTTTTCTGGTAGCTTACTAACAACATTGAAGAAAATAGTACTTTTATAATTAATTTTAATTACACACAAAAAAACGTAGGCCTTCAGGAACTGGTTATTGTTTGTATTGACAGAATCCACTTTGTTGTAGTTCGTATATATGCTGGAAGTGTAATTTATAGCTGCCCTATAGAAGTGAATGGAAAGTGAAAAATAGCCTAACCAATTCTGGATTATCACCCCAGGGGAGCACAGAGCAACTAATGAACATATTTCACCACCATTTGGACTCATATCATGGCCAGATAACTACACAAACCAAAGTTCAGTTGTTCTTTAAAGTTGGCGACATGGACAAATACATTCCATTCTGAAACACGCACCATCTCCGCAGTACTGTTATTAAACTGAACAAAACAAAGACCCACCGTGTGCACGAGCAATCTAACTACAAGCAAAATTGCGAGCTACTGTTCGCACCTTTGGAAGGAGCAGGTGCCTTCCAGTACCTAGTCACTGAGAGAAGGAAAGTACCTTTTAGCATTGTCGAGGGCCTTGTCCGAATCAGCACTCTTCCACACTGCTGAGTAGCCTTGGTGAGTAGATGGGGTGAGAAAGTCGTAGAGTACGCAAATATTTTTCTAATTGCAGTATACTTCAAACACCCGGATGACACACTTACAGTTGTGTTCAAATAAATAGCAGTGCGTTAAACTGACCAACAATTAAACTGGTTTTTAAATTATTATTAATGTTATTTTCTTATAGTGGTTTTATTCATTTTTGGCCTAAAAAAATATTCTCTGTGATTACAGATGGAACTTGAAGAAAAAAAATGAAGAAAAATTCCACCAAGACCACAAGCACTTGTCTTGTGTTCATTTACAAAACAAATCGGCTCTTCAGATATGCGAGTCGGCTCCCAACGTTCACCTAAAAGAGCCGGCACAAAGAGCCGACTCGTTCGCAAACGACACACCACTATGACACAGAGGCCATATTCCCTTATTCATACATCAACATAGGAAAGATAAGAGAACACACAAATCAAATGAGGGAAAAGTGTGTTGAGCTTTATAAGTCAGGGAATGGCTATTAAAAAAAGAGCTACTCACCTGAAAATGCCCATATCTACCATTAGGGCAATATTTAAAAAGTTCAAAGCAACTGGAACTGTTACAAACTTGCCTGGAAGAGGACCCAAGTTTATTTTGCCCCCATGCACAGTGAGGAGGATGGTAAGAGGCAAAAAAAATCCCCAAGGATCACTTTTGGAGAATTACAGAGGAAAGTAGCATCTTGGAGTCATCAAGTCTCCAAAACTACCATTAGACGTCACCTCCATGCCAACAAATTATTTGGAAGGCATGCCAGAAAAAAGCCTTTCCTGTCATTTCACCACAAACGTAAGGGAGTAACGCGTGGAGTTTGGTAAACGCCACTGGAACTTTGGCTGGAACAGATTCTATGGTCAGATGAAATGCAAATTGAGCTTTTCGGCAACCAACACTCAAGGTGGGTTTGGCGGAAAAAGAAGGATGGCTATACCGAAAATAACCTGATCCCCACTGTTAAGTATGATGGAGGTTCTGTGATGTTGTGGGGCTCTTTTTCTCCAAAGGCCCTGGGAACTCCATGAATTACCAGGAAATTTTTTATCTCAATCTGGCTGCCTCTGCCAGGAAACTAAAACTGGGTCATCGTTGGATCTTCCAGCAGGACAAGGATCTAAAGCATATGTCCAAATCAACACAAAAATGGTTAACTGAACACAAAATCAAGCTTCTGCCATGGCCATCTCAGTCCCCTGACCTAAACCCCATTGAAAACCTGTGGGCTGAGCTGAAGAGGAGAGTGCACAAGAGAGGAGCTAGGACTCTGAATGATCTGGAGAGATTCTGTAAAGAGGAATGGTCTCAGATACCTTGCTCTGTATTCTCCAACCTTATTAGATGTTACAGGAGAAGACTCTGTGCTGTTTTATTGGCAAAGGGAGGTTGTAGTATTAAATGCAGGGGTGCCAATAATAAGGTTTTGTTAAAAATAATTATTTATTTATTTCTCAGAATAAATTTACTTCAATTAAAGGTTGGATTTTTCTCATTTGTTCAGTGTGAGATTAAGATAATTCACCAAACAAATTTTTTATAACCCTTTTTCCTCTTTACCAGGGGTGCCAATAATTGTGGAGGGCACTGTATATCATTTTCTGTTAAGAGAAACAAAATCATTTACATTTTGTACAAAGTAGTAAAAAAGCCCTTTCATTTTATGTATTCAGGTATCTTTTTTGTCTTTTGAAAGTTACCATTAAACAGCCTGGCCTGCACATTTTGTAGTCATATAATCCAAATCTTTTCTGCAAATGATACATGGGTCATTCCGTGTCAAATCAACCAGTTTTCTAAAAAGTTCCTGTATGACCCTCTCAGATTTTGATGAATCTCCATCATAATAATCCATTGTGTGAAAAATGCACACACAAAAATTAACCTCATACGACATGTCGTTTCCGAGATATGGCCTCCTGAAATTTGCTCAAAACCTCCGTCTTTCCTTTCTTCATTCCTTCTTTGCTTCCTTCAGTCCTTCATTCCTTCTTTGTTTCCTTCATTCCTTCTTTGCTTCCTTCATTCCTTTTGTTTCCTTCAGTCCTTCTTTGTTCCCTTCATTCCTTCTTTGTTCCCTTCATTCCTTCTTTGTTCCCTTCATTCCTTCTTTGCTTCCTTCATTCCTTCTTTTATCCCTTCTTTCTTTGCATCCTTCCTTGTCCCCTCACCTCCTTAATAACTGGGATAGTTAAATAAAGGAAGGAAGGAAACATGATCCGTCTCCGTTCAGTGAAGGGGACAACCATGTGGGTCATTCCGTGTCAAATCAACCAGTGGTCCCTGCATGACCCTCTCAGATTTGATGAAACTCCATCATAATAATCCATTGTATGAAAAATGAACACACACACAAAAATTAGCCTCATAGGACATGTCGTTTCTGAGATATGGCCTCCTGAAATTTGCTCAAAACCTCCGTCTTTCGCACTCGCGAGTCGTGAAAACTTTTCCAACTTTGGAAGCTTATAACTTGGGATTTACGTCACATCTGCGTCGGTTGCATCGTGCCTAACTCACGAGTCATAAACGCAAACGCTTGTAGCAACGCATCGTTCAACGACGTGTCGACCTCTGCATCAAGCATCATCTGCGACTGCACGAGCATTTGCCATGACAGCGAATTACCAATTTGCGCTGCTCTGGCAGCCACTCTATAAGCCTTATAGAGTAGATTGTCTTTTGCCTATAAACCCATCAATGTAGCATCACACTAAACGATTGGGCAGCCTCACTGGTGTGCCGCCAAAGCAAGTACCGACTTCGAATCAGTCAGCGGAGCTGTAGCTCATGATTGTGTGGTAACAGATCTCACTGGGATACACCCTTGGTCTATTAGTTATGAAAGTTGAGGCAGGTAGTGTAGCCAGTCACGCACACTCTGTCTTACAAACCAATCACTACCGCACCGCATTAGCCAATTGGGAAGTGTCACTGGTGTGCTCGCGCAGCCAGTACCGGCTTAGAATCAATCACTGGAGCCGTAGCTCGCCGATTGTTTGGTCTCCACACCCATGTTCGATCAATGAAATCGCAGAAAGATACAAATCTGTACTTTACTGCATACAAACCTGTCCACCGCATAACTTGCTTCTCTAGAGTGAACGCAGTAAATACGGTATCACCGCGTGCCTACCGCTGCAGTATCCAAGAGCTGATATCCGTGCGAAATAGCCGGGCTATTCGCGGATGCCGCTCGTAAGTGCTTATCCTCGCCTCTGCAGTGCGATAAGAATCGTGTTTGAACGATAAAAATCGCCGCCCCGACCGAAGTAACAAGACGCTGTAGGATCTCACACAGGATACAAACAGTCTAAAAAAAAAATGCATTGGCAAATTGAAGAGGACGTCCGTAGTGACGCTCCCCCTTTTATGGGAGGAATTACGTCACTACGCGGGGTCATGCACCATGACAAATTCTGGTATAAGAGTCTCGATGACTCTGGCCCCAGAAGGTCATCCATATTGACGACCCTAATAGTCTTAGGAACAAAATACAACTAGATTTTGTCGTAGGTGGACGGCTTTCTGATCAAAAGACCAAAATCATGGGGCCCAAAGATCCAAAGATACAGATAGTGCTTTTAATTCATTAAAAAGTTAATTTTGTCCATCAATTGTGCTGAGTTGTACAAATCAGTTTCCAGGTTTATATAGGTCACTTACTCAATAATACCACTGAACTAATTGAGCAATTAAAATATATTACAGTCATCAGTGTAATTTAATTACTGTCGATACAGTGGATTCCTTGAGTCTAAGGGAATCAAAGGTACAAGTCTTAATATTAATAATAATTTGTTGCGTTTATAGTACACTTGCATTGTTTTAAAGATGAAGTGCACCCACTGTTTCAGCCTGGCTCGGCCTACTACAGAATTTTGAAAAATACTTTGTGGGGTGAGTGAGGGAGAGGGGTGGGGGCGGAGGAGGTGTGTCCATCGTCATTTGCCTAAATGAACATACAATGTACAAATGATTTGATATCAATCGGATCAAACTGTCAAACTAGATGTTGCAGATCAAATATGAATCAAGATTCAGCAACTGTATGGCCTATTTCTCACTAAATATTTTCAGAAACATATTTTAGTGGACTATTTAGATGGAATAAGAGAGTTTATGAACAGTTTAAAAACGTGGAGCCGAAACCAAAGCCAACTATTTCCGTTGTGAGCGACAACAATTATCCATGGCAGTGTCCCAATATTCTTCACTCCCACCTCCTTTCCTCCACTCAGCCACTACCACTCCTCTTTTACCCGGAAGTATGCCAAACTGCCTGAACGTTTTGAGTACAAGTAGTTGCATGTAGCTACAGTATACAATGTACTTGACATTGCGGTTTGCATCGAGACATTAATCAATTTGTAACTATTTGTAAGTAATATGTAGCCAAATCAGCAACATTAGATAAAAAACAAAGATCCGTTTCCAGGGCAATGAGGAGAGTGGAGGAAAGGAGCATGCATTTTTCGAGTATTGGGACGCACCCCATACGATGTAGAGGTAGCCTACTAAAGAGGTACTCTGACATCAAGAGTGGAAAGGAAAGGAAATTTCAGCCGTTAGAGGGCATCATCACAAAGACGCTTTTCTACCAGTTTCTTATGATATGCAATATTATTTCATAATTGTTGAAATAACGGAATGGATGAATACGTTTCATTATAAGGTAGGCATACAAACACGTTTACAGCTAAAAAACAACTTTAAAAAAACATGATCTAGAGCAGTGGTTCCCAACCCTGGTCCTGGGGACCCCCTGTGTGTGCTGGTTTTCGTTCCAACCACAATTGCAATACCAGAATTTTAACAAGCTGTTAATTTTTCTTAATTAGGTGTTTTTAATGTTTAGAGGGATTATTTACATTCTTAAGCCACATTATGTTAGTAATAGCTATGCATGCCATGAAGACTAAAAGTCCAAGATTCACATTGTGTTGTAAACAATTAAAAGGAGGTAAAAAATGTTTTAACTGATCAAATTAAAGACTGAGGTGAATCAATAGGCTCATAATTAGTGAAATTGTGGACACATGGCCAATAAAACTAACCGTTTGGTAAATAATGAAGAATTCAAAGACAAAGCAAATGATAACGAGCCAAACCTGCATTGTGTTAAGGAAAAAATTATGAAGGAACTTAAACTTGCGTTCAATTACCTAATTAGGAGCCTAATCACCTGAGTTGTTACTTCTTCTTTGTAATTGTTTGCAATATAACACAATGAGCATAATGAACATGGGTTTTTTTTCTTCATGGCATGCATAGCTATTGCTAACATAATGTGGCTTAAGAGAGTAAAGAGTAAAAGTGTTCTCTCTATACAATAAAAACACCTAATTAAGAAAAAATAACAGCTTGTTAAAATTCTGGGATTGCAATTGTGGTTGGAACGAAAACCAGCATACACAGGGGGTCCCCAGGACCAGGGTTGGGAACCACTGATCTAGAGTGTAGTTACCCTTTAAAAGTAACCAGTTTACACCATATCAATCATTTTTCTGTACTTGGAAATATTGACCTGAAACATTTTTAAAAATGCAACTATCGGGAGAACACACATAAGTTATTTTAATTAGGCTCAGGTCAAAATGTCTCACCAAATTCATTTGGAAATAGAGCGCTGCATATCGCAGTAAATTGTAGGTAGCGCTTTCCTCAGATTTGATTGGCTCTCGGGGTGTCTGTACTGGAGTGATCTCATTTCCTGCTATGTGTATGCTCTACCCTGCAGCACCATTAATATGCGGGCGGCACAACCACTGAACTCAATGACAAATGGCACAGGGACCTGAACATGTATACTGGTTCCCTCCACTAGAATAATAGCAGTAAAAACACTATTTTGTCCTCACATAATACAGTAGGCTACAACCCCTCCTGTACAAAGTACTGCACAGAGAAGACTACCAGAAGGGTCATGCAGAGTCCCAATCATGCCAACAAGTGGGACTTGAACCAAACCCTCATGGATACAAAAAAATGTAATTCCTCAATAAAATCTCTAATCTGGAATAATAAGCAACTACAAAGCATAGCTACAAAGGTTTATTAGTTCTATATACGCTCTATGGTTTGGTGGTGACCGTAGTGAGCGCATGCTCAGCGAGAACCTCACGCCTGGAACCCACCAGACGCCGCTCCAAGCGCACAGACGCTTATTGCGCGCGCAGATTTGAGCAGAACTGAACCCACTAGACGCGCAAAGGCACAAACGCTTTTATTGCTTTTTCGGAGCGCATTCCGTGAACGACACGAGACGCGCTATACAAACAAACAGTCTACATTCCGGATTTGTGAGCTTCGCTTAATAATGGATAAGTAAATATTGCTATCACATATGTCTTACTGCTTGACAGGTTAATTAAAATGAAAACTTGCATACTGTCAATATATAGTACATGGGAAAATAGCTACACATGAATCAGACCAACAAACAAAAAAAAGTCTTCACTGGCTGGCAGCAAATGGCCTACTTTTGATTTTTACTTCGTAGCCTATAGCTAATGCAATTATGTAATTATAACGAAATCAGTTGAGTGATTACCTTATCTCGCAATATTAATATAGTAGTTTTTTTGTTTGTTTCAATACGAGTTGTAAACATGAGGAAGGCAATTACGGTTTACCTCTTGCTCCAAATGCTCCTGAGGAGGAGAAGAATGTGGGTAGCTACACCCCATGAACTGCTTTGATCACACTTTACTTTGATCACACTTTTGATTATATTAAAACAAATATCTAAACTATATAGAATGTTGTTTTTTAAAGCTAAATGTAGCAAACGAGACAATGCCTCCTTTATAAAGTTTGTTTAATATTATTTATTTATGTAAGACAGTCATCTGTTCTAAACATTTAATTTTAGCAGAATTAGCAGCTATTTTGATTATGTAGTACCTTAAATCAATACAGTGATATCAGTATAATAAAAACAGAAGTAAGCATAGGGTTAATTCATTGAACCTATATATATATATATATATATATATATATATATATATATATATATATATATATATATATATATATATATATGTATATATGTATGTATACTATAATAAAGAAAAAGCATTATAAAACGAAAATAACTGGTTATATGCAAAATGTATGACTTGATTTAACTTCATTCATCCCACAATGGACAATGGTGATTGTCTCTGTTCCCATTTTCATTAGGGCCTATATTAAAATATAATATAATAATATAATTTATAACAATTGTAAAACTATTAGTAGGTTGAAAAACATTAAAATGTGGTGATATAATGCAGATATTGAACATATACAATGTATTTCTATGAGATTGCGCATGCGGATGGCCAGAAAATTCCGCCCAGAGCGGAAAAATCAGCTCCACGCCCGCGAGCCGTCCGCCCGCCTGCCGTGCGTGCTTGGCCGGTGAGAACCGCGGCAATTCGTTAACATGGGAGCGGAAGTGAAGCGCAGCAGTGCGCGTGTGCGTGCGCGTGCGCGTGTGCTTGCGCGTCTGGTGGGTTCATAGAACTATATATTAATATATATTTCTATGGGTGGGTTCCATAGAGCGTATATAGAACTGGAGAGGCGGGAGGAGCCAGGAGTTGCAGAAACCAATATGGCGTCCAGTGCACCGCACCTCTCAGTTTCCCATAGGCTATAATGGAGAAACTCCTGCCTTTTTATATCAAACTAAGCGGTTTACAGTCATATTTTCAACCCAGTTATATCCGTAATACATATAAGAATACGAATCAATGCGTGATTTTACTTGACGCGGCTCGATAACGAAGTTATAGCCTCCGTTGTTTCCGTTGTTTTACTCTCCGCGAGTCAACACTCGACTCTCTGGTTGGTCGTACTGAACACGTGATGATGAAGAGCCTACAAAGACCATCTACCAACATGAAAAAGTTGAACGAAATGTAATTACGATACAGCGTAAAGTAGTTGGTGTGAGCAGTGTGCCCATGGAGTTCAGTGATTCAGCGAGATATTTTTTTCAGTTAATCAGTTCAGTCAATGTTTTTTGTCTGAGGCCGCTGCAATAAAGTTTATACATACATATTTTGAGGGCAGTGTATTGTTTGAAATATGATTTACAATATGTTTTTCGTATACTTGTCAGTTGGTTTAGAACGAGGTAGCAGATATAATAACGGTTGTAAACCTCAAAATCGATCTCACTCTTTTCGCTATTTCTGTTCGCTAACATGAACGTTAGTTGGATTTTTTTTAAAACTGGCGGCAAATGAATCCCCTATCTCCCTCCACATATTTCCTTTTGAGAATAGTAGAAGAGTAAGAAGTCAAATCTATAATACTGGTTGCCTTTTTTTACTCGTTACTTTTGCAAATGCAAATGTCTAGTAATGCATTAATGAGATAGAAAATAGCCTTTTCTAGTAGGCTATATAATGAGTCCCTATTTGATAAATAACTCATTTTGTATTTTGAAAAAGAAAAATATAGCTTATTTGTTTTACATTCATATGTACAACAATTAAATTTTTCCAGACTCTTCTATTTTTAAACAACATATATTTTTTATTTGAAACTATTATCTGTCCATTAAAATATTGTTTTGCATTAATAGGTGTTAAACTCTTATCTTTTATTTAATATTTCATAAATAACAAGTTATTTGTTCCGGAACGTTCTTTATAAATACAAAATATTGTTATACTGAATTAATGTGGTGTTGCAAAGTAAGTAGGCTATATGTATTTTTGTTGTTAGTTTAGGGCAGTATGAGCTTAAGGTATGCTGCTAGGAGAAACTGATTTCTTGAGCAACTGAAACTCTTTGCCTATATATTTTCTTTCTTTTTAAAAATCATAATCATTTCTAGCTCATTGATTTGTAAATGAAATAGGCCTAAATGAAGCCTTTCCCTTTCCTTTTTTGATATTTTACTTCCTGTTTCTTTTTGCCTGTAACACGCATTAACATAGTCACACAATCATTTAAATTAATCCATATTAGATATTCAAGTGTATTAATGATTAAATAGTTTTGATAGGGTCCTTTTTCCTAATCTGTGTGTAAATAAGGTCAAATAAATTTATATGTCTGACAAATTACGTTTTTGCGTCTCAGGAGGGACTACTGTGCTCTGTCCTATGTCGTCAACCTTGTTTGTCAGCCCTGTTATAACAGAATTAACTGGGTTGACAATAACAGGGTTGAGTGCCCTAAAACTTATAGCTTGCCATGTGGTGAAATAAATGGAAAGATAATTGCATTCATATCAGATTTTTATTACATTTTAACAGATATAATTTTACAAAACCCATGTTCTTTTCTGCATGAATTAAGCGTAACAGGGGTGATGAGTTGTCATTGAGTTCAGTGGTCTGGTTCTAGGGGTCAGTCGCTTTTTAATGATGTCACTCCGCCGTGCGCAAGTAAGAATTGTTCAACATGGCGGCGTTGGCAGTGCTCCGTGCGTGCCTTCCCTCCGGTACGTAACATCACATTAACATTTTCCCCCTTTCGAAATGTCATTGTTTTGTGAAAATAAACAATGTAGCCAAGTAGAACGTGAAAGGTGTACATTGATATTTGGTGCTGTGCGCATCCAACTGGACACTGCGATTTATAAGATTCTCAAGCTACTGGTGTGTTGGCTATCAAACTCGCGATGCTGAGCCAATGTAAAGGTCATTTTAGCTTTACGTATTGCAATGCACTTAGTTAAGTAACCATAAGAAATGTCCTGTAATTACAAATGCAGCTTAATAGCTGTATCTTATTTTTACATCGCTGCTTTAAGCTTAATATAAATTATGTCTGTACTACGACGGTACTAAACAGATTAGCTAGCTCAGGCTAGCCAAAAGTATTAGTATTTGCTGTCAATAGCGGTCACAATGCACAATTTCCTACCAAGAAGAGTCGAGCGTTATCAGATACGAAATGGTGGAAAGATATCAAACGTGCTGTTGTTTTATGAATACAGCGACACTGAACATGTTATAAAGCAGATTAAATGTCACCATGTGACCCCACACAATTGACATTCTTGTAAGTACTATCACTGGATAGCTACATGCATTTTCAAATTGTATGCTGTGTTGACATTAGCCAATATTCACAGGAAAATACACAGTATAGTGCAAAGCTCCAAATGCTGTTTAAAAAAAGACTAAAACAATGCATAATTTGATTCAACAACAGGAAAACATTATCTAACCATTATTATAACCCCCCAGTTACTAAACTTATTTACTGTTGCTGATTTGCCCACAGCTTACTGTGAACTACAGTCAACGTTCATTGCTAGGGATAGCTGCTACATTATGCAAAGGATGTGCTTTGCCTTGTCTGTTCTGTAATGATGATGATGTCTCTGTACGCACTTACTGTACGTCGCTTTGGATAAAAGCGTCTGCTAAATAAATGTAATGTAATGTAATAAATGGGTCAGTTGGGGGAACAAACTGAAAGGCTGGGAATGTGTGCCTTGCTTGTGACTAAGCTCTCTTTGAACATAATGAAGTTAACATCATTATTATACATTTACTTGCATACTGTTACACTTTTTTTACACGTTCACCCCTATCCACCCTATTATCTCCCCTATCCACCTGCAGTTCTCCAGCTCTCAACATCAGGCCTCCTGCATGGCTCCTATAAAGTGGTGAGTGTTCTCCTCTTCTAGTACTTGA
Organism: Synaphobranchus kaupii; assembly: GCA_029718625.1. Lineage (NCBI taxonomy): Eukaryota > Metazoa > Chordata > Actinopteri > Anguilliformes > Synaphobranchidae > Synaphobranchus > Synaphobranchus kaupii. Next base: position 45,847,324 of record CM056386.1, on the reverse strand, counting down.
TTGCTACTACACAGGGGCCACATTTAAGTGCCCCACTTATCTAGTGGACTAGTGAACAGGCTGCAGTGTGGCCAGTATAGGTGATGTACATGTGCTCTATTAATAGGATATTTCTTGTCTCAGTGTGCGATCCCTCTAACTAGGAGGGGCTTTGCTGCGGAAGCTAAGAAGGTTTACTCGAGAGAGAAGCCCCACGTGAATATCGGCACCATTGGTCATGTTGACCATGGCAAGACCACGCTCACTGCTGCCATCACCAAGGGTAACTAAGATTACATTCACCAAAACCTCCTTGACCTGGGGCCTCATTTATAAATAAAAGTACTTGGACGTCATATTTAACTTTCACGTAAGCACATTTCTTTCAATGGACGTAAGCATCATCTATAAAATTGACTGTTGGACGTACCTTCCGTCTATAAATCTCAAATGAACTAGAAATTGAATGCACGTGAATGAGCTATGTAATTGCACCCTAGGGCGAACTGGTCACATACATTTAATAGAATGGCTCTGGGGAACCGATAGCGGCTCTTTAAGCCACTCATCCTCTTGGATAAAAAAAGTCAGTCCAGTCCCTGAACACACCCTCCTTGCGAAAATGCATGGTTGGATGAATCATAATGAATCTCGCATTCCCATGCCCCAATTTACAAGTTTCTACATCATACAAACGTCACACTAGTATATTATGTAAGGAAGACTTAGAATTCAATAATCAGTTTCCTTTTAAATTTTGACTTAAACTAATTTTATAGGTTGATAACACATTGTCAACAGCAATGAGCATTCACATGCAGCTCTCAAGCCTGCTGTACTTCGGCATATCCAGCAGGTAATGTCCGTACGTCAAGTGAAGAGCTACGACCGTTTCCACAGTGGAATGGAGTCACGTTGAAATTTTATGAATCACTACTTTGTCGTGATTTTCTACGTACACCGCGGGTAAGATAAAATTTGATCTAAAGTACTTTTTATAAATTAGGCCCCTGCTTTAGTTCTGAACACGTCAGGACTGGAGACCATTCTGAACTGCGATCATTTAGAAATGTTCTTAACTGTGAAAGTTACTTAAAATGCACCAGTTTGAAGAATCTGAAGATTTTATTAATTGGTATCATATTCAGGTTCACTTTCCCGTAAAAGGGATACTTTAGCACTATAGCAAAGATATGCTCCTTTGTCTCATTGAAAGAATTTCTGTTCATTATTTAAGTGTGACTCATTGCAGTTTAATGCTTGCTGTTTGCTTCCGTGGTTATAAGGAGAACGGGTGTAATTGCATAGTAGTGTAGTATAATGGATAGGGGATTGGGTTCAAGGTGAGATTTCCAGATGGGACACTGCCTTTGTACCCTTGAGCAAAGGTGCTTAACCTGAAATCGAGTAGTATAAATGGATTTTATGTAAAAGAAAGTAAGCTGTGTTAATTGCTCTGGATGAATGTTAAATGTAAACATTAACTTATTTTATAGTGCTTATTCTACTCCTGGGTTCATACCTGTTCAGCTAACCGGTCAGTCATTCAGTTACTCTGAGGTCACATTGTATTCTTTTCTCACCAAGCTCCCCCTGTCCCTATATTTCCAGTTAGTGATTGTGTGTCTGTGTGTGCGCGCGTGTGTGTATGTTTGCCTGCACGTGCGTATGTTGCTCTCCCCACAGTGCTGGCTGAAGCAGGAGGTGCACGCTATAAGAAGTATGAGGACATAGACAATGCCCCTGAAGAGAAGGCCAGAGGAATCACCATCAACGCCTCCCATGTGGAGTACACCACAGCCAACCGACACTACGGCCACATTGACTGCCCCGGGCACGCCGACTACGTCAAGGTACGGTCAACACAGTGATACACAGACACACACACACATACACATAGACACACAGACACACACACATAGTGCAGTGACTCTCCTCTCCTGTTAAACATGATTGCATGCACGTGCATACACAAACACACACGCACACAGCATACTGAGTTTTCTCTCCTCTAGAACATGATCACAGGCACACACACACACACACACACACACAGTGCAGTGACTCTCCTCTCTAGAACATGATAGCACGCACGCGCTCACACACGCAGTGTAGTGACTCTTCTCTCTGAACATGATCACAGGCATGCGCGCACGCACACACACACACACACACACACACACAAACACAGTGCAGTGACTCCTCTCCTGTAGAATATGATCACAGGAACAGCCCAGCTGGATGGCTGCATCCTGGTTGTCGCGGCGACGGACGGACAGATGCCACAGACTCGGGAGCACCTGCTGCTAGCAAGGCAGATCGGCGTGGAGCACGTGGTGGTGTACATCAACAAAGCTGACGCTGTGGACGACCCCGAAATGCTGGAGCTGGTGGAGCTGGAGATCAGGGAGGTGCTGACCGAGTTCGGCTACGACGGGGAAAACACGCCCATCGTCATCGGCTCTGCCCTGTGTGCGCTGGAGGTAAAGGGGGAAAAGAGGCGGGGCTACAGCACAGGACAGACAGCCATTCCTGCAGTATTGTCCTGGTATTGGGTGGTATTGGAATAGGGAGACAGAGCTGTGTAATGTTACATGGCGCTGAGTTTCTGGTGTGTTTGCAGCGATGCTAACCCCTCCCCTCGCTGTCTCAGAACAGGAAGCCTGAGATGGGTGTGGACACTGTGATGCAGCTGCTGGAGGTGGTGGATACTTACATCCCCCTGCCCAAGAGAGAGCTGGACAAGCCCTTCCTCCTGCCCATTGAGGGAGTGTACTCCATCCCCGGTATGCGCATGCTCTGTGCCGAGCACTGTCAGTTCTGCACTGGGCATGGCCTGTCAGTTCTGCCATGGGCAGGACCTGTTAGGGTTGTGATGGGCAGTGCCTGTCAGTGCTGCGATGGACGGGGCTAGGGCTGTGCTGGTAACAGAATTAGCATTCTGGTTAACTGTTCTTAATTGCTTCAAATTTGAATACCAAGTGCTGCACACATTCATTACTTTTTTAATTACACCTAGATTACTTGCCAGTAAACAACAGTGTTGTGCAAACTTGCCATACAGGTGATTAATAAAACTATAAAACCAAATGAAACTACAGAAGTAAACGGTCAATAGAATAGGTTTTTTGGTTTTTGCTAATTTGTTTTTGCCGTCATAGGGGCAGTTACACCTCAGTGCTGGGCAGGGCCTTTCAGTGCTGCACATTGCATCTGTCTTGAATTAACACTGAATCTCTCTTTCTCCCCCTCTCTCTCTCTTTCTCCCCCTCTCTCTCTCTCTCTCTCCCTTCTCAGGCAGAGGTACGGTGGTAACAGGGACATTGGAGAGAGGGGTCATTAAGAAGGGGGAGGAGTGTGAGTTTGTGGGACGCAATCGCTCCTTCAAGTCTGTGGTGACAGGTAAGTTTGGTTCTTATTCTCCCTAAAATTCAGACGTGCTTTATTGGGTTGAAAATCATTATGTTGCTTAAGAATTCAGAAAAGAAAAGGCGGATACTTCAGTAAATCCTAAAATAAATAATTAGTGCTATGCAACTCACTTAAAGTTATTAATGTTATTTTAAGGGACAAGTTAAGGGGAAATTACCCTTAAAGTGTTTAATGCAACAGACCTTGGGCTTTGTTTGTGTTATCACAGTTTTGTTTTGTATTATCACAGTTTTGTTTGTGTTATTATAGTTGTGTTTGTGTTATCGCAGTTGTGTTTGTGTTATCATAGTTGTGTTTTTGTCATCACAGTTTTGTTTGTGTTATCATAGTTGTGTTTGTGGTATCGCAGTTTTGTTTATCGCAGTTTTGTTTTTGTTATCACAGTTGTGTTTGTGTTATCATAGTTGTGTTTGTGTTATCGCAGTTGTGTTTGTGTTATCACGGTTTTGTTTTTGTTATCACAGTTGTGTTTGTGTTATAACAGTTGTGTTTGTGTTATCACAGTTGTGTTTTGTTATCATAGTTGTGTTTGTGTTATCGCAGTTGTGTTTGTTATCATCACAGTTTTGTTTGTGTTATCACAGGGGTGGAGATGTTCCACCAGTCTCTGGACAGGGCGGAGGCGGGGGATAACCTAGGCGCTCTAGTCAGGGGGCTGAAGAGGGAGGATGTAAAGAGAGGGATGGTGATGAGCAAACCTGACTCCATCCAGCCACACCAAAAAGTACAAGCCCAGGTGGGTCCTTCACTCTCCTCTCAAACATGCTGATCTGTCCACTGAGCTTTTATGTACTGTAGTAACCCTCTCTGTATACCTGTACTATACTATGTTAACCCCATGTTACAGTCAGTGTTTATACACTGTAATGCAGGAATGCTCTAATCTGTCCCTGGAGACCAGCAACACTGCTGATTCTTACTCTTCCTCTGTAAGGAGGGACTGATTTAGAGTGAGATTCCTGGCCAATCAGTGACATTAATCAACCAATCAATCAAGCATCAGGTAGAAGAGAAGACCAGCAATACAGCTGACCTCCAGGGCCAGACTGTAATGATATCCCTGCTGTAATATCTGTGTTTTACAGACTCTACCTGTCTCCCAGGTGGATGTGCTTAGTAAAGAGAGACTAAGTGATTTTTACTCTGTACCTACTCCCTGTCTCCCAGGTGTATATACTCAGTAAAGAATGGGGAGACTGTGTGGTTTATAGATTCAGTATCTGCCTCTCGGGTGTACATTTTCAGTAGACAGAGACCCTGTGTGGTTTATAGATTCTGTACCTGTCTCTCAGGTGTACATTCTCAGTAAAGATGAGGGAGGCAGACACAAGCCCTTTGTGTCCAACTTCATGCCGGTGATGTATTCCCTGACCTGGGATATGACCTGCAGGATCGGGCTTCCCCCAGGCAAGGTAAGCTCCACTCAGACCTTTGTGAGGTCATGTGACCTGAAGACCAGTTTGTCTGTGAACACATTATGAAAGCTCTGTCAGTGGTTCTCAACCTCGGTCCTGGAGTACCCCTAGGTATTCTGGTTTTTGTTCCAACCACATTTCCAATCCCAGAATTTTAACAAGCTGTTAATTTTTCTGAATTGGGTGCTTTTCATGTTTAGATGGATTATTTACCCTCTTAAGCCACATTATGTTAGCAATAGCCATGCATGTCATGAAGAATAAAAGTCAAATATTCACATTGTGCTATATTGCAAATAATTACAAAAAGAGAGGTAAAAAAAAGTTTTAACTGATCATATTAAAGACTGTGGTGAATCAATAGGCTCCTAATTGGTGAAATTGTGGACACATGGCCACTACAACTAACCATTTGGTAAATAATGAAGAAAAGACGAGGCAAATGACAACGAGCCAAACCTGCCTTGTGTTAATACGTTTAAGGACAAAATGATGAAGAAACTTCAACTACCCAATTAGGAGCCTATTGATCCACCTCAGTCTTTAATTTGATCAGTTTAAAAAGAATAATTATACCTTTTTATGTAATTATTTGCAATATAGCCCAATAGGCACAATGGGAACATGGGAATTTTAAGCATAGCTATTTCTGACATAATGTGGCTTAAGAGGGTAAATAATCCCTCTTAACATGAAAAGCACCTAATTAAGAAAAATTAACAGCTTGTTAAAATTTTGGGATTGCAATTGTGGTTGGAACAAAAACTAGCATACACAGGGGTACTCCAGGACCAAGGTTGAGAACCACTGCTCTATGTCACTGATCACACCAAGTGATTTCTGGGGACACACTTATCACTACTGTTAAAATGCTCTTTTTCCTCCCACCACACTGTATTTGCCTTAATGACCAGGAAAATCTTATTCAGCCAGATTCATCTGTTGATTCATTGTGCTCTCTAACTACTAGCTCTTTCTATGTAACATTAGGTCTTATCAACATTAATTTTATTAATTTATTAACCTCTTCGCGCAGATGGCAAATTTGGTCAGTTCTCACCTATTTAGGGGGTGCTCTGTTTAAGGTTTTATAACTCCAGGTGTGAGCATCTCAGAAACTTGGTAAATGGCCTAAATTAAATAAAACGGATGTACCATTTACAATACGAACTTGGATTTGTTCATTTACATAATTTAAGTCAAAATAAAGTGCCACAAATACAAAGAAACTTTGGAAAAATATAAAAAAATATATTGTTTTTCTTTAGTTTGCAACAAAATACTGAGAACTACATAAGTGAAGCGGGTAAATCTATACATTTCTTGGATCATAAACGGCATGTCCACAAGTGTGCAAAATCTGAGGATGATATGCAGAACTACTAAAGATCTATGACGCAAAATATAGGCAGTGTACCCTGTTGTCCATTAGTGTCTCCAAGTCTATCCAAATGGCTAAGTTGTGCACTGCTCAAAAAAAACCAAATCATCAACTACAAATCAACAGTTTTGGCTCATAAAACTCACGTCACATTTTCAAGTGGGAATTACTATATGTTCATCAGTATAGGGAGGTAGATATCTAAAACCCTATGCTAAACATGTTATAAAATTTATAAAATTAGTTTTGTCTATTATAAAGCATATACATTTTGCCCCCTCTGATGGTTTAGATAAAAACATTGATATCACAATGTTACATACACCTAAATATGTAGCGTAATCATTCACTCTTGTACCTCAATAAAACATAACTTTTACCTGTACTCTACCGTATGTGTACTTTTGTCCCGGGATTGTATTTTTCTGTATTTTTTTAAATGTTCTCATTCATAATGACTCCAAGGAAAAATTTTACATTTACCACATATCAGTGCACAGTAAATTGGAATGAGCATTTTTAATGCCCTAAGTGACAAGTATATATGCCATAGCCTATATTATGTACGATAACATGAAAATAAAATGGTATTCCACCATCTGCAAAATGCTGATCAATGAAAATCAGTAGCCTACATCACACATGAAATTAACGATTGCACTGCAGTATGTGAAATGCACTCAAAATGTGAAAATAACAATCAATCATATTGAAAAGACAGTGCTCGAGTGGAAAAACAAACGTACATATGTAGCCGGCGAGACCACCCGCATTTTAGAAGCAGTATACTTACATATCGGTAAGGGATATCTCCAGTTGTGGAACGCGTAATACCGTAGAGCATGCGTAATAATAATAGACAGTAATAGACAGTTAAAACGAAAACTGCAGTTATGCTGGGCTGTAATTAATTTTTCAAAGCACCCAATAAGACATGGCATGTACCGTTGCTAAGGTTATAATGTACTCTATTGGATAAAGGAGCCGACAATTAAACCGAATGAACTGTAATGAATGAGACAGGCTTGCAGGGCATTACGAGTCAACGTTTCAGATGGTGTAATAGCGGTATAAAGTGTTGTATATTTCTCAAACGGATTGTACCAGACAATAAATGACCACTGAATTTTGAAAGGAACATCTCTATGTGTAAAAACATGGTAGGATTGTATTTTTATTTCATATTTAGTAGCACATATTCATAGTAGAATATGTGGTATAATGAGACAATAATTTCACATGTTTATTTTGCATTTGAGTGAGCAGGGCTTTTCACAGTTTTTTTGGCATATGATCAGGCTATTGTTGGGTTTATCTTGTTGCTATGACTGAATAGGATTTTTTGGTGATAAGAACATATATTGATGATCTCATGCATAGACGCTATTGTCCACTGTCACGCTTGGGTAGGTATAGTTGCAGGCGAGACTGGGTGGGGGGTTGCTTGTAAATGGACTTGCTACGGGACAATAGTGACACTTAGAAACTCAGTATTCGGCAGTTTTCACAAACTGTGTACCAATAAAGCTAAAACACGGAGTTTGTTGTTTCCATTCATAGTTTGGTTGCAGAAGAAATTTATATCTGAGTCGAGCAAAATCTTTGCGCCGGTGCCATGGCCACTAGGGGATCTGCGCAAGGGGGTTAATGATGTTAATTTTACTTGAACCAAGCGCTAACCTTATACTAGCTCAGCTAATGGACTGAGTCTGTAAAGTGATGTCATTTAAATTAGGTGGAAGTGAAAAGCATTAATGTGGCCAGCGCTGTTCGCCAGTCCATCACACTGTCCGCTGAGTCATGAATGCCGTATGAGCAAATGGGAGGCACTACCGTTTTCAGACTGGGTCTCTGATTGGTTGTTGCTACATACACTACTCACAAAAAGTTAGGGATATTTGGCTTTCGGGTGAAATTTATGGAAAATGTAAGTTCACGCTACAGTGATATTATACGTATCATGAAAGTAGGGCATTTAAGTAGAAGCATGCAATGGTGATTTCCTCATCTCAAACAATTTATTGAAACAAAAGCCAACAACAGTGGTGGGTATACCACAACAAAAATGTCAATGTCTCAATAACTTGTCATGTGCCCTTGAGCATCAATTACAGCTTGACAACGACGTCTCATGCTGTTCACAAGTCGACTTATTGTCTGCTGAGGCATGGCATCCCACTCTTCTTGAAGGGCGGCTCTCAGGTCATTGAGGTTCTGGGGTACAGAGTTACGAGCCTCTACACGGTGAGTCAGCTGATCCCATAGGTTTTCTATGGGATTCAGGTCTGGAGAAAGTGCAGGCCACTCCATTTGAGGTACCCCAGTCTCCAGCAGCCTTTCCCTAATGATGCGACCTCGATGAGCTGGAGCATTGTCGTCCATGAAGATGAAATTAGGCCTGTGTTGTTCATGCAGGGGCACAATGACTGGATTAATGATGTTATTCAGGTAGTATGGGCTTGTCACTGTACCATTCACAAAGTGTAGGGCAGTTCTGTATTGACTAGACACACCTGCCCACACTGTAACACCGCCACCACCAAAGGGTCGTCTGGTGACAACAGTGGCTGATGCATAGCGCTCTCCTTGACGTCTCCAACATCGTTGGCGGCCATCATTTCTGCTCAACGTGAATCGACTTTCATCAGAGAACAGCACTGAGGCCCACTGGTCCCTCGTCCAGCGTAAATGCTCCCTGGCCCATGCAAGACGATGACGCCTGTGCCTGGTGGTGTGGTCAGGTACCCTTGCAGGTCATCTAGCACGCAGACCACGCTGATGTAAACGGTTTCGAATGGTCTGACGTGACACTTGGGTGCCTCTCACCTCCCTTAAAAGTGCCTGGAGTTGAATGGCATTCATCATCCGGTTCCGCAGGGCACTGTTCACAATGAAGCGGTCATCAGTGTGGGATGTGGCCAAAGGACGTCCACTTCTATGCCTTTCTGTGACTCTTCCAGTCTCTCTGTATCTCTGTTGCAACCTGCTGATGACACTCTGTGACACTCTAAGCTCAGTGGCCACTTCCCTCTGAGAACATCCTGTTTGAAGCCTCGCAATGGCGAGGTACTGTTGATCAATTGTTAGGTGTCGTCTTGGTCTCATGATGTCAAAATGTGAACAGCATGATGAAGAGGACTGTTTAAATACCAATTCTAATTGAACCAGGAAATTTTTGGTCGATTCATGGATCAAACACCTGTTGTGAATTTTGCCGTTCAGCTCCTTGTTAGAGAACAGCAAGTTGTGCAAAAAGTACTGAAACATTGAATAGTTGGACATGTGCATTCAAAAGTTTAGAGAAGGTCAAATTAATTTCACCTGTAAAGGTTATAGTGCATTTTAGGTTCATCCTGAAATTTCACCCGAAAGCCGAATATCCCTAACTTTTTGTGAGTAGTGTATATGAGTATGGTAATGATGCTGCGGTGAAGGCATGTGCTGTTCCTCATGCCTCCTCTCCCTCCCTTCCTCAGGAAATGGTCATGCCCGGGGAGGACACTTCGCTGACCCTTGAACTCCGGCAGCCCATGGTCTTGGAAAAGGGCCAGCGATTCACACTGAGAGACGGAAACAAGACCATCGGGACTGGCCTGGTCACCGAAATACTGCCCGTAGAGGCAGATGACAAAATCAACTGGGGCTAAGAGAAGAGGAGGGGAGGGGAGGGGAGGGGAGGGAGGGAATGGGAGGGGAGATACACATGGACTTACAGCAAAAAAACTGCGACAGACAGACAGACACTGAGACAGGCAGGAGAACGGCGACCACGTTTGCTTGCATTCTTACGGAAATATTCTGGGCAATACTGTATGACCTGTGGACACCAATGAAGTCTTTCTGTCAAATGGCTGAACCACAATTTGTTTCTTGTGTAATAAAAATGTATTTAACACAAGACATGGAAATGCTTGTTAGTTTTATAAGAATGCTCAAATGCAGTTTGTGCTCATTTATTGTTTATTAAATGAGGGGCCTCATTTGACAGCCTATACGCAATCTGCGCTTAAATCACAAAGCTGGCAGGGCTTTTATCATTTTAATTTGATGTGTAAAAGTGCACATGCACAACTAGTGACTGAAAAGTCAATGCCAGCCTCAGACATGTTTTATTCTTCTGATAAATTAAATCAGATGGGCACGTGGACAGTAGTCATTCTGTGAATGCTGCTGTACCACTTGATGCCATGAAATCTAAACCATGGATCTCAAAACTCAAATCCTGGACGACCACTGTTGGTTTTTGATGTGTCCCTGCACTTAAGTGCTTAATTTAAGTCATTGATTGGCTAAAGAGTGCACACCTTGTTTCCAAAGCCTAAATTGCCTGCAGCCTTCCAGGGCTGTGTCCGAATCAGAGCCCTATCTACTGCGCCCTCTCTCCTGTGTACAGTGCACTGACAGAAGTGTGCTGTTTAATGTGCACTGTTTAGCAGTCTGCAAAAAATATCTGCCATACTATTTTCCAAACGTACTGTGGAAGTGTCGTAAGCAGGTCATAAGACGTCCCACCAGTGTTGCCATGTCCGTGGATTTACAGCTAAATTGGGATACTTTCAAAGTGCAGTCACGGGTAAAAATGAAAAGTCGCAAAGCACGCACTTATTTAAAAAAGTAAAAATATGATTTTTATTTAAAATACGTTGGTTTCGGTTAAAAATATATTTTGGGTTAGTTTTGAGTCGCCTTTTGTCTGGAAAGTCTTGCAAGATCTGGCAACCCTGTGCCCCACCCTTGCACTGCCATGTCACGTGTTGTTTTTGTTGTATTTGAAGGAAAATGTCAACAAAGCTGCGCCTCATTTTCTTTAAAACGAAGCCTCACGTCATATTTATGCAACCACAATGTTCGTGTACTTCTTGACAAGTGTGTTCCCGAATGTACTCAGCGAAACCCCGGAAGTAAGTGTGTCATCCGGGTGTTTCAAGTATACTGCAATTAGAAAAATCTTCGCCTACTCAACGCCTTTCTCATCCCATGTACTCACCAAGGCTACTCAACAGTGTGGAAGAGTGCTGATTCAGACACGGCCCAGGACTGGAGTTTGAGATGCCAGGGGGGTATACTATGAAGCATTGGATTACTTACTTAGCTGGATAACTGCATTGAGTAAAACCGGGAACAGCTCTTTTTTCTTCAGTCCATGTTCCAGATTTGGGATGGTTCCGGGTTTTACTTGGTGCACTTATCCAGCTAACTAATCCGGCTTCGTAGTATATCCCCCTGGTTTAAACGCATAATACATGCATCAGCACAGGTGGATAACAATAATATGGTAGGCTGATAAGACGAAGGGCTTTATTTTCTGGCTGGCGTGTGGCGAGCCGTCAGTCAATGGTGCACTGGTTACTGAATTTTGCTATTTTCGTATACTATCAATGTAATAATGCATTTGTTTTACAGGCGAATGTCTAATGTCACAAACTAGGCCTATACCTAATCATATGTGTTTTAGTCCTATTGTTTGTTATAGGATATGTAGTACAGTGATTGCATCAGATAGTGTAAGCCAATAAATTCCACAAGTTGTCACTTAGGGTGGGGAAAAAAAATAAAAATGTGCCTTTGTGTGGTAGCCTTGGATATTATAATAAAATTAAGTCCACCATATACTGAAATGGCCCAGGCAGAAACTAGCATATTTGTATTTTTAAATGACCAGCTAAACAACCGTTAACAAATTATCCCACCTTGCATTGATATTATGATCAAACATTTCCACTAATAAAGCATTCAATCGTGAACTTGGACAACGTCATGTGTGAATAAAAGAAAATCAAAAATACAATCTGTCCATGCTTGCCAAGGGTGTAGTCCAATGTCTTTATTCATAAGCACCATTGATCGATACAACACAATCGATTTAATTAAAATACATTTTCAAAACGTCAAAGTCATGTAGAATAACGGCAATAATTAAATAGTTAACGTAAAAACAACCGGATTTACAGTGCCCTCCACCATTATTGGCACCCCTGGTAAAGATGAGTAAAAAGGGTTATAAAAAATTCTGCTTTTGGTGAATTAGCTTCATCTCACAGTGAAAAAATGAAAGAAATCCAACCTTTAATTGAAGTAAATTTATTCTGAGAAAGAAAAAAACCCTCATCAAGAAATTGTTAACTAAACCATGTGTGCCACAATTATTGCCACCCCTGCATTTAATACTTTGTACAACCTCCCTTTACCAATAAAACAGCACTGAGTCTTCTTCCGTAACATCTAATAAGGTTGGAGAATACAGAGCAAGGAATCTGAGACCATTCCTCTTTACAGAATCTCTCTCCAGATTATCCAGAGTCCTAGGTCCTCTCTTGTGCACTCTCCTCTTCAGCTCAGCCCACAGGTTTTCAATGGGGTTTAGGTCAGGGGACTGAGATGGCCATGGCAGAAGCTTGATTTTGTGTTCAGCTAACCATTTTTGTGTTGATTTGGATGTATGTTTTGGATCATTGTCCTGCTTGAAGATCCAACGACGACCCAGTTTTAGTTTCCTTGCCGAGGCAGCCATATTCAGATGAAAAATTTCCTGGTATTTCATGGAGTTCATGATGCCATGTACCCTAACAAGTTTCCCAGGGCCTTTGGAGGAAAAACAGCCCCACAACATCACGGAACCTCCACCATACTTAGCAGTGGGGATCTGGTTATTTTCGGTATAGCCATCATTCTTTTTACGCCAAACCCACCTTGAGTGTTGGTTGCCGAAAAGCTCAATTTTCGTTTCATCTGACCATAGAAAACGGTTCCAGTCAAAGTTCCAGTAGCATTTAGCAAACTCCAGGCGCTTACGTTTGTGGTGAAATTGTTACACTCTCCGTTCCTCTCAGTCCCCGTCCCCGTTTGTGCTCCTTGTTTTACCCTTTTCCTCACATTTCTTGTCTTGTTTTTACGTTTCCCTGTTTGTCTTCCTCGTGGTGCAGGCTGGGTGTGGTTTCCCTCTTTGTTTCTACTAATTCTCTCTCGCATTTCCTCCACCTATCACGTTCCTTTCCCCGCTTGCATTCCTCACGCTCTCTTCGCCGTTAATCACTCGCATACATTCCCACGCTGCATGCATTCATTAGCTCATTAACACTCCGATATATTCTCCCGGTCTTCGTTGTCCAGTGCCAGTTCGTTGAGTCTTGTTGTTGTAAGAACTCTATCTGGTCTATCTGTCTAGTCTCGTATCTACAGTCATAGTCTTGTTTTATCTAACTAAAGCTACAGTCATAGTCTTGCTTTGTCTAGCGTTCTAATGCTTCATAGTCTTGCTTCGCCTAGCCAACTAACGCTTCATAGTCTTGTTCATGCTTTGCTGAAACAAACGTCTTGTTTGTTGTTCTGCTTGCCCGCCAGCCTGCAGCCATATCCTAGCTCTACGCCACGCATCCCTGTCTCCCGCATCCCGCTCTTCCTCTGCTACGACTACCCAGGATTCAGCCACCTATCAGCCCCTTGCCTGCTTCCCTCTCCCGCTCTGCCCCTGTTAACGCCATCCCAGGATCCAGTCCCTTCCCTAACTCTCCCTATACTTCTGGAGTTTTGGACGAAGTAATAAAGGCTCCCAGTGAGCATTATTTGTATTCTGTCTCTGAGTCGTGCATTTGAGTCCAGTCCCTCTACGGATCCTTAACAGAAATGACAAGAAAGGCTTTTTTCTGGCATGCCTTCCAAATTATTTGTTGGCATGGAGGTGACGTCTAATGGTAGTTTTGACCCCAAGATGCTACTTTCCTCTGTAATTCTCCAACAGTGATCCTTGGGGATTTGTTTGCCTCTCTTACCATTCTCCTGTGTGTGGGGGCAAAATAAACTTGGGTCCTCTTCCAGGCAAGTTTGTAACAGTTTCAGTTGCTTTTAACTTTTTAAATATTGCCCTAATGGTAGATATGGGCATTTTCAGGTGAGTAGCTATTTTTTATAGCCATTACCTGACTTATGAAGCTCAACACACTTTTCCCTAATTTGATTTGTGTGTTCTCTTATCTTTCCCATGTTGATGTATGAATAAGGGAATATGGCCTCTGTGTCACCTCATATTTATACCCCAGTGAAACAGGAAGTCATTGATTACTGCTTGAAAGTTCCTAAACACTCTGGGCCGCGTTTCCTGATAACGATAAATTTTAGGGTTAAGTGTGATTTCAACGAGCGATTCTACGATGGCTATTTCATTTGTAACACGCTTTTCCCAAAAGAGTCCTTAAAGCGTGAACGCGCAATCACCTCTTAAGTGCTACTTAACCAGAGGTGTAAAATCCGGCTTCAGAAAGTAAAAATTCCTCCCCAGTATTTACTTCCAATCACCTGGATTTGCTAATTTGCACAATTCTTCAGCCAGGAGGTGGAACTAATTAGTGAAATCAGCTGGCTGAGTTCATGGGTGGAAGAAACACATAGCAGGACTTTTCCTTTCTGATCCCTGGATTTATGTACTTCTGTCTGTGGTGCTGCTGATACGGGAGGAGGAGGGGCGATATATTGGGAGACGCAAACCCCATTGTGATGCCCAATACATGGCCCGTTAGGCACATTCTTTTGGAATAAAATCTTTTTCCCACTGATTTTACTTGTCTCAAACTTCTTTATTTATAGGGCTATATGGGTCATTTCCAAATATATAAAAATAAGTAAATTAAAAATAAATAAGCCAAAATATTGTTGCATCTAACATCACTATATAAAAAAAAACAATCAGTGGTTATGGTAACCGTAAAGTGAAATGAACACTAACACGAAAAATCAAATAAAGTATGTGATTTATGGGCTTCTAAAACACACTTAACCATCTACGACTGGTTTGGAGTAATCGTTAATCTACAAGCTTTTCTAAGAACGTCTTAAGTTAAGATGCTTATGGGAAACGCACCCAAAGTTCAAGGGGTTCGCACCCAAAGTTCAAGGGTTTTACGATGTCTTAGCCTTACGATGCTCTTGGGAAACGCGGCCCTGATCAACTTTAAAAAGTACAATATAAATGGAAAAAATGCTTCAGTTACATTTTGTTCATAAGAATTTCTAGGGGTGCCATTCAATAATTGTGCCACATGTGGTTTTGTTAAAAATAATTATTTCTTGATGAGGGATTTTATACCCTTGGTGGAAGGGAGGATGAACGAGGGAGCGAGGGAATATGATTACTCTCTCCCCTTTCTTAAATTGGATCCAAATCACACTTGGTGTGGCTGCCTTATTTCATCCTGGCATTTTGAGGATTCCCCCCTTGAAGCAAGGGAAGGGAACGACAGGAAGAAAGGATACATTTCGGATCCGAACGCAGCCCATGTCCTGTGAGTGAGTGGGCCTCTTTGGACACGATGAATGGCTCATATCGCCCACCGTATTAGGGCGTTTACTGGGCGTGACATGGGAAACTTTAATCGATGCAAGTTTTCCATAGGGATTCAGGATTATGTATTTAAGCTTACGCTCAAATTTTGAAAGATTTACGCAAGTGATAAATGCTGCTGGGGGGAAGTGGATTAATTGCGTGACCGTAGGCGGTTCCAGTCAATGTTTTATTGATAAATTATTGATAATCACAATGAAAATCCATTCAAATAGTTAAAATCTCTTGTTCTTTACTAAAAGTAGTATTTTTAGAAATACTGGTTTTAAAGTATATGCTGGTATTATAAATCTGATCATATATACAACAAAAGCAATATAGTAGCCTACACTGGAATACTATATGGATTTATATAATGAAATGTTAACAATTGCAATATACAGTCTAGTACACAGCATAAAAAATAACCAGATAAAAAGAAACACAAAATGCATAGTTAACACGTGCAATTCTTTCTGTTCTCTTTGCTGTCTTACTGCTTTCATTTATTTCAGTTTCTTTCTAATTTCATTTGCTCTTCACATCATTTACGCATCCTTTGCTTCTTGCATCTTTTTCCTTCCTTCTCAGTCCGGTCTGTTATCTCACACAGTCTTTTGTGTTAGACACCAGCCTCTTCCTCTCCCCCTCTCTCTGGTGTCGGGTTATGTGATGCTTGCCATCTTCACGTAGGAATCTAAAAGACAAATACGTGGCCTTCAGTCATTGAACACCACACTTTCTTCCCTTTTTAGGAAGCTGTGTGCATTTTCTGTCCGTTTCATTTTGTATAGTTTTTACAAGCTTTGTGTCTCTGGTGTGTGCGCTGCCAGGAGACATGACTTGAGAATCTTAAGAATTAAAGCATTGAACATTGTTATGAATCAGTGAGAGTGACTAAATGAAACGGTCAATGTGACGCATTTCAGTGAACTCACAACCATTCCTGACACCATGATGTGAGGCTAAACTACCTCTGCTTACTTTTGCTTCTGGATCGAGTGGCCTATAACCCAGGAGATTTTATACTTCACAGCTCAGATATAAGTGTCCTGTTTATCAGCAAGTAATCAAAAACCATGTTCAACAAACAGTGGCTTCAGAAAGTATTCATACCCCATTGATTATTTCTCATTTTGCTGTATTGCAAAGTCAAATTAAAACATGTTTACATGGGATTTTTTTCTACTCCTGTAGAAGTAATTCTCTATAATGTGCAAATTAAATAAAATATTTAGATATCTTCAGGACTATATAAAAAAAAAAAGGAAATATAACATTTACATAATTCACACCCTTTTCTTTAACATATTTTTAAAGTATCATATTTAATATTTGGTCGCATATCCTTTGCATGCTGTTACTTCTTGAAGTCTGTGACCCATCAACATCAAAAGACTCTCAATATGTTATTTTCAGGTACTGTTACAAGCGATACTATAACCTTTCTGCATGTGAATGGATCTCTATGGGAATTGGGGGGTGAGACGATTCAGCTGCAAATTACAGTACAGTATGGAACCCATGGCTGGCTAAATGGCTGTAACTCATCAAGGGTCGAAGGCAGTGGTTCTCAAACTCGGCCTGGGGGACCACTGTGTATGCTGGTTTTCGTTCCAACTACAATTGCAATCCCAAAATTCTAACAAGCTGTTAATTTTTCTTAATTAAGTGCTTTTCATGTTTAGAGGGATTATTTACCCTCCTAAACCACATCATGTCAGAAATATCTATGCTTGCCATGAAGAATAAAATTCCTATGTTCCTATTGTGCTTATTCGGCTATATTGCAAATAGGTAATAGTTTTTTTTCAACTGATCAAATTAAAGACTGGGGTGAATCAATAGGTTCCTAATTAGGTAGTTGAACAAATGTGTTTTTAAGTTCCCTCATCATTTTTTCCTTGAATGGTATTAACACAATGCAGGTTTGGCATTGTCTTTTTTTCATTATTTATCAAATGGTTCATTTTAGTGGCCATGTGTCCACAATTTCACCAATTAGGAGCCTATTGATTCACCACAGTCTTTAATTTGATCAGTTAAAACATTCTTTTTGCCTCTCTTTTTATAATTATTTGCAATATAGCACAATGAGAATATTGGACTTTTATTCTTCATGACATGCATAGCTATTGCTAACATAATGTGGCTGAAGAGGGTAAATAATCCCTCTAAATATGACAAACACCTAATTAAGAACAACTGACTTGTTTAAATTCCGGGATTGCAATTGTGGTTGGAATGAAAACCAGCATACACAGTGGTCCCCCAGGACCGAGTTTTAGAACCACTGATCTGAGCTATCGAACGAGCCCCAAACCATCACTCTGTTGCCAGATATGGAGTAGATGTGGATGGATCACTTTAAGGGTTTCTTCTCCTGACTTTTTTCCCCATAGAGTTCTATAGGAAAATGAGTCAGGAGAAATAACCCTTGCAGTGATCCATCCACATCTACTCCATATCTGGCAACAGAGTGATGGTTTGGGGCTCGTTCGATAGCTCACACCCTTGATGGCTTACAGCCATTTAGCCAGCCATGTGTTCCATACTGTACCAGTGTAATTTACAGCTGAATCTAGTCTCACCCCTCAATTCCCATAGAGATCCATTCAAATGCAGAGAGGTTATAGCAGGGGTGGGCAACTCCAGTCCTGGGGGGCCGGTGTGTATGCAGGTTTTTGCTGCCACCTGTTACTCTGTCTCAATAAGCGAATTAGTGACATCGATTTACTCATACATTAGACCACGATAAAACGCAACAATACATGCATACAGGCACAGGAACATTCATCAGCTTCTGTTCATATCGCGGAATGTAGCTAAAATATCAGATTATGTAAATGATTGGGCTGATTAAATAATTGGTAACTGGTGGATGCAAAAACCTGCATACACACCGGCCCCCCAGGACTGGAGTTGCCCACCCGTGGGTTATAGTATCGCTTGTAACAGTACCTGAAAATAAGATATCGACACTCTTTTGATGTTGATGGGTCACAGACTTCAAGAAGTAACAGCATGCAAAGGATATGCGACCAAATATTAAATATGATGCTTTAAAAATATGTAAAAGCAAAGGGTGTGAATACTTACAGAGCCCTCCACAATTATTGGCACCCCTGGTAAAGATGAGTAAAAAGGCTTATAAAAAATTCTCAAAATCTAACCTTCATTTGAAGTAAATTTATTCTGAGAAAAAAAAATCCCTCATCAAGAAATCATTATTTTTAACAAAACCATGTGTGCACCCTAGAAATTGAACAAAAATGAACAAAATGTAACTGAAGCATTTTTTCAATTTATATTTTACTTTTTAAAGTTGATCAGAGTGTTTAGGAACTTTCAAGCAGTAATCCATGACTTCCTGTTTCACTGGGGTATAAATATGAGGTGACACAGAGGCCATATTCCCTTATTCATACATCAACATGGGAAAGAGAACACACAAATCAAATTAGGGAAAAGTGTATTGAGCTTCATAAATCAGGGAATGTCTGTAAAGAAATAGATACTCACCTGAAAATGCCCATATCTACCGTTAGGGCAATATTTAAAAAGTTCAAAGCAACTGGAACTGTTACGAACTTGCCTGGAAGAGGACCCAAGTTTATTTTGCCCCCATGCACAGTGAGGAGGATGGTAAGAGGCAAAAAAATCCCCAGATCACTGTTGGAGAATTACAGAGGAAAGTAGCATCTTGGGGTCATCAAGTCTCCAAAACTACCATTAGAAGTCACCTCCATGCCAACAAATTATTTGGAAGGCATGCCAGAAAAAAGCCTTTCATGTCATTTCACCACAAATGTAAGCGCCTGGAGTTTGCTAAATGTTACTGGAACTTTGACTGGAACCGTGTTCTATGGTCAGATGAAACTAAAATTTAGCTTTTTGGCAACCAACACTCAAGGTGGGTTTGGCGTAAAAAGAAGGATGGCTATACTGAAAATAACCTGATCCCCACTGTTAAGTATGGTGGAGGTTCCGTGATGTTGTGGGGCTGTTTTTCCTCTAAAGGTCCTGGGAACCTTGTTACGGTACATGGTATCATGAACTCCATGAAATACAAGGAAATTTTAAATCCGAATCTGGCTGCCTCTGTCAGGAAACTAAAACTGGGTCGTCGTTGGATCTTCCAACAGGACAATGATCCAAAACATACGTCCAAATCAACACAAAAATGGTTAGCTGAAGAGAAAATGAAAGCTTCTGCCATGGCCATCTCAGTCCCCTGACCTAACCCCCAGTGAAAACCTGTGGGCTGAGCTGAAGAGGAGAGTGCACAAGAGAGGGCCTAGGACTCTGGATGATCTGGAGAGATTCAACCTTATTAGATGTTACGGGAGAAGACTCAGTGCTGTTTTATTGGCAAAGGGAGGTTGTACAATGTATTAAATGCAGGGGTGTCAATAATTGTGGCACACATGGTTTTGTTAAAAATAATTGTTTCTTGATGAGGGATTTTTTTTCCTCATAATAAATTTACTTCAATTAAAGGTTGGATTTTTCTCATTTTTTCAGTGTGAGATTAAGCTAATTCACCAAACTGAATTTTTTTATAATCCTTTTTACTCATCTTTACCAGGGGTGCCAATAATTGTGGAGGGCACTGTATGTAAATGTGATATTTCAGTTTTTTATTTTTAATATAATCCTGAAGATATCTAAAGATATCTAAATACTTTATTTAATTTGCACATTATAGAGAATTACTTTTAAAAAAAATTCCATGTAAATATGTTTTAATTTCAATTTGCAACACAGAAAATGAGAAATAATCAATGGGGTATGAATACTTTCTGAAGCCACTGTATGTAACATGCAAAACTACTTTTGACTGCATTTTGCCACGATTTTAGCATAACCATAAGTGCAAAGCACAGGTATGTAGACAGTTGTAACAAACGCCTGTTTAGTTGACATTGAGCGCTGTCTTGTGAGATGTGAAAATTAACTGGATAGGTTGTCTCACTTATTTCTCCATAAAATGTTCAGCACTGACCTTTGTTGCTTTGTGAGATGGGAACAGAGGACAGAAAAGTGGATGAAACAAAAACATCCCCAATGCCCCACATGATGGGGTGTCCAATCTTATCCGAAAACAGCCAGTGAGGGTGCAGGTTTTTGTTTTAGGCCAGGCCAGGACTAAAACACCTGATTCTATTAAGGTCTTCATTGAAGACGATGATTAGTTTAGTTGAATCAGGTGTCATAGTGTTGGAATAAAACAAAAACCTGCGCCCGCACTGGCCCTTTTCGGATAAAATTGGACCCCCTTGCCCCACAGTGTTCTCTCACCATCGTCCTCTTCCTCCTGCACTGCAGTTACTCTGTGAGGCCTGTTGGGGTCGCTGTGGATGTACTGCTGTGAGTATGCTGAACTATCCATATTTTCATAGGACTCATCATCTGTAGCAAAAAAACTTTATTGACACACTGAGCTTGATTCAGAACTACATTAGTACCTTAGAGTGCATGTAATATGTAGAGACAGCGACGCCAATAGAAAACCAATGGGTAGCACAGCCGAACCAGGAAGTATAATTGTTGTGCTCAACAGACATGCTCATTTGTGTCCTGACCTTCACAGACCTTCCATGTTCTTATATGTCTTGATAGCAACAGACAGTGATGTGAGAAGGCTACGTAAAAGCCTTTTGTAATTGGTTGCCAAATAGCGCTCGAAAATATGATGTGGCCCAGAATAAATAATACATTTTAAAAATCACCAAAATTTTTTTACAATTCAGTTAAAATCAATACATGAGTGGAAGTATTTTTCATTTGCTGTCAAAAATGAATGGAGGTGGAGCCCATTGGGGAAACTGGCTTTTTGAGTGCAAATCATAGATCACAGCACAGGGCGATATTATATCCAGTGCTAAGGGTTGAGCAAAAGCTGGCCCCTTGATTAGTACACACACACACACACACACACACACACACCCGTGTCTGTTGGATGATTCCAATGTTTCTCTCCCTCCTCTTGGCCTCTGTAAATCCCGTTAGGGTTGATGTAATCTGAGGAGAGAGGGATAGCGTGAATGAGCGGTGAGGGGGGAATGTGATTGTGTTTAAAACTCGCCTCACCTCCATCCTGCGCGTCGATGTCTCTCTGTTTGTGAGGCTGGGCGTACAGTGAGCACTCCATGTTCTCGTAGGATTCCCCATCTTCTGAGAGGGGAAAGAAAGTATTAATAAACAGCAGCCCTGGCAGGTGCAGATGGGAGTTTTGCTTATTCAAACATGCCTAAGGGCAGGAAATATCATGATTGGTTCAATCAGGCAACCAATCAAAAGAGAGTGGGAGACGGGCAACACATTTGAAAGTGCTTGAGTGGGGAGGAGTTCAGGCAGAGCAGATGCTTCTGTGGGGAAAAGTAGATAGCTAAAGAGGTAATTTAACTTCACTTATTTATTTCATTAACACAGCAATTTTCTTGTGAAATAAAATAACCAAGTGTTTCAGCTGTAACAGCAGGCTAGCTAACTGACCAGCTAGTGTTAACTACATTAGTTACTAGCTAGCTAGCTAGTATGGTCATGGCCAAGATGTGCTAAGCTAGTAACCGTGTCATTATATTTGTAATGTGACATTGCCATACATTTTTTAAGTGTAATTTTTTGGCGCTTTGACTGCCACAAACTTTGGACCCGTTGTGGTCTGTTATATCTGAGTGATGTCACGGTGAGATCTCAGCGAAACTACCTGATGGATAGATAGTACCCTAGGTATGTAGAAACATATGAATTTTTTTTTGGGTGAACTGCCCCTTTAGCTTTCCTTGTTTTGGCCTTTTAAAGCCTACCACAAGAAGCCGAATATACAGTTCACAGTGGCCACTAGAGCTGCGTTTTATTTTTAATTTCATTCTTGCTGTTAAAATTGGCCTTTCTCTCGCCATCATATTGAAAAAGGAGGTGATGCAAATATAGGTGCAAACTGGTGTCCTGCCAGCAGCATTAGCCATGGGCAACCTGTGTTGAAGAAACTGCTCTTTAGCAGCTCTGAAAAGTTCATCTTTAGGATGCTTGTCACAATGGTGGAAAAACACTGAAAGACCAACTGGAAAAAGTTTTTCTATGAAAAATGTAACTTTAATTTGAAGGTAATTGCAAGTAGCTAGCTAATGTTAACCATGTGCTTTTATAGCTGGTTAGCTAGCTATTTAGCATAACTATTTAATTATGATATCTTGAGGGTGTTAATGAAAAGGTTGGCATACAGGTATTTTAAAGCACAGAGTGCACATGCTGTAATCCAACTCTCACAAAGGATATACACTACATGGCCATCCATCGTTGCAGCATATATATATTCTATCTAGACGATTCTGTGCTTACATTGCAGGCATTTAGCAGACGCTCTTATCCAGAGCACTTTTTAAGCATTTTTTACATAGTATCCCTTTATACAGCTGGATATATACTGAAGCAATGCAGGTGAAGTGCCTTGCTCAAGGGAACAACGCCAGTGTCCTACCTGGGAATCGAACCTGCAACCTTTCGGTTACAAGCCCAGTTCCTTACCCATTATACTGCAGACCGTATATATACGAGGTCCATACAGAAGTAGTTTGTCTAAATCGGTGTGGAAGAAATTGACTGGCCTGCACAGAGCCCTGACCTCAACCCCATCAAACACATTTGGGATCAATTGGACCTGACCTCACTAATGTTCTTCTGGCTCAATGTAAGCAAATCCCCCAGCAATCTTCCAACATGTAGTGGAAAGCCTTCTCAAGGGAGTGGAGGCTGTTATAGCAGCAAAGGGGGGGACTCCCTATTAACTCCATATTAATGCCCATGATTTTGAAATGAGATGTTGGGCAAGCAGGTGTCCATATACAGACAGTGCCAGAGCTATATGCAACATACCGGTATCGGTTAGGTTCTGAGGGTGGTGGAGGGAGTCAACATCATTCTGCGTCTCTCCTCTTGCTCCGTCAGTTTCACATCCCTCTGTATTCAGGGATGACATAATCTGAGAGAGAGAGAGAGAGAGAGAGAGAGAGAGAGAGAGAGAGAGAGAGAGAGAGAGAGAGAGAGAGAGAGAGAGGAGAGAGAGAGAGAGAGAGAGAGAGAGAGAGAGAGAGAGAGAGAGAGAGAGAGAGAGAGAGAGAGAGAGAGAGAGAGAGAGAGAGAGAGAGAGAGAGAGAGAGAGAGAGAGAGAGAGAGAGAGAGAGAGAGAGAGAGAGAGATGGTTTTTGTTTTCAGCTTAAATACAGAAACTAAAATACTTAGACCAAAGAAATCAGGTGAGGTGAGTTAACTGTGTAATCAATTGCTTTAATTAAGTGGTGAGTAACAACAAAAACCAGGAGACCCTGCGGCTCTCCAGGACCAGGGTTGCCTACCCCTGCATTAGCCCAAGCATTAATGACCTCTTGCCTGAACACCACTGTGGGCTCTATTTTCCGGCCAGTGCATGGCATGTGGTGAGCCGTCGCTGTCAATAGCGCACTGGTAGTGACTACTGAATTTCACTATTTTCGTGACCAGAGGTGAGGAGCGCACAGCTCACAGCACGCTGCCTATGCTGAAAATGGGTTGGATTAGGCTGAATATTTACAGTGATTGCATCAGATTGCGTAAGTCAATAAATTCTACAAGTTGTCACAAAACTAGGCTATATAGAAAAAAAGTGTTCCTTTATGTGGTAGCCTAAGACATTGAAATAGCCCATGCAGAAACTGACTTATTTGTATTTTTTAATGACCAGCTATACAACCATTAACAAATTATTCCACAGCTTGCAACATTACACATTAATATTATTATTACGCTCAAATATTTCCACTAATCAATCATTCAATCATGCATTTGGACAACGTCACATGTGAATAGAAGAAAATCGAGATAATACGATAAGATTCATCCATCTGTCCATGCTTACCAAGGGTATTTCTTTATTCATGAGCTCCAATAACTCATAATTTAATGGCCATCCCATAAAATAACAGGATTTATACATTAATTAAATTGGTTTTCACTGGTAACATTGCTGCCAGTATTTTCACCTTTTTCTTACGAGATATTTTGTAATGTTTGTGTTCCCACTCCGTCACACGTTTCCCTGTGTTTTCGGTATATTCGGTGTTCAGTACTAATGATTACTAATTTACTAACTTCATAGAATTAAGGTTTACTAATCTACTAATGACTAACTTCCTTGTAATGTTTAGAGATACTAATCTACTAACCTCATAGAAATTAGGGCTTCTACTAATCTACTAATTATCTAACGTCATCTTCTCTATTCGCTACAGTTGTCTCTCCTTTTCCCAGTTCTATTCCCGAACCTGTTTTGTTTTCTTGACTACGAGTTTGCCTAGCGTATATCTGTACCTTTGCCTTCGTGGATTGCCTACCTGTTATGAACCCTGTTCTCCTACTGATTACGCGCCTGCCTGCCGTTTTCAGTACCGTGCCTCTGCTGACAGTTATTCTGGATCTCGACCCTTGCCTGGACATTAACCACGAGCCTTCCTTTCTGATTTTTCTACTTTGCATTTACAGATTGCCTACTTGTGTTTTTGACACTTGCATTGAACCAACTACAAACTGCCTAACGCTCTGTATCGTGCAACTGTGTTTAATAAAATCTCCTTCGGGAGTTTTATTTTACGTCTGGCTTCGAGTCCACCTTTTTGGGTTCTGTGCCTGATCGTCACATTTTTTACAGCTCAGAATATTGATAATCATAATTAGTACTGAGCCTAGCCTAGTATTTACAGTTTTGTAGTCTACATCCTTTCAAACAAGCTTCACTTTCCGTTCATAAGCTACAATGCTACAAATATCAGTGTCCACATCAGCATCGCACAGCTGCGTTTTTCATTCTGACAGGTGTAAGAAAAAGAACGGAATACAGTAGCCTACTCCCAGGACCACAATAATAACAATTAGAAACGGAAATACATACAGGAACATAAAAGACAATGCTCAATAAATGCAAAGTAAGCATTTTCCCTGCTTGGGGGGTTTATATTAATGTCAAATTGGACTGAATATGATCAATGAAAACGGTTTATTGGCTTTTGAATAGGTTATGATCATGCATTGCTTGAAAAAGCCTTGATATTAGCAACTCGCCATGGACTGACACACCCCACACAGCGGCTCTCCTCCCACTTCAGCGCACGGCGAGTCAAACAGGCTCAGGTGTGTGAGAATTCATGACGAAATTCGGCAGTGCGATACACCATGCCACACTCCATGCGCCGGCCAGAAATAGAGCCCTCTATGTTCACAAGACCACGTCAACACTAACCGTCTCCGTCTCCATCTGCCTCTGGCACGTAGTACGTGACCGCTTCCTGGTTGAAGTAGATGGCTGCTTCCACATTCTCATATGACTGCGTCTCCACTAATTGTGCTGCAGTTAAACCACACTGGTTACACGCTGGCTTTAGTACCGTTCCCTTTATACACAGCTAATACATGCTGCTGATGTAAGAGTACACCCTAATTTCAGGGAAGGTTATGTGCACTGTCAGTGACAGAAAAGCCACATGCTTGAATTTTCCAAGAAAGTGTAGCGATCTGTACTGTAACAAATGCAATACAAGTATGGTAGTGTGCACTGAAGCTGAGTGCGCTAGTGTACACTGCAGCTGAGTGACGTCGTGCATGGTGCAGCTGAGTGTGGTAGTATGCACTGCAACTCAGTGTGGAAGTGTACACTGCAGCTGAGTGTGGTAGTGCACAGTGTAGCTGAGTGTGGTAGTGTACACTGTAGCTGGGTGTGGTAGTGTACACTGCAACTGAGTGAGGTAGTGCATGGTGTAGCTGGGTGTGGTAGTGTACACTACAGCTGAGTGAGGTCGTGCATGGTGCAGCTGAGTGTGGTAGTGCACACTGCAGCACTGTGTGAAAGTGTACACTGCAGCTGTGTGAGGTAGTGCATGGTGTAGCTGGGTGTGGTAGTGTACACTGCAACTGAGTGTGGTAGTGTACACTGTAGCTGGGTGTGGTAGTGTACACTGCAACTGAGGTAGTGCACGTTGTGTACCCTTGCAGAGCTCCACAGCTTTAGCCACACTCTCAGTGCTGAATCCATTCACCCTGAAATAAGATTGAAATGTCACCTTGCAGTGGTGCTGATTAGCATAGCAACAAAGCTGGCAACAAAACAAGCTGGCAAATGTCCTGACAAAATCTAGCCAACAACAAATCAAAAGTAAGTAACCAAATACTTCCCACAGAGCACTGGTACAGTATTAATGTAAAGAGAGCCACCCCAACCGTACCCTGGTCTCTAGTACCAGAGTAGCAAGCAAACAGTGTTGCAGATTTAGCTCCAATCATATTGTCAGTGATATCATTTGTGTATTTTTGTATTAGAAACTAGAGTAAAATAATGGTAATACAAGTTCAACCAGCAATCAGAAGTAATATCACAGTACATGGGGCTTCTTTCCAAATGGCAAAGCATAATGAAATTAAGATTTTTAAATATAGCAGTTCTGTTCAACTAAAAGAGCAATGGAAACACAAACAGCCGTGGATCTCAGCTGAAATCTGTTTGTTGAAATCATGGGGCCCTGTAAGTAATTTCAGTCCTTGCCCTCTTTGAATACCTGCATTGTGTAGGCCTATATTTCATTTTGTTGAGTCTCTCCTTGTGGATATTTCTCTCTGCAATGGGTTCAGAAAAAACATTCAATTCATTCTTCTGTCCTCAGAATATTCTCACAGAATAGCCATACAACAAATCTTTTGCCTGCTGTGCTGGGAATAGTATTCAACCTAGTCACGGATCACTGTACTTAATTTACCTGTTTATCAATGTACTTAATTTACCTGTTTATCAAAGTACTCAACTGAGCTGTGAATCATTGTACTCAACTGAGCTGTAAATCACTGTTCTCAACTGAGCTGTGAATCACTGTACTCAACTGATCTGTGAATCACTGTACTCAACTGAGCTGTAAATCCATTCCTAGCACAACATTCACACAACGCAGACATAACAGAAGACTGACATTCGCTGTGACGCCATGTGAGAAACATACAGTCCAGCACGTACCCTCTCTCCTCTTGTGTTTGATGAGGACCAGGGAGAAGAGATAGAGGCCAAGCAGGAAAGCTGAGGCGGGCACTGTGTAGAGGATCCAGTCCAGCCTGGTGCCTTCAGAGACCGGGGGAGAAGTCAGTGCACACAACCACATCTATACTGAAACAACAACACTGAGAAAGAGGAGAGTAGCGCACGCGCACGCGCACGCGCACGCACACGCACACGCGCACACACACACACACACACACACACACACACACAATCAATAGTGCCAATAATCCTTGAGTTGACTGTACATACACACATACAGTCAAGCCGGAAAGTCTGCACACCCCTTTCACCTTCTCCACGTTTTATTACGTTACAGACTTATACTACAATAGATTGAGTTCATTTTTTGCCTCAAACATCTACACACAATAGCCAATAATTACGAAGTGAAAACAGGTTTTTAGAAAATATGCAATTTTATTTTACTGACATAGGTTATTTAGGGGTTACATATCTGTACACACCCTTAGCCTAATACTTGGTTGCTGCACCTTTGGCAGTGATTACAGCTTCAAGGCGTCTTGGGAAAGAAGCTACGAGCTTGGCACACTTGTTTCTGGACATTTTTGCCCATTCCTCTTGGCATATCCTTGCAAGCTCCGTCAGGTTGGATGGGGAGCGTCGGTACACAGCCATTTTCAGCTCTTTCCACAGATGTTCAATTGGATTCAGGTCTGGGCTCTGGCTGGGCCACTCAAGGACATGCACAGACTTTCTCCGAAGCCACTCCTTTGTTCTCTTGGCTGTGTGCTTCGGGTTGTTGTCATGTTGGAAGGTAAACCTTCGCCCCAGTCTGAGGTCCAGAGCGCTCTGGAGCAGGTTTTCTTCAAGGATCTCGGTGTACATAGCTGCATTCATCTTTCCCTCTATCAGGACTAGTCGCCCCGTTCCCGCTGCTGAAAAACATCCCCACATCATGATGCTGCCACCGCCATGCTTCACTGTAGGGATGGTATTAGCCAGGTGATGAGCGGTGCCTGGTTTCCTCCAGACGTGACGCTTGGTATTCAGGCCAAAAAGTTCCATTTTGGTTTCATCAGACCAGAGAATCTTGATTCTCATGGTTTGAGAGTCCTCTAGGTGCCTTTTGGCAAACTCCAAGTGGGCTGTGATGTGCCTTTTACTAAGGAGGGGCTTCCGTCTGGCCACTCTACCATAGAGGCCTGATTGGTGGAGTGCTGCCTGGATGGTTGATCTTCTGAAAGGTTCTCCCATCTCCACATGGATATGCTGGAGCTCTGTCAGAGTGACCCTTGGGTTCCTGCTCACCTCCCTGGACAAGGCCCGTCTTCCCCGATTGCTCAGTTTGGCCGGGCGGCCAGGTCTAGGAAGATTCTTGGTGGTTCCAAACTTCTTCCATTTACGAATGATGGTGGCCACTGTGCTCTTTGGGACCTGTAAAGCTGCAGAGATTTTTCCGTACCCTTCTCCAGATCTATACCTTGACACAATCCTGTTTCTGAGGTCTGCAGATAATTCCTTTGACCCCATGGCTTGGAGTTTGCTCTGACATGCACTGTCAACTGTGGGACCTTATATAGGCAGGTGTTGGCAATCCCCAATCATGTCCAATCAATTGAATTTATCACAGGTGGACTCCAATTAAGTTGTAGAAACATCTTAAGCAGTATCAGTGGAAACAAAATGCACCTCAGCTCACTTTTGAGTGTCATATCAAAGGGTGTGCACACTTGTGTACATATATTTTACATTTTGATTTTTAATACATTAGCACAAATGTCTAAAAACCTGTTTTCACTTTGTCATTATGGGCTATTTTGTGTAGAATAATGAGACAAAAAATTAACTCAATCTATTGTAGAATATGTCTGTAACGTAATAAAACGTGGAGAAGGTGAAAGGGGTGTGCAGACTTTCCGGCTTGACTGTACATGCATAAACGCACATACATATACATACAAACACACTCAACTGTGGCAAAACGTCTGAACACTACATTAGGGTGTAACCTTCTCTGCTCAACTGCCATTCATGACCTGTTTTAGAGGTGAGATCGCACAACACAACGCAGACTCCCATGTTGTAAAAATCTGGTAATGTCTACCTTCAGGTGAGGTGGGGAGACTACTGCACTGCTGTTGTTTATAACATTGCCTTTCACAGTCACAACAGCAGAGCACAAACTACCTGAGGAGCAGCAAAGGGCAGGAGAGACTGAATGGACTGGCTATACTTTCCATACTGTCAGAGCTTTTGCACAACGCAAGACTCGTCAGATGCCCTTCACATGAGTGAGCAGACAATGTGCTTTTTAGGGTGTCCAGTTTCCAATGGGCTGCCATGCCAGCTTGTTATAATTAGAGTTGGGCCATACACCTTAACAATTGTGTTTTTGATTTGTGTGAGCAAAGCTGCCATGCTAAACAGTAACCTAAACCTTGATCATGAAAAGTTCAGTTAAGGATAACCATAATTCACACGCACTGTTTCTTAAAGTGAAAGCACCAGAGAATTTTCAAAGTTCCAAAGTGCTGAGCTCCCCTGATTGCCACGGTATACTTTGCACATTGCATACTTATACAAACACACAAACACACACACACACAGTCTTACTATTCTGTTGTGTGCTGGGTTGAACTGAAATGTAGGTCATATTCGGGCTATCAGTTGTCAGGTCCAGGGCTGATTGGCAAAAGAAAGGGTGTCAACACAGCAAAAAAGACAGGGGTATGGCAAACCAGTGTGCCTGTGGCTATATCACATTACATTTACAAATGTGCAGGTGCTCTTGTCCAGAGTGACTTGAGCTTACTGAACACATTAGGCAGAGAACAGAGCGGGTGTGAGGTCATCAGATTCCCAACCAATAGCAGCAGTCAATACATTATGTTCTGCTAAATATGCAAACATTGTTTGAGTGTTAGCACTTGTGATTGGATCACTTATTTTGCCCAAAGCATTCCATGCTAATACTTTCTAACCTCCAATTAATTTCTGTCCCCTGTAGGGGACATGCGTCTCTGGTCATAATCTCAAGAACCATTTATTTTACTATGCTGAAGCCTACACTAAAGGAGCATTCAATAAAATAATATATTTTTAAATATTTTGACCGTAACATGTTCTTGTCACCCAAGTATTAAAATACTTTATAAAAAAAATTCTGCCGAGTCTCAGGAGGATATCTGACTTTGTTAAGAGTAAATAAATTGACTTTAAACACACAATTCCCCAGAGGACGAGGGGTTGGCAGGTGGCCGTTAAACTATGCATCAAATTGTCTGTAGTACAGCAGTACCCACATGATCTTTCTCTGCTCAGTTCGACAAATCTACATACTAGTGTGCTATAGCCATCTGAAAATTACATCTGTAAACTGTGTCCAAGAAGTGTTGAGGGTGGTAATGTGTTCAGTAACATACAAATGATTTTCAGAGTCTAAGTTCAAGGTTCATTCCATACATTCATCTTGATTTAAAATTACCATTACAACTTGTTACCTGATATTGACATTTTATAAAAACCATTTTTATCACGTACATCATTAGTATGACTTCATTAGTACCAAAAATTATCCTTGATAATGTTTATAAAAAATTTTGTAAATGAAGAAGAGCGTTGCTGAATTCAGTTAGTCTCCAAAGTTTAATGTTCAAGCATTTTATAATACTAAACCTACCAAGCATTTAAGTCACCTGAGGCCTGTTTCACAAAGCAGGACTTCTGAGTTAGCTAGATCAGGGGTTCTCAATCCTGGTCCTGGGGGACCCCTGTGTATGCTGGTTTTCGTTGCAACCGCAGTTGCAATCCCAGAATTTTAACAAGCTGTTAATTGTTCTTAATTAGGTGCTTTTCATGTTTGGAGGAATTATTCGCCCACTTAAGACACATTATGTCAGAAATAGCTATGCATGCCATGTAGAACAAACTCCCCATGTTCACATTGTGCTTATTGTGCTATATTGCAACAATTACATAAGAAAAGGTTACAAAATAATGTATTTTCACTCAAATGAAAGAGTGAAGTGAATCAATAGGCTCCTAATTAGGTTGTTGAACACATGTGTTTAACTCAATTTTTTCTTTAAGCTTAAGACAATGCAGGTTTGGCTCGTTATCATTTGCTTTGTGTTTGAATTCTTCATTATCTACGAAATGGTTAATTTTAGTGGCCATGTGTCCACACTTTCACCAATTAGGAGCCTATTGATTCAAATCAGTCTTTAAATGGATCTGTTAAATAATTTTCTTATCTTTTTTAAATAATATAGCACAATGTGAACATGGGGTGTTTATTCTACATGGCATCCATAGCTATTTCTGATATAATGTGGCTTAAGAGGGTGAATAATTCCTCCAAACATGACAAGCACCTAATTAAGAAAAATTAACAGCTTGTTAAAATTCTGGGATTGCAACTGCGGTTGCAACGAAAGCCAGCATACACAGGGGTCCCCCAGGACCAGGATTGAGAACCCCTGAGCTAGATAACTGCACTGAGTAAAGGCTAGAACCGTCCCAAATCTGGAACATGGACTGAAGTAAAAAATAACTGTTCCGGATTTTACATAGTGCAGTTATCCATCTCAGTAATCCTTTGTGAAACAGGGCCCAGGCTTTGCCACTTTGGCTGTTCGCTGCAATCTCAGTTGAAGGAGTGTCCATCCAAAATGCCTGAGTAACATCCACCAGTTACCATCGTAGGAAGTGCAGTCCATAGAAAAAGACAAATATTTCCCTTACCTCCCTGCTGAATGTCCTGAACACCCAGCATGATGTTTTCAGTGGTAGAGAGATTGGTCATAGTTAGGTGCCAGCAGTGTAAACGCAGATAAATAGACAAAAAAGACAAAATGACAGAGGACCAGAGCAAGAAAGAGTGATGAAAAAAATTAATTTCAGAGAAACAGGAAGGAGGAGACAGGTGTGGCTGTGTGACAGACAGAGATAGCTCTGAAGATCAGCAAATAGCAAAACAAAAACTGGAAAAGAAGAACTGAGAGAACACTCATGCAGAAACAGCGAATTTACATCATGGTGTCTTAACTACAAATGTGCAATAGTCCCCACTACCCCAACCCTTGCATCTGTACAATGCCAGCAAACCTCTCACCACTGCCAGAATGATAAATAATACAATGCCCATGAAACATTGGGGACATATGCACCACTCATAAGGAATCTGGCCTCCAGGAAGTAGTTACACCCTGCATTTGGCTACACATAATCTATAGTCTACAAGGAACAGAGGGTTCTCCAGTTCAGACACCCGAGGTAGATTCAGTTAATCTTTCCTCATGTTCACATTCATAAAAGAATGATTCATGTAAAGTCACTGGGCTATATACCAAACAGTGTGCAAAAGGTTTGTTTTATCAGAACAAACAAATAAGTTTGAGACTTGTGGTGGGTATCATGCTTGTCTTGATCTTGGCAGGGTTAGATCCCCAGGTGGAGTATTAGCCTGACCTCTAGAAGGGTCCCAAACCACCTCCAGCACAAGAATGGAATAATTATTAAATAAGACATAGTGATAACTAAGTAAGAAACTTTTATATTGGTTGGTTAATGACAATGCATGCTAGGAAACAACCATATGTTTAGAGTAATATCCTAAAGTTCCTCCATACACCTAAACTGCTGTATTTCGTAAATCATGTTATGGTTGAAATTAGTAATTTGGAACACAATCTTGCTGGTCTTTATGAGTAGTCAACATTAAAAAGTTGAAGTAACCCCTGTGACAAATTTTTAATGTAATTATACAGTCAAGCCGGAAAGTCTGCACACTCCTTTCAACGTTTTATTATGTTACAGACATAATCTACAATAGATTGAGTTCATTTTTTGTCTCAAAATTCTACACAAAATAGCCCATAATGACAAAGTGAAAACAGGTTTTTAGACATTTGTGCTAATTTATTAAAAATCTAAATGTAAAATATCATAAAATATGATATGACACCCAAAAGTGAGCTGAGGTGCATTTTGTTTCCACTGATACTGCTTGAGATGTTTCTACAACTTAATTGGAGTCCACCTGTGATAAATTCAATTGATTGGACATGATTGGGGATTGCCAACACCTGCCTATATAAGGTCCCACAGTTGACAGTGCATGTCAGAGCAAACTCCAAGCCATGGGGTCAAAGGAATTATCTGCAGACCTCAGAAACAGGATTGTGTCAAGGCATAGATCTGGAGAAGGGTACAGAAAAATCTCTGCAGCTTTACAGGTCCCAAAGAGCACAGTGGCCACCATCATTCGTAAATGGAAGAAGTTTGGAACCACCAAGAATCTTCCTAGACCTGGCCGCCCGGCCAAACTGAGCAATCGAGGAAGACGGGCCTTGGCCAGGGAGGTGAGCAGGAACCCGAGGGTCACTCTGACAGAGCTCCAGCGTATCCTTGTGGAGATGGGAGAACCTTTCAGAAGATCAACCATCCAGGCAGCACTCCACCAATCAGGCCTCTATGGTAGAGTGCCCAGACGGAAGCCCCTCCTTAGTAAAAGGCACATCACAGCCCGCTTGGAGTTTTCCAAAAGGCACCTAGAGGACTCTCAAACCATGAGAATCAAGATTCTCTGGTCTGATGAAACCAAAATGGAACTTTTTGGCCTGAATACCAAGCGTCACGTCTGGAGGAAACCAGGCACCGCTCATCACCTGGCTAATACCATCCCTACAGTGAAGCATGGCGGTGGCAGCATCATGATGTGGGGATGTTTTTCAGCAGCGGGAACGGGGCGACTAGTCCTGATAGAGGGAAAGATGAATGCAGCTAAGTACACCGAGATCCTTGAAGAAAACCTGCTCCAGAGCACTCTGGACCTCAGACTGGGGCGAAGGTTTACCTTCCAACATGACAACGACCCGAAGCACACAGCCAAGAGAACAAAGGAGTGGCTTCGGAGAAAGTCTGTGCATGTCCTTGAGTGGCCCAGCCAGAGCCCAGACCTGAATCCAATTGAACATCTGTGGAAAGAGCTGAAAATGGCTGTGTACCGACACTCCCCATCCAACCTGACGGAGCTTGCAAGGATATGCCAAGAGGAATGGGCAAAAATGTCCAGAAACAAGTGTGCCAAGCTCGTAGCTTCTTTCCCAAGACGCCTTGAAGCTGTAATCGCTGCCAAAGGTGCAGCAACCAAGTATTAGGCTAAGGGTGTGTACAGATATGTAACCCCTAAATAGCCTATTTTTGTCAGTAAAATAAAATTGCATATTTTCTAAAAACCTGTTTTCACTTCGTCATTATTGGCTATTGTGTGTAGATGTTTGAGGCAAAAAATGAACTCAATCTATTGTAGTGTAAGTCTGTAATGTAATAAAACGTGGAGAAGGTGAAAGGAGTGTGCAGACTTTCCGGCTTGACTGTATATCTAAACAGCAAAGATATTTCAGTGTTTATACTATATTATAACCAGTCTAACCACTCAGCACGCATTTCCTTCCTCCGCATTCTTTACAGAAGCGGAACAGTCATTAATGATAGAGACATGATCATAGAAACCAATATTCTACATCCGCTTTGCATGTAGAAGGGAATGCACAACCTCTTCATAGTGGGTAGAGAGACCAAACACTTTCGAAAACACATTTCTCAGTTACATTGTCTTTTATTAGTTGTACCAAAATATTTAAAGTGATACTGCAGTGAAAAACCGACTTTTCCCATTGAAAACCGATGTTTTGGGTTAGATTATAATCATACACAACTGTCTATGTCCGAAAATCTCATGTTTAGTCAAAATAGTTTTATATGAGTTTTTGTGAAGGCTTACCAAAACGCTGGTTTCCAGGGATTCGTGACGTCACGAGATCCTTAACATAAAAATGGGTGGAGTTTAGGTGGTCCTAGGAGTGGTCTCGGCTGGGCACGTGGTATAAAAGCAGAGACCAACGGGTTTTTTTTTTCTCTTTGAGACTGGAGACCCTTGTACTGTTAGTTAGTTCAAGTTCAAATGCGAATTGTTTTGTATTACTGCTAACGTTAATATTACGACTTCTATCGAGCTACTAAGGCTACATTCACACTGCAGGCCTTAGTGCTCAATTCCGATTTATTGCTCAGATCCAATTTTTTGTTTGGCTGTTCACATTAATTTTTTTATGTGGCCCATATCTGATTCCAGTGTGAACCGATTGCTCTCCTCAAATGACCCGTGCAAATTAACAAAAACAAAAGACATAGCGCCTGTTACACAGCCTGCAGAAATAAACAACAAAAAGGAAGTCATCAAAGTCACAGCTTCTGCGTCAATTTTAAAGTTGATGTGCAGTGGAGCTAATGATAAGGGTGAGGAGACGGGGAAAAATCCAAGGTTTTTACTAGCTTTTTGTGCTGCCATGGCTGCTACTGTGCAGAGTGACTCGTGAATGCGAGATCGGAGCCAGGAATGGGGGGACCGTGACATGGGCGGTTTAAGTGAAACTCAAACAAGGCATGAAATTAACCTCGCTCACTCGCCTGGGCGAGTTAAGAAAATGGAGCGCTCGGCCGTTTGGCTAGTGAGACTAGTCGATATACATTTATAAAACGGATAGTTCCGGGATGCAGATTGGTCAATACAGCGTTCCAGCCGTGTTAAAATACACAATATAAAAAGCTATAGTATCACACGACACATCTGTTCAACTTCATGTGTCGTATAGCCTAGCATGCGCACCCTTAGATTAAACTATTGACACACTATTGGACCGACAACCATAACGTTCGGTAAGCAGCTACATGAGAAAACCGTGAATAATGAATACCGTGCAACAAACCAAGACAATAATATGGACAGTTCTAACATTATTTTAAATCGCAAAACGGGTAACGCAGCTGTCCGCGAATGATATAAAAACGTTGCCTACTTCCGACTTATTATGGTGTATCGTTTGCCCAAAGAAAATCCACTGCTTTGCACGTTTCCCACTTATCTAAAATGACAACACATGATAATATAATGTGAATCTTTTGATAACCTACCCTGTACAATAGTGAGTTAACTAGCCCGTGCGCTAACGTTCTAATGCCCTGCTAGGTGCATCAAAAATGACGTAAAAAGTCACATTAATTCCGATCTGACAGACTGCGGTCGCTTTGACACAATCGGTTATGTATCGGCATCTAATACCACATTCAAAAGTGGCCCAAATGAGAATTGTAAATGTCAGATTCAATGTGACTTTCGCTGTTCACACTTCCATAAAAAAATCTGATCTGTGTCACACCTTACAAAAGCACATCACATTTATCAAAATAAAACATCATCAGACATGACATTTAAAAACAAACATATACAAGGGGAACCATTTCATTTCTTTTTCCCTTCTTTTTATTCAAGTACAAACAAATGCACAATGAATTAAATGGACAGTTTCAAGGGTGGGCTGTAGCTGTTTTGCGAGTGTCTCTCTTTTGGGGGGTGGACTACATGATCAGTTCTTTCCAGTGGTCCACCCCCCATTTCTCTCTGGCCAGTCTCTTGTCTTCTTTTAAGGTCCAACATAACGCTGTCTTGGAGAAGGTTTTTTATCCTCCTCTGGAGAGTGATCAGGTACACACTTTGGGTGCGTCCTAATACCCCCCTTTCCAGCACTACCACCTCCTCTCCTCCGTGCCCCGGAAACCCTTCTTTGTGTCTTAATCTAATGTTGCTGATTTCATATTGATTACATATTAATTCTTAAATATTAATTAATGTCTCAACGCGAACCGCAATGTCAGGTATATAGTATACTGTACATGCAACTACTTGTACTTGAAACGTACAGACAGTTTTGCATATTTCCGGGTAGGAGACGAGTGGAGGAGAGGAGTGGAGGAAAGGAGGTAGGGAGTGAAGAATATTGGGACGCACCCTTTGCTTTTGGTAGACCTTGATGTTCCTCACCTCCCACAGGACCTGCCTGACAGTGGAGCTCTGGCGTCTTGCAGCCTCCGGATGGACTATAGAGAACACTCTCAGCAGTCAGGGAGGATCTCAGCAGCAACTTGTATTGGGAGACAACATAGCCCCAGACCAGTCTGGCCACGGAGCACTCCTAGAACAAATGGTGGACATGTTCTGAGTCTGTGCATCCGTGGGGGCAGCGCTAGGTCAGGGCTATGTGCTGCTTGTACATAAAAGACCTGGTGGGGACACACATGTGAGCGGACATCCAGGCAATGTCTTTCTGTTTATTACACAGGGATGGCTGTAAGTCATTAGCCCAGATTATTGATGGGTCTAGGGTCATGCTGCCCCTTGGGAGTGTTACAGTTTCCACATAACATTTAGAAAACACTACAAAAAAACATCAAGGCGACGTCCTGATGACATTTTTAAATGTTCAGGGAACGTCCCGGGGACCTAATTTTGTTAGCTGGGAATCTATATATTTTCACAACTATATTTTTTATCACAAGTTTCTCTTTCTCTGTTTCTTTCACAAAATATCCTTGCACTACAACTGAGCATGACGTCCTTGCACGCATCGTGACACTAGATCAACCTCCCATACTTTAATTGGATGTACAGTATGTCAATATTTATTCCTAAGGCTAATTAGTCTGACGGCGTTAGGGAGTTTTTCCAAAGATTTTAGATATGAGTCCTCCCCAAATTTAATTTTTGCAATGTAAAAGATAGTATGGAAAAATGTCAAATTTCAAAATGTCAAATTTTAACATGTAAAAAATGTATGTGTTGATACGTTAATTTTTAACGTGTTAAAATTTGACGTGTTGACACGTCAAAAATGAACGTGTGGACACGTTAAATTCTGACGTGTTAAAATTTGACGTGTAGACAAGACAGGAAGATTGCAGTGTTCATCAGAAAACAGTCGTAGCTTCAAACCAGATGTAGAAAATTGATTTTAACATGTTTAGCTTATACAGTGAGCATCATAATTAATTGGACAGTGACACATCCAGATAGCTTGTTTTCTGGTACTCCTACAAGCGATAATATAACCTCTCTGCATTTGAATGGATCTCTATGGGAATTTGGGCTCGCGACTAGATTTAGCTGTAAATTACACTGGAACAGTATAACAGTATGGAATACATGGTTGGCTAAATGGCTCTAAGTCATCAAGGGTCTGATGTATCAAACAAGCCTTAAACCATCACTTTGCTGCCAGATATTCAGTAGATATGGATGGGTAACTTGAAGGGTTTCTTCTCCTAGCTTATTTTTCCATAGAGAAAATTTGTCAGGAGAAACCACCCTTCAAGTGATCCATCCATATCTATTGCATATCTTGCAGCAGAGTGATGGTTTCAGACTTGTTTGATACCTCTCAGACCTTTGATGATTACAGGCATTTCGCCAAACATGTATTCCAACCATGTGAGGTTCTAGTAGGCTATAAGCCCTGTAGGATTTCCAACCTCTCTAGCACATTTCTGCAAATTACTCCTTAGACATTTTTGCCCATGAGACCATCTATGTAACGTTGTTTCATTGTTTATCAGTCATGACCAAAAATAACTGGTTTGCACAACGCCTGACTCTTGACAATGTATGAACGTGAACAAAAATACGTAGTTGAATTGTCACTTGGTAACGTTATCAGGACGATTGAGAAATGAATGCAAGACAACGAAACCAGACATCATACTGCCATCATTAAAAATACGTAGTAGCAACGTGTCCTTTGAGTTGTATTTGGATCATTGTGTAAAAGTTAAAAAAATTCACAATGTGTTTTACCTAATGTTGTGAATCTTTCTCAAAAGTGCAGACGCTTTAATGTTATTATTTGACTGGCTCATAAACGTCGGTACTCAAGATACAGTTCAACGTAGGAACCAGGACATGTTAAATAACGTCATTATGCAATCTCATACAAGTTGTAGGCTATCAGGATAACTGCTTAATGGTGTAATGGGTGCATGATATTTACTTACTATGGTCAATGTAAAATAGCCTACTGATGTTTCTTACTGCTTTAGACCCCGGCTAGTGTCCGAAATTATTTGGGCGCCTGCCGCGTGGATTATACAATTTCCTGATGACAATTGGGTCTGTGAAAAGTTCCCCTCCACATACAGCGGTCCTCTGTGGATGTTTTCGACGTTGGTCTAAACCATAGAACTATATATTAACAGTTATATGGTCTAAACCCTGACTGGTGGGGGACAGCTGCGTCAGCTGTCTCTTCCGGCATACCCCCAGCCATCTCTCCCAATAGCATCCATCTGCAGACCCGCAGACCTGGCCTCATTCGTGATCGGCCTCATTCGTGATTACAGGAAGTTCGCAAGTGCGCATGCGCTTACAAGACGAAGATTAAAAAAACAGAAAGAGCAGCCAGTTAGTGATAAACTATTAGTGTTAGCTATTACGTGTTACGTGATTTATTGTTGTAATTAAAGAAAAAAAAAGTCGGTAACACT
This sequence comes from Synaphobranchus kaupii, assembly GCA_029718625.1. Taxonomy (NCBI): domain Eukaryota; kingdom Metazoa; phylum Chordata; class Actinopteri; order Anguilliformes; family Synaphobranchidae; genus Synaphobranchus; species Synaphobranchus kaupii. The sequence continues at coordinate 45,807,392 of CM056386.1, read as the reverse complement.
TTCCAATAATGTTAGGCTACATGAATTGACATTAACTAATGTAGCTATGTTGTTGCTAACATTAATTAATGATGTACAAATCCATTAACAAAGCATTCGATTAACTTTTCATTATTTCGTACCCTTATTGAAAGTACAAACCTTTAGCTTATGTATTTGTTTCTGTATGCAGTTATTGTATGTCGCTTTGGATAAAAGCGTCTGCTAAATGACTGTAATGTAATTTGTCATCCGGTAACTAACTAATGGTAATTAAGTTTAGCCCATGATAATGGACTTAATTTATCATTAGTTAATGCTACAATCCTTAATCAAATTCCGCCTCACTACTGCTGCTGTTGTTTTGGTCAGACGTGTAGCTATATACGTGGTCTAGCTAGCTAATCATTTTCTTAGCTAGAAAACATCATGTCAGCTTCTGAATCAACTTCGGATGAGCCACCGAGGACGTTGTTGTCAATAGTAGCTCGTGTTGTACTATTCAGCTAAACACAGCGCGGCGCAGACATTACGGATTGTAGCCTACTGTTAATAAACAGGTGACAAATACATTAACTAATGGTTTGTCATTTCAAACCATTTGTTAATGTTTGAAAATACTTTGTTAATATATTTGTACATCATTAATTCATATTAACAACTACATTAGTTAATGCCAATTCATGTAACCTTATTGTAAAGTGTTACCAGATAGGCCAGTCTTTGGTAGTCAAACCAAGGGCTCTGTTCTACCCTCTATTGTCAAACTTTCCGCCTGACTGCTATTGTTCTACCAGTGATGAACAATTATTGCTGATTTTAACATACTCCTGATGTAGAGTATCGATTTCTCGTGTCTCTTTTTTCCAGCCTCACATTCAGTGTGTGCCGAACAACCTCTCTCCAGAGCCACCTTATTTCCATCATTCATATATTTATCATTCATGTCCTTGCTGTTACAGGACTGCTATAAATAAACTAAAACTTTTTGATCCACTACCCTTGTTATCTATTGTCCCTTTTGTGTTCAGTCACCAGCCCAGGCCTTAACAATCCTGGATAGGATTCATTCTTCCACATTTAAAAAAAAAGTAATGAATAGAGCAAATTAGACTTAATATACAATGAACAAAATGTATCTAAAAGAGAAAATAGCTTGATCCATAATGAAACCAGAATGAGTAGCTACACTGGATCATTAGCATAGCCTATCTATACAAATTTTTTATGTGAAATGGCAACAAATTGGATAAATTAAATAACCTTAGTCACTACAAGCAAATATTGGGGAAATAGGATTAAAGCTGCAGTAGGCAAGTTTGAAAATACAGAAGGCTAAAAGACTTCCCTTTTGCTCTCCTCCCTCCAATCTCTCTCCTAAGCCCCTCCCACCAAATTTTGCTCCAGTGCACATGCGGAGACGGAGGGGTTTATTCTACGGGGAGGATATTTTGTTTGTAGATAGTTACCCTGATTGGAGCTCTCTCGAACCAGGGCATGAAGGTGGTCATCCGAGGCCAAACGACAGGCCAGCTGCAGGTGATCCCCAGGGGGTGACAGTCATCCCTGGCCCCGGGCAGCAGCTCAAGCTGGCGGCCATGCCCAGTGGAATGAGACAATCTGAAGCCGAGCCAACACGCACCATTCACATAAAAATGAGTACATTTTAGCATATTATCACTAACTGGCAACCGAGCGAACTTCAGCTGAATAACTCTCAAACTTTCACTCAGTAGGCTAGATACCATTGCTTTTGAAATTCAGAAGGTTCCATTAATTACGAGCGACTGTTTTATTTCAGTGTGGCTTTACCTGCACGCTGCTTTTTCTGTTTTTTTTCCCCCCGTTCGTCTTGTAAGCGCATGCGCACTTGCGAACTTCTTGTAATCACGAATGAGGCCGATCACGAATGAGGCCAGGTCTGCGGTTCTGCAGATGGACCCTTCTCATCTCTCCCTCTACTCCCCCCTTACACCTGCGGTCTAGCTTGCTAGCTAGCGCTGACTGTGAACTGCTCGGCATTTGGTATCTCCTTTTCTCTGGACTAACCATGGTTACCCCCAAACTGCTTTATTTTTTCCTTGTGTTTTTCTCGGCGTTCACCTCAACACAAGCGCGTGTCAGTGAACTTTACGAGCTCGTTGGCACTTTCGACTGCGGAACAAACATTGTTTGTTTACACCTGCATAGAGACATTGACTCCTTTTTTATGGGGGGCCAACAGTGCCAAAATTCTATCGTCTGCGAGTGCGAATGCAATTGCCTTATACTGTGCGCTTTAATTGGTCACAACATCTCACTCGCAGGTTTACTCGTGTCACTCATCCGCACTTGCACTGGCACTCGCAGTTGCATTCGCGTTGGCACTCGCAGTCGCATTGGCACTCGCATTGGCAGTCGCATTCGCACTGGCACTCGCAGTCGCACTCGCATTCGCACTTACATTTTATGAGTGTAGTTAGTAGCCTAGGCTACTAATTGTTAGCTTGCTTATCTAGCTAGCATGCCAGACGGTTAGGTAACGTTAAGAAGCTCAGAATAGGCTACTTTGCTGAATAAAATACAGCAGGCTATATGGCTGAATCAGTTCACTAACCTTAGCTAAATAGTTTGCAAGTTTGATCTTTGATCAGCTCGGGTAGCCTACTATAGCCTATCTAGCTATCTGATCAGCTAAATTAGGCTAAATATATTAATTTTTATTAAAAGACGAAGATTTTGTTTTCCTGTCAGGTTGAACGTCTTGGTTTCCTTGTAGTATGCCAACAATGTCACATTCGAAGAATTTGACGTGGTTTTTGAAAAGCTTGCATGAGTTCACCATTTAGCTACTGAAATTTGAAAATGTCAGAATTTGACAAACCCTCGCGTGCACGCGCGCCGCGCCCACTCTGCATTATTACTTTCTTTGCGACTGTGTTCCTTCTCCTTTCGCGATTTCCGACTAATGTCTTCCTTCTTTCGGTGCATGATCAAGCCATTCTGTGTCACTGTCCGTACAGAAGCCTACTCTTTTTCTCATTTGAAATGCTCGATTTTCGTGGAGTTCTGACATAGGCCTAATTTAAGCAGCATACTTTGCAAGAATCAGCCTACGTTAAAATTGTCTTTTATTGGTATTTAAGGTCATTTTACAATTAAAACATTTTCTTTTTAATTTTCAATTCATCTTATTTCATTTCACATTTTTAAAAAAACATTCCTTATCGGGGGGGGGGGATTTTATTTCCCGTCCCTCTTTTAATTTTGCGTTTAAAATAGACTTACAACATTCAAGACACCACATTAAGAAAACATCACTTTCAAAGGATTCACAAAACAAAACAAAAAAGACACAAGACATTGAAATGAGGGAAGAACATGCGTTCCCGGGTCGTTGGGTGGGAAAATGTTCTTTCTCTCTCTCTCTCTTCCTTGGGATGGAGGGGGGTGGACTAAATGATCAGTTCTTTCCAATGGTCCACCCCCCATTTCTCTCTCGCCAGACACTTGTCCTTCGCAAAGTCAACCATAACGCCGTCTTGGAGGAGGTTTTGCGCCCTCCTCCTGAGAGTGACCAGGTCTACAGTAGTCTTTTGGTAGACCTTGATGTTCCTCGCCTCCCACAGGACCTGCTTGATAGTATTAACGATCCTCCACTGACGCTGGAGCTCCGGTGTTTTGCATCCTCCACGGGGGCCGTAGAGGACACTCTCAGCAGTCAGGGAGGACCTAGGCAGCAACCTGTTTCGGGAGACAGAAGAAACAACAAGGCCCCAGACCCGTCTGGCCACGGAGCACTCCCAGAACAGGTGGTAGATGTGTTCTGAGTCAGTGCATCCGTGGGGGCAGCGCTCGGTCAGGGCCAAGTGCCGCTTAAACATAAAGGACCTGGTGGGGAGACACATGTGGGCAGACATCCAGGCAATGTCCTTTTGCTTATTGCTTAAACATTTATGTAGGACATTAGCCCAGATTATAGACGGGTCCAGGGTCGTGCTGCCCCTCGGGAGTGTCATGGTCTCCTTTGATCTTAAATGAGCCATGATGATTTTATAGCTCCACGAGGTCAGCCCGGCCCTGGGCAATCCCGCCCCAAAAGCAAAGTCCCTCAGGGCTCGATATGCATATGGGGGGTCCCAGCTGTACGGTATGGTGAGGTCCAGCGCACACAGGCCCATCGTCCTCAGGAAGGGAGTGGCATAGTACCTAGCAAAGGCACCAGAGGCCTTCTCTACCTTCCGAGTATTCTGGACCAGTGCGGCCAGACCCTGCACCAACACGATGGTAACAATGTCTGGAACCCCCCTGCCTCCATTCTGCTCTTCCTTGAGGAGGGTAGCTCTTTTTAACTTTTCCATAGTGCTCCCCCAGACAAAGCGGAAGGCCATTCTAGTAATAAGTTTACTAGTGGCCTTGTCTGGGGGAAACACCCTCCCCAAGTAGAGACAAATGGGAAGGACTATTGCCTTCAGGACCAGGATCTTACCCGTCTGAGTCAGAGGCCGCACGCTCCAGCTCCGGAGTTTAGCCTGGACGTGGCGGAGGGTTCCCTCCCAGCTCAGCCTTCCTTCTCCGTCTGACTGGAAGGTCACCCCCAGGAGCTTGATCTTATCTCTGCGTACAGGGAAAGCAACGGTTAGTGGCTCCCTCCAATGACGAGACAGAAACAGCTCACTCTTGTCCCTATTGACTAGGGCGCCAGTGGCTGCACAGAAGTCATCCAGCACCTTGTTGGCAACGGCGATGGAATGACTATCTGTGCCGACGATGGTGATGTCGTCCATGTACGCCATCACCCTAAGCCGCTCCCCCTGGGCCCCGGGCAGTGGATACCCCGCGATGCCCGGGTTGCCCCTGATGGCCTGAAGGAACGGCTCGAGGTAGATGACGTACAGGAGGGATGCTAGGGGGCATCCCTGCCTGACGCCAGACCTAATGGCAAACGGGGCGGATGGCTGCTTGTTCACAACCACCCTCCCCGAGATGTCCGTCAAGCACATTTTGGTCAAGCGCAGGAGGGAGCTAGGAAAATTAAACCTCTCTAGCACCCTCTCCAAGCACACATGACTTACCCTGTCAAAGGCCTTCTCCTGGTCTAAGCTGAGAAGGCCCAAGGGGGACCCGCGCTCCCCGGAGTGGATTATGACATCCCTCACGAGGAGCAGGTTGTCATTTATGGACCTCCCTGGTATACTGCACGTTTGGTCAGGGCCGACCACCGATGTCATCAGGTGTTGGAACCTCCTCATCAGCGCCTTCGCCATGATCTTATAGTCAGCTGAGAGGAGGTTAATCGGCCGCCAGTGCCGGAGGTCCTTCAGGTCCCCCTTCTTAGGGACAAGAGCAACCGCACTCTGCCTCAGTGAAGCCCCCAACCGTCCCTCCCTGTACGCCGCCCTGAAGACTTCCGCCACGTCCTCCTTCAGGAGATCCCAAAATGCCTGATAAAATTCGGCCGGGATCCCGTCAGGACCAGGAGCTTTATGTTGATTAAGGGAGCGCACGGCCCGGGTGAGCTCCTCGGCGCTCAACTCTGGTTCCCTGCTCTCATCCCCCAGGCGTCTGTCCAGGCAGCCCAGGAAGGTGTCCATGAGAGCCCCATCTGCGGGCCTTATGCTGTACAGACCCGCATAGAACTCCCTGGCCACCTCCCGGACCTCGGCCTCTTCAGACACCACCACCCCTTTGCTGTTATAAAGGGAAGAGATATTATTTGCTTTTGACCGTGCCCTGCGGAAGAAGTACCTCGTGCACTTCTCATCCTCCTCAAGGCCCTGGAGTTTGGAGCGGAAGGTGTATTTTTTCCGCTCCTCCCGATAGAGGGCGGAGAGGCTCTGTTTAGCGAGTGCAACCTCGCTGCTTACCTCCAGGCCTCGGGACTGGAGGAGGCTCAGTCTCTGGAGGGCAGCATTAGCGTGGTCGAAAGCCGCCCTCCTTTCCTTTGCCTTCCTCCGCCCGACTGCCCGGAAGTAGCCCTGCACCCGCTCCTTCACCATCTCCCACCACTCTATCGGGGAGTCAAAAAGATGTTTTAGACTCACCCACTCCAGGTACCGCCTCGAGAAGGAGAGGCACACTTTGGGGTCCTGGAGATGGCTGGTATTCATTCTCCAGAGACCCCTTCCGATGGTTATGGCCTTCTCCCAGACCAGGGACACGGTCACCATGTGGTGGTCCGAGTAGTGCACTGCCCGGATGGAATAGGCGTGCACTCTCAGGCCTGGGGAGAGCAGGAACATATCAATGCGTGAAGAGGAGACACCAGAAGAGCTCACCCATGTATGTTGTGGGGGAGAGGCGCCCCCGGCGTCGTGGAGGGAGAAATCTTCTATGATAGACCGCAGCTCGTCGCTCGACCGATCTTTCCTTGGTCTGCTGCGGTCTTCATCCCTGAGGGCACAGTTGAAATCCCCCCCCACGACAACCGGCATATTGCAATGTATGATGGTTCTTAATTTTGAAAAGAGGGAGACCCTCTCGGCTACGCTGGTTGGGCCGTACACATTGACCAATCTAAGTGGGGAACCCCCGACACTGATGTCTGTGACGAGGATTCGCCCACTTTCCAAGATGTTATTGCCTGTGATTTTTACAAAAGGATTTTTGGTCAATGTGCCGACCCCATCGGCTCGAGCGACGTTCGAGCCGGACCAGAGAGAGTCCCCCATTCTCCACTCCTCCCTCAGAGTGTCATCCATAGTGCGGAAAGGGATTCCGCACTCCTGGAGTAGGATGACATCCGAGGGGATTTGCTGCAGAGTGGAGAAGACTGAGTGGCGTTTGTTGGGGTCCTTGATACTACGGGTGTTTGAGGTGGTGAGTGTGAGTGTCATGATAATGTTTATTGCTTAGCTGTGTCATGTAATCCGGTATTATTTTTTGCAATGTCTTGACAGATTTTGTTGAGGCGGTCCATAACTGTGTCCTGGTTATTGTGGCGCCTACTCACCCCCTGACTCGGTCCGCCCCCAGGTCTCCCCTCCATACTGCCTGGCAGGTTCCGTCCTGGAGAGGTGGGACGTGATGGCTTTGCCCCAGGGTCCCCGTTTGCTTCGGAGGGCCCTTGAGAGGGGAGCTGTTGGGTGCTCTTGTTGGGTGCGGGGTCGGGGCCAGGAAGTGGCCGGTCGTTAGTGGGCCTGCTTTGAAAGGTGATGGACTTTGTGAGGGTTTCTCTTTGATGGAGAAGCGGTGGTGGAGATGGCTTACTAGGGCGAGGTGGGGGTTCTGGCCTGACTGTAGGTGGGCTGATGTTACGAGTGTTTGTATTTTTCTGTTGTATCTTGTGGATTGGTAGCTTGTGATGGCGAACTATTGCTGGGTTTGGGGGTTGACCGGGTTGTTCTGTCCTGTTTGTTTTATTGTGTTTTCCCTTTCTTTTCCTATTCGCCAATTGCCATGTTGTAAAAATGTCCGGGTCTAAATCTGCACTAGAGGAGTCCGACTCCTCCACCGTGATGGGGGTGTCCGAGTCAGGCTCCTCTTTAACGGTCGTGACTATTTGAATGGGTTGTGAAACTTCAGGGGAATCTGTATATAGGGGAGGTCCAGTACAGTTAGTGCTTAAAGGGGCTTGTGCAGTGTCTTGTGAGGGGATGATTGTTTCAGGCTGTGGAGGGGTTGTGGCTGGTGTTCTGGTTCTGGGTGCTGGGGTAGGGGTAGGGGTAGGTGGACGGGGGGGGGCAGTAGATGGTGGAGGAGGTGCGGTGCTCCTAGCCCTGTTTGCGTACGAGAGTGGGCAATCTCTATAGAAATGCCCACTCTCCCCGCATAAGTTACAGGGCTTTGGGTCCCGGCATGCCCTGGTCTCGTGCTCTCCTCCGCAAGTCTTGCACTTGGCCACTGTGCAGGCTGCGGCTAAGTGACCTAACTCACCGCAGTTCCTGCACAGCTTGGGCATGCCGTTATAGAACACCACACCCCTATCCCTCCCCAGCGTGATGGTGCTGGGGATATGACATACCCCCCCCACTACATAAGGGTCGGGTTTTAGCTGGACCAGCCACTTCCTGGCCCCGGTCCACACTCCATCCTCGTCAAGGACCCTCCTAACGTCGGATTTAACATTTCCATACCTGCCCAACCACGTCGAAACATCATGGTCCTGCACAGTCTCATTATAAAACTGCACAGTGACCACTTTGTTCTCCGTGTCGGACAGGGGCTCGACCGCAAAGTTGCTAAGGGGACGCCTGTCCTTCCCCTCTCTATAGAGGTTCCAGAACCTCTCCAGGATATTGGGGTTCTTGAAACTTACTTCAAAGATATCCCCCTGACCTGGAACCTTTACCAGGCAGTTAAGGTCAGCTGGCACGAAGCCCATACCTCTCTGTAGCACTGCCCTGCTAAACTCCAGACGGGTCAAACCTGTCACTCTCGTCTCGGGTCGAGTTGGGTTCGGGCCTGCAGCACGACTTGCCCCCCCTGCGGTTGCTGGTCCAGAGGCGCCCTCCGTAGCTGCGCCCTCGGCCCCCTGTCCCGCCGGGGGGCCCGCACCAGTGCTGCCGCCTCCCTCCTCGACCCCCTGGATCCATGTCAGGCGGACGGCGTTATGGCGTCGCGTCCCTGGAACAGGTCTGGCTGCCATCCCCCTTCCTCTCGCCAAGGCCGGACTCTGCACTGTTCGAAAAAAACACAGAGACAGCACTCAGGAGATGGTGTTCCTTCCGGGAGAACCAGAAGAACAGCAACGCAAAGCGGGCTGAAAAGGGACCAGCCGAGGGCCGGCCCCTCACACCGCTGCGTGAGGACCTCCCTTTCTGGTGCAGGCGGCAAGCGTTGATCCTCAGATGGTGTTGAGGTCTGGATCGCCGCCTTCCGTCTCAGGGGGGTCTGCTGCTCCGGTCCTCCCAACTGCCTGCTCCTCAGCTTCGTCCTCCGGGTCTGGCCTGCTGGTTCTGCTGTGGGCCTAGGAGGAAGGGAGGGAGAGACGGATCACCAGGGCGAAGGCCCAGCTGGTGGCTGGTGAGGCCCGGAGAGAAAAGCAGCCCTTCCGGGCCTACTCTCCGGGCAAGATCCGCACTCCCCTCGGGCCTCCTGGCGTCAAGCGTCCACAGCAGTAGTGTCGATCCCGGAGCGCTGGAGTCCTACGGCAGGGGTCCTCCTGGTGCTGTCCTGGCTTCGGCGTTGGGGTTTTGCAGGCCGCGGTCAAGCCACTGGTACCTGCCTCGCCCCAAACGCTGGTGACGGTCCGGCCTTGTCCGCCGGTCTGGTTTCGAACCACAGCCGCAGGCAAGCCACTGGTACTGTGATTCTCCACCAGACCTTCAGGGAACAGAAGGGGGCAGTAGAGAGTAAAAGAAGAGAGAAAGAGAAAGACACACCCACCCAAAGTTACAAACCAGCCGAAAAGACTCTCTGTCTCCCACTGGTGGCAGTGTGAGGCAGAGGATCTGTTCGTGCTGAAGAGAAACCCAGGTACGCACGCAGCCTACGTTAAAAGCGGATAAAATCCATGTAAAGTAGGCTATCGTTTTTTTTTAAAACGGCGTTAACGTAGTTTGACACCTAGGCTACAAGCCCTGGGAATACGATTATGCTGTGGTGACACATCTGTTCCTCTACTGTAGCCTACACCCTCAAAATGTTTTGTTCATACAGTGAGCACCATAATTCATTGGGCAGTGACACATTTTTTGTTATTTTGGTTCTGTACTCTCGCACTTTGGGTTTGAAAGGATACAATGACAATGAGGTTGAAGTGCAGACTGTCAGCTGAGGGTTTTTTCATCCATATCGGATGAACCGTTTATAAATTATAGAACCTTTTGTAGGCCTACATAGTCCCCCCCATTTTCGGGCATCAAAAAATATTGGACAGTTTAACATAATGTAGAATAAAGTAATCATTTTAAATATTTGGTTGCATATTCTTTGCATGCCATGACTGCCTGATGCCTGTGACCCAACAATATCAAAAGACTCTTGATATCTCATTTTCTGGTACTCCTACAAGCGATACTAGGCTATCACCTCTCTGCATTTGAATGGATCTCTATGGGAATTGGGGGGTGGGACTAGATTTAGCTGTAAATTACACTGGAACAGTATGGTTGGCTAAATGGCTCTAAGTCATCAAGGGTCTGACGTATCAAACAAGCCGCCAAACCATCTGCTGCCAGATATTCAGTAGTTATGGATGGATAACTTGAAGGGTTGTTTCTCCTGACAAATTTTCCTATTGAACTCTATGGAAAAATAAGTCAGGAGAAGAAACTCTTCAATCACTGCGGTGTAACATCTGGACCTCTACTGTACACCCCCAAAAGCATTTCTTCTGTATACTGACAAAGCATATCTGACAACAAGGGGGTCAGTTACAGGGGGGTCAGATTGAATCTGAATCTCTATATCCTTAAAATATTAATGTATTATTAGTATCTACATATGAACACATATAGGCTAGCTACTCATATTTCAAAGAAGATTTGGGGATACGGGTTAAAATCCCCTATGTTATACTACCTCAGTGAAAAATAAATTCAGTATCTGTGCCAAATGAAACTCTAGCTATTGGTGCCTAATGAAACGCCTAAAGTAGGCTACACAAACAATAAAGTACTAGGCCTATGCATAATGCTGTCCTGTAGGCCAACTTATATGTCTACATTAACCTTAACGAAGAATCGTGTTCCCAGGGCTTGTAGCTGTCAAACTGCGATTGTTTTATGTTTCGCTAGCCTACGTTAATGGCGTTTTAAAAATAAACTATAGCCTACTTTACATGCATTTTATCTGCTTTAAACGTAAGGCCTAGGCTACTGATTCTTGCAAATTATGCCGGATCGCCGCGAAAATCGAGCATTTCAAATGAGAAAATAGTAGGCTATCTGTACGGACAGTGACACAAAATGGTCCAATTATCCACCGAAAGAAGGAAGATATTAGTCGGAAATCAGGAAAGGAGAAGGAACAGAGTCGCAAAGAAAGTAATAATGCAGAGTGGGCGCGCGTGCACGCGGGGGGTTGTCAAATTCTGACAGGCAGTCAGATTTCGGCACGGGAGCCATGAAAGCAGTAGCAGAATGCTTGACTTCCAGTAATGGTGAACTCGTGCGAGCTTTTCATAGACCACGTCAAATTCTTCGAATGTGACATTACTACAAGGAAATCCATAAGACGTTCAACCTGACAGTAAAAAAAAAATTATAATAATCGTCTTCTGGCAAATGCGGACGAGCGAATGGTTGGATCAGTTCCCTTACAAATGTTCTCATCTGCTCCATTAAACTGAAATTGCATATTAATTAAACTTAATATAGGCCTATTTATCTAAGCAACAGAAATAGGCTAATCATTTTGGGCTGATCATAGGCTAGTACCCGAGCTGATCAAAGATCACGCGAACTTGCAAACTATTTAGCTGAGGTTAGTGAACTTATTCAGTGGCCCAGCCAACATATACTGTATTTTATTCAGCAAAGTAGCCTATAATGATCTTCGTAACGTTACCTAGCCGTCTGGCATGCTAGCTATCAGCAAGCTAACAATTAGTAGGCTACTAACTACACTCAGAAAATGTAAAGGCCAAGGGGTGCTATTACTCTGAAACATGTAGCCTAGGTTCATGTTTTCAGGACGTTACATTTTAAATCTTCCATTTCTGCCAATTGTGATATTTCTCTGTATCTTCCTTCATTAAATAGGCTCGCCTACTCTATGGCCGCGTTTGACATTTCTCTGTTGTTCTTGGGATTGTATCGCCACCCTGTGGATTTAAATGCTAACTGCAGTGGTACATGATCATGCGAGTGCGAGTGCTGCTGCGGATGAGTGACACGAGTACACCTGCGAGTGAGATGTTGTGACCAATTAAAGCGCCCAGTATAAGGCAATTGCATTCACATTCGCAGTCACATTCGCCCTCGCAGTCGCACTGGCACTCGCACTTGCATTGGCACTCGCACTCACACTGGCACTCGCATTGGTACTCACAGTCGTACTCGCAGTCGCACTCGCATTCGCATGATCATGTCGATACCACTGCAGTTAGCATTGAAAACCACAGGGTGGAGATACAATCCCAAAAACAACAGAAAAATGTCAAACAGAGTAGGCTAGAGTAGCCTAGGCGAGCCTATTTAATGAAAGATGATACAGAGAAATATCACAATTGGCAGAAATGGAAGATTTAAAATGTAACGTCCTGAAAACATGAACCTAGGCTACATGTTTCAGAGTAATAGCACCCCTTGGCCTTCACATTTCCTGAGTGTAGTTAGTAGGCCTAGCCTACTAATTGTTAGCTTGCTGATAGCCAGCATGCCAGACGGCTAGGTAACGTTATGAAGATCAATATAGGCTAGCCTACTTTGCTGAATAAAATACAGTATATGTTGGCTGGGCTAGGCTACTGAATAATTTCACTAACCTCAGCTAAATAGTTTGCAAGTTCGTGTGATCTTTGATCAGCTCGGGTAGTACTAGCCTATGATCAGCCCAAAATGATTAGCCTATTTCTGTTGCTTAGATAAATATATTAACTTTAATTAATATGCAATTTGAGTTCACCATTACTGGAAGTCAAGCATTCTGCTACTGCTTTTATGGCTCCCGTGCCGAAATCTGACTGCCTGTCAGAATTTGACAACCCCCCGCGTGCACGCGCGCCCACTCTGCATTATTAGCTACTTTCTTTGTGACTCTGCTCCTTCTCCTTTCGCGATTTCCGACTAATATCTTCCTTCTTTCGGTGGATGATTGGACCATGTTGTGTCACTGTCCGTACAGATAGCCTATTTTCTCATTTGAAATGCTCGATTTTCGTGGCGTTCCGGCATAATTTAAGCAGCATAATTTGCAAGAATCAGTAGCCTAGGCCTTACGTTTAAAGCAGATAAAATGCATGTAAAGTAGGCTATAGTTTATTTTTAAAACGCCATTAACGTAGGCTAGCGAAACATAAAACAATCGCAGTTTGACAGCTACAAGCCCTGGGAACACGATTCTTCGTTAAGGTTAATGTAGACATATAAGTTGGCCTACAGGACAGCATTATGCATAGTACTTTATTGTTTATGTAGCCTACTTTAGGCGTTGCATTAGGCACCAATAGAGTTTCATTTGGCACAGATAGTGAATTTATTTTTCACTGAGGTAGTATAACATAGGGGATTTTAACCCGTATCCCCAAATCTTCTTTGAAATATGAGTATATGTGTTCATATATGTAGATACTAATAATACATTAATATTTTAAGGATATAGAGATTCAGATTCAATCTGACCCCCCTGTAACTGACCCCCTTGTTGTCAGATATGCTTTGTCAGTATACTGTCATGGTTTTTGGCAGCCCTCGTTTATTTCTGCGGTCGTTCTTTTCTTAGGCGTCGTCGAGGCACTCTATCCGATTTTCCGTCTTCCTTTCCGGTATTTTGATCTCGCCCGGCTATTATTACTCTCACCTGTTTTGCGTTACCTGCCGGCTATTTAAGCTCCGTGCTTCCTCCCTTTCGGCGCTTCTGTATTGTATTCGTTTGCTTTCAGAGCCGGTAAGGTAGGCTATAGGACTAGGCGCTCAAGGAGACCACTTTGCCCCATATGCCTTTGGGGTAACGCGGGACTTGCCTTTTGTGCAATTAGTTTTCTTTAGAAACTTTTCGTTCGTTTGCACTTTCGGTCTTTCTCCCTGGTTTTCCTTTCTCTGCCTGCCGACTACTAGTTTAGTCTGGCTGTTTCCTGTCCACCTCTCTCTGCCTGCTTTCGTATTGAAAGCGAGAGGTTTCCTTTCCTTATTTTCGTTTATTTTGTTTCTTATCGCCTCTCCGTTTTTCCCTCTCGGTTTATTGAGAGGAGGAGGTTCGTCTTTCTGTCTCTCGTGTCTACGAGTTATTCGCCCGTTTCCCCGCGGGTCACTTTTATTTCTCCTCTCTCCAGTCTCCCTTATTTGTTACTCTCCTGTCGAGAGTGGGAGCTTCGTTTATTTTCTCGTTTTATTTCCCTTTCTTATTATCGGAGTTTCTCCGCCTTGTGGTTCCTATTCGTGGGAACTTTCCTGTTTCCAATAGCCGCATTTGGCCCTCCGCACCGCGCGACTATGTATTGACTATGTAGGCCTACAAAAGGTTCTATAATTTATAAACGGTTCATCCGATATGGATGAAAGAACCCTCAGCTGACAGTGCACTTCAACCTCATTGTCATTGTATCCTTTCAAACCCAAAGTGCGAGAGTACAGAACCAAAATAACAAAAAATGTGTCACTGTCCAATGAATTATGGTGCTCACTGTATGAACAAAACATTTTGAGGGTGTAGGCTACAGTAGAGGACCAGATGTGTCACCACAGCATAATGCTGTCCTGGACATTATGTCTACATTGAACTTAACGAAGAATCGTATTCCCAGGGCTTGTAGCCTAGGGAATACAAACTACGTTAACGCCGTTTAAAAAAGAAAAGAAAAAAAAGAAAAAATTGCCTACTTTACATGGATCTTATCCGCTTTTAACGTAGGCTAGGCTGATTCTTGCAAAGTATGCTGCTTAAATTAGGCCTATGTCAGCATTTCAAATGAGAAAAAAAAGTAGGCTATCTGTACGGACAGTGACACAGAATGGCTTGATCATGCACCGAAAGAAGGAAGATATTAGTCGGAAATCGCGAAAGGAGAAGGAACACAGTCGCAAAGAAAGTAATAATGCAGAGTGGGCGCGGCGCGCGTGCACGCGAGGGTTTGTCAAATTCTGACAGGCAGTCAAATTTCGGCACGGGAGCCATAAAAGCATTAACCAGCAACTCATGCAAGCTTTTCATAAACCACGTCAAATTCTTCGAATGTGACATTGTTGGCACACTACAAGGAAATCCATAAGACGTTCAACCTGACAGGAAAACAAAATCTTCGTCTTTTAATAAAAATTTATATATTTAGCCTAATTTAGCTGATCAGATAGCTAGATAGGGTATAGTAGGCTACCCGAGCTGATCAAAGATCAATCTTGCAAACTATTTAGCTAAGGTTAGTGAACTGATTCAGTAGCCTAGCCATATAGCCTACTGTAGGGCCTATTTTATTCAGCAAAGTAGCCTATACTGATCTTCTTAACGTTACCTAACCATCTGGCATGCTAGCTAGATCAGCAAGCTAACAATTAGTAGGCTAACTACACTCATAAAATGTTAGTGCGAATGCAACTGCGAATGCGAGTGCCAGTGCGAATGCAACTGCGAATGCGACTGCCAGTGCGAATGCGACTACGCGTGCCAACGCGAGTGCCAGTGCGAATGCGACTGCGAGTGCCAGTGCGAATGCGAGTGACAGTGCGAATGCGAATGCGAGTGCCAGTGCCAATGCGACTACGAGTGCCAACGTGAATGCAACTGCGAGTGCCAGTGCTAGTGCGGATGAATGACACGAGTAAACCTGCGAGTGACCAATTAAAGCGCACAGTATAAGGCAATTGCATTCGCAGTCGCACTCGCACTCGCAGACGACAGAATTTTGGCACTGTTGGCCCCCCATACTTTTTTACTACAAGGGCTTTTGGTTTAAATCGCACTCTCTCTCGCCGTCACTTTTATCATGTTATATCTTCAGACTGTTTTTTAAAATGATTGTGTTACCATCTGATGCTCTAAAAACTGTTGTTAAAAAACGCCAATATAGCGCTCTCACTGTTCTCTGCCGTGCACTGATTGTTTTACTGCTTATTATTTGGTAATGTACATGTCAACCCTGGCCCTGCTATAAATGTTGCTTTCCCCAATACTGGATTGATTACAAATGATCTTTGCTTTGGTGATTTCTGTTCCTGAAAAAACCTGGGCTTCCTGCACATTAATGCAAGAAGTTTATTGCCTAAAATAGATCAATTGAAAGTTTAGGCAGGATAGGCCTTCCAAAGGTGGGGGGTGGCAATTTTTACCAAACAACACCTTCAGTGCTCTATTGCCCTAGCGTAATCCATCCCAAAACAGTTTTACTTATTAGTTTTTAACATCAAGCTATCAAATAGCTACTCATTGTCAGTGGCTGGCTGTTATCGCCCCCCATCAGCACCAGCTTGCACCCTAGCAGCCTTAAGCAACACCCTGGCCCCTTTTACCAGATCAGAGCTCATCCTATTAGGTGACCTCAACTGGGACATGCTTAAGCCATCTGACAAAGTACTACAGCAATTTGACTCCCGAAATCTCCATCAAATCATATCCCTTCCTACTAGGTATGACACCAAAAACCCTGAAAAGGCCACGTTCATTGATGTTATCTTTACAAACTCCTCCCATATGTACCAGTCTGCAATGATATTAGCGACCACTGTTTTATTGCCTATGTTCAAACGAACTGTTCTGTTAAACAGCCTGTCCTGATCAGTCATAAACAAATCCTAAAAAACTTCAACACTCAAGCCTTTTTATATGACCTGGCCAATGTGAAATGGTTTAGAGTCACCCTGATCCCCTCTGTAAATGATGCATGGAATTTGTTTTGTGACCCGTTTAGTGCCATTGTTAACGGGTATGCCCCTGTTAAGAAAATAAGAATAAAAAATTGACTCAGCCCCTGGTTTGACCGTGAGCTTGCAGTGCTCCTTCAACAAAAAAAATGCTGCCTAGCCTAACTACCTTACTGATAGGGTGCAACGTGTTAAATCAGAACAGCTTCTGTCACAACCCCTCCCTGTCACTAAAGGTGTACCCCAGGGCTCGATCCTAGGCCCACACTTTTTTCTATATATATAAATGATATTGCTTGTTCTGTTATAGACTCATCTATCCACCATTATGCTGACTTCAGGATAGCTTCCTTAAGGTCCAACAGGCCTTCTCCACCCTAAATCTCCTGCTAAACACCACCAAGACCAAGGTCATGTGGTTTGGTAAGAAGGATTCTGTGCCCCTTCCAGCCCGAGATATCACCACCCTCGACGGAGCTATCTTAGACCAGGTCACTGAGTACAAATACTTGGGTATCTGGCTAGACAGCACTCTGTCCTTCTCACACCATATCAGCAGGTTACATTCTAAGGTCAAATCCAAAATTGGCTTCTTGTACAGAATGCGCTCCACCTTCACTCCTTCTGCTAAACTAACTCTTGTTCAAATGACCATCCTTCCAATGTTTGACTATGGTGACGTCATATATAGGTCGGCATGTAAGGGCGCACTCCAAAAGCTTGATGTTCTCTATCACTCTGCTATCCGGTTTGCTACAAATGCCCCTTTCAAAACACACCATTGCACTCTATATTTCTCTGTCAACTGGCCATCCTTACACACCCATCGTAATATTCACTGGTTCATGCTTATCTACAAAACCCTCCTTAGTCTGCCCCCCCCCCCCCCCCCCCCCCTACTAGTGTCACTTGTTGCAAACTACATCTGCTGCCTACAACACTCGCTCTGCTCACCATATTCTGTTGAATGTTCCCAAAACAAATACCGTACTTGGTATGTCGTCATTCCGGTCTGCTGCAGCCAGAGACTGGAACAATCTGCAAAAAACACTAAAACTGGACAATTTTATCCCCAAGTCAGTTTTCAAGGACTCTATTATGGACATTCTCACTGATACATGTAGCTGTTTCCCGACCCACTAATATTCCCTAACCCTTGTCTGTCGGCTGCTTATTTGTTGTCCCATGCATATTCTTGCTCTCTTGCTGCTGCTGTTTTACCTGCCTGTTTGTCTTATTGCTTGTGTATCCTATTATTGTTCTATTGTTGTATTGCCTGATGCTGTTGTTTGCTAGCTACATGCCCAATGCTTGTGTGCTAGACTGCATGCCATTTATGTCATGCTTGTTTGTGATTGTATGCAAGTAGTGGGTGTGTTGGAAATGTGTGGATGTGTGCTGCTATTTTTTTTTACTTTTAATTTTTGACATTTCTTTTTAGCCCCTACCCCCTTCCCTCAAGAGGCTTTGCCTTTTGCCATTGTAAATAAGAATTTGTTCTTAATGACTTGCCTGGTTAAAGGGATAGTTCGGACTTTTGGACATAATGTCGCGATTACGACTTACCCATGATGTAGTTGATTGATCGAAACCATTTTCAGCTAATTCCATGCTGACCCTTCTTTTGGACATACACACATTGCTAATGCTAGCGCAACTCTAAGGTAACTGGTAGCATCCACTATCAAACGCACTTAAACACTCACAGTGCACCCAAAGCAAATAAAATATGACGACAGTCTATCTGGGGAGCGATACTTTACGTTACCTACAAATGTATTGCCGGCACTGGTCGACTACAACAACAAAGAAGAGCAACAAGTTGCAATGGCCACGTTCGCTCCGCCGCCATACTTCTACAGAGAATATAGGTCAGCACAAAGTAACGGATTCAACGATAGTTTGACTTAAAAAATGATGGTATGAACACTCAAAATAACCCAGAGAGACTGTCATCATATTTTATTTGCTTTGGGTGCACTGTGGAGTGTTTAAGTGCGTTTGGTAGTGGATGCTACCGGTTACCTTAGAGTTGCGCTAGCATTAGCAACGTGTGTATGTCCAAAAGAAGGGACAGCATGGAATTAGCTGAAAATGGTTTCCATCAATCAACTACATCATGGGTAAGTCGTAATTGAGAAATTATGTCCAAAATTCCAAACTATCCCTTTAAATAAAGGTTAAACAAAAAAAGAAATAAAAAAATACCCGCTGCCAGTATCCGCTGGCCAGGTCCAAGGTGGAAAAGAAGCTGGCCTTGGAGAGCATGGTGAGCGACTCCTCTATGCGGGGCAGGGGGAAAGCATCTTTGCATGTTACACTGTTAAGATTACGATAGTCTATGCAAAACCTTAAAGTACCATCCTTCTTGCGCGCTAAGACTATTGGTGATGCCCAAGGACTGGTGCGCTTGCTGATCACCCCTGCCTCCAACATGCCTTGAATCAAGGTACGCACCTCCTGGTTGAGATTAGGTGGGATCTGTCGGTGGCACTCCCTCACTGGTGATGCATCCCCTGTGGGGATCTGATGACACACTGCATCAGCCTGTCCATAGTCATGGTCAGACATGTAAAACACCTCTTTGTGATTACACAGGAAAGCCTTCACCTGCTGCCTCTGTTCTGGGGTCAAGTCTGCTCCAATGAGGTCCACTGGGATATGATCATCACTTTGGGGTTCAGTTTCCATCACCTGTTGCAGCTGGACCCTCACTGTGTCGGGTGATTCCAAGGTCAAGTCCACCCCTTCTGAAAAGACATCGGTGGGCATTACTAGGGACCATCAGGGAACCTTTTGATAGTGTTTCAGGTGAACTGGGACAGTACCCACGTTTTTCAGCCTCACTGGAACCCTACCACTATCAGCGCTGGCCACAGCTCTGGCCACCAGACAGGAGCAGTTGTGATTGTCCTGGTCAGACAATGGCTCCACCAGGGCTAGATATGGACGTCCTCCTGGACCCTCCCCGAACCCTTCCCATGAGGACCATTTCCTGCTTAGGTGGGATAGTAACATTATACAGTGCACAGACATACCCCACTTCACCATCTGGTTGGGTGAATCTTGCTTCTTGGCTGCAGACAGCCAGTGCCTCTCTCCATGCTTTCTGGCCCACCAGATTGGCTTGGAGGGTGAGTCCAGTCTTTAAGGTGTCACCTTCAAATAACGTGCTCCAGCAACGTCGGATAATGTTCATCCCTAAGAGGCCAGGGGTCTGTAGGAGGCAATGATCTTTAACAATATTGATGCCACATTTTGGAAGTACCATGGTGCCAATGCCAAGATTTACCTCTATACACCCAACATAAGGAATCTGTTGGCCATTGGCTGCCTATAGCCTCAGCCAAGTAGAGGGGTCTTGAAGCCTGGCTTCCTGCTCACTAGTGATGGCGAAATGAGGCTTCCTGAAGCACTGAGGCTTTGTATCGCAAATAGATTCATTACTCGAAGCCTCATTCGACACAGTGTACACTAGTGACACCTGCTGGTAAAAATAATGTAGAGCAACGAAATCATTAGAAATTCCACCTCAGGTTCAAAATAACGAAGTTGCCGTGCGCTAACAACAAACAGCCCTTTAGCTCACTGTTAACGCGTCGGACTTCAGAGCCATTGGTGTAAGAGAAAGTACAAGTTCGGAACCCCCGCTCAGGCAATACACATTCTAGCGTACTTCATATTTATAACATTATTTGTAACTGTCATTAGGCTAGATTTGTTTTCTACTAAGATATATTATAAAATAATATATGTAATAATATTATATTAACTTTTAAAATGAAAAAAAACAGGAAGATTGATATAAAGGGGGACAACATTTGCGTGGGGTTCTATTGAGCAGTAAAAGTGTTTCTGGTCTGGGAGTGTTTCAGAACTGGGGACTGGGAGTGTTTCTGTAACCAGGCAGTGAAAGGGAAGGTGCTTTTGTGACTGAGAAGGGGAAGTTTTTATAGATTTTTATTCAGAAATAATAGCTGTTTCACAGTGTTGGGGCTGAGACGGTTCCTCTTTTTGGAAACAATTTCCCCTGCCTTTCTGGAACCTATGGCAAAATAACAATATGCAAATGTATTTTTATCAACATGTATGTCAGTATGATTATGATAAAGCAACCATAACTGTTATTAAAAAGTAAAATAAATAAATAAATAACCTCTGCTGATTCTGGCTCATTGGCAGGTGCATTTTCATGCATGGCCCGATAATGCCTCAGGATGGACGAGGTATTATTGCTGTAAGCCAGCTCCTTCAGGCACAGCAAGCACTTTACCTTCAAAATGAAATAATATGCCATTTGAGAAGGAATGCAGATGATAATGATAATAAGAAAGAATAAGAATTAACAATCAAATCATAATAATATTACACAAATCGTAATAATCTGCTGTAGTTACGTTAAAATAACAACCAACGAACTACATGCACAGTCGATTGCTAGCCCAATGTTCGAATAGCGTTTCAGTGTGTTTTTATATCTACGCCACTTAGGCCTGCCTTATTGGGAGATATCAGGTCAAAATATTCCCAAGCAGGAGAACATTTTCGCTTCCGTGCAGGTTCCATTAGCCAACGGAACTGTACAAAAGCTGTACAAAAAAAAAAAACTCAAAAAAATCCTCCAAAAACTTTCAATAGCAATAATACCAATAATAACTAAATCTCCGCAACAACCAACCAACCAACGACAACAACCCTCGAAATAGGGGTGGGTATCACTCCTTTATATCTACAATTCAAAACCCCCAATCCCGCCCAAAGCGCAAAACAAACCGATCACGTGGTTCTACAGCACCCGAGGCCTCGTTTGTCATCGATCACGTGCTTCTCTGAAAGTGATACAAGCTTCGGTGCGAGGCTTCTCCAGAAACTGCCCTACGTACTCGACACACAGCTCGGAGCTTCGGTGTCATCCGTAACATCACTACTGCTCACCAAATAATTGATGGAAAGTGCTTTGCATGGTGACTTGTGAGCCTGTGTCAAGGACAAAAGCTATATCCTCACCTGATTGGTTTACCTTGACAATCAGTGAATCACCAATGAGGCCCTCTCTGCACATGTTTACAGGAGCTGAACCACCACCCCCCCACTGCCTGGCCCCTAGCAGTGGGGTTTAGTAGTTTAAAGGCGGTTGAGGAGAAGACTTCTCAGTCTTGGGGAAAAGCACTGAATGTGCCCTGGTGTTTGGCACTGATTACATATTGGCCTTCCTTAGTCATCATACTGAAATAGGTTGCCTGCGGGACGGGGAGGGGGCGTACTGCTCTGACTAGGCTGGCGAAGGTATGGGGCTGGTGGGGGAGGGGGTGTACTGCTCTGACTAGGCTGGTGGGGGTATGGAGCTGGGGACTGGTGCTGCCATATACCTCTGTCATATGGGGGGGGGGGGGGGAATTCTGCCATGGAATTCTGCCCTAAGCTCACTGACAACATCCTTAGCTAGAGCAGCCATCTGAGATTTTAGTTCCTCTGCAATTTCTGATTTGAGGTCTTGGCGGAGCTGCTTTAAAGGAGACATGGAGCACTCAGTGAAGTGGCTCTGGTTTGTTAGCTTTTTACCTTAAATTAGTTATGACCATGGCGTTCAAATCTCAAACCGACCTGTATTTGCTGGAAAAGAAGTTACAATTCGCTTTTTTTCCCCACTAGGGCGCAGCCATCTTGGACCAACTGCGGTCATGACGTCACTAGGTTGGTTGGTCTCGGCTGTTCAATGTATTACTATGGGAGAATAGCTGACTTTTAGTGAGCTCTACGATGTATCGTGAGGAAAAAATAAAACAAAAAACGCACAGACCGGTCTTTTTGTATTGCCCCGAGATGCTCAAATGAGTATTACTGAACAAAACTTAATTTAAAACTTAATTTCCACAAATTGCTTCTGACCATACTAATGCTGTGGCCTGACAAGCCGGCAACTGCAGCGCCACTGTATTGCCTTGATATATTAGTTAACAGCCTGCAAATATATACCTACCACGATCTAGCATCTGTTAAGGGTTGTTTCTCCTGACAAATTTTCCTATTGAACTCTATGGAAAAAATAATTCAGGAGAAGAAACCTTCCAAGTTTGTCTATCCATACTACTGTATTTCTGGCAGCAGAGTGATGGTTTAAGGCTTGTTTGATACGTCAGCCATTTAGCCAACCATGTGTTCCATACTGTTCCAGTGTAATTTACAGCTAAATCTAGTCCCACCCCCCAATTCCCATAGAGATCCATTCAAATGCAGAGACGTTATAGTATCGCTTGTAAGAGTACCAGAAAATAAGATATCAAGAGTCTTGTGATGTTGTTGGGTCACGGACATCAGGAAGTCATGGCATGCAAAGCCAAAGTAAATGCGACCAAATATTAAAAATTTAAAGGCACAGTCAACTTAGTGTATGTAAACTTCTGACCCACTGGAATTGTGATATAGTAAATTAAAAGTGAAATAATCTGTAAACAATTGTTGAAAAAATGATTTCTGTCATGCACAAAGTAGGTGTCCTAACTGACTTGCCAACACTTTTTTTTTTTTTTTGCTAACATGAAATCTGTGGAGTGGTTAAAAATTAGTTTTAATGACTTCAACCTAAGTGTATGTAAACGTCCGTCTTCAACTGTAAATGCAGGGGTGCCAATAATTGTGGCACGTGGTTTTGTTAAAAATTATTTTTTCTTTTTTTTCTCATTAAAAAAAAAAAAAAAACTTCAATTAAAGGTTGGATTTTTCTAATTTTTTCAGTGACATTAAGCTAATTCACCAAACGGTGAATTTTTTATAACCCTTTTTACTCATCTTTACCAGGGGTGCCAATAATAGTGGAGTGCACTGTATATGTATAGTAAGGGGAAATATTTAAAGAACAAACAGAAGACAAAAATAGCAGATAGTGTGATAAACTAAAGCGAGGGCAACTGAGTTCCCACATTTACCTGCAAAAGCAAAGGACAGATTAGGTAACCTAGGTCAAACTTTATTACATTAATTAATCAGTTATGATTGAGATTAATTCAGAAATAGCCTACATCTTAATGCGGTGGAAAAAAGAAGGCAGGGGTGCACACAGTAATCTCTCACATTACCTACAGTACATGCCGTTTGTCACAGAAACGATGCTGAACATGCTGGTGGTATCATGAAAAATATTAGAGAAAAGTAAGGTAATATTAGCTATGCCAGCATCTAAAGTTCCATGCAAGTCTTATGGTTACTTTCACCTAACCTTTGCGCATCAACAACAAACTGATTTTGCCTGTAAATAAATAAAATAATTAATTTAATTTAAAAAAATTTGTTGGTATTCTATGCGTGCGAGAGGTGGTTTGAAATCCAGATCCCCTAGTGATGGAAAGAGGTAGGCTAGTTAGGAATCTGTACTCTGACACAGTAAACAGAAGTTTGACGTAGCTACACCAATAAGTTCCTCACCGCAGCGTTGTGGTGAGAGACCAACTGATTGTTGTGGGTCCCACCCATCTATGGTCCCACCAGGTAACCGGGCCAGGACATTGAACAATACATTTTACATGACATATGAGCTGCACAGATATGACAGCCCTTTCTATGCATATTTTGCAAACCCATCTTCGGATGGAGCCTTGAGGCTACATTTGTGCAGTACAGTTACGGCACCAATAACATTGGGCAGGTTGGCAATTTCATAAAAACCTGAAAACGGCTAACCAGCCATGCATCACTCTCAGCTAACAAATAGCTTTTGCGTGATCCTAAAGATGCATTCGGTTCTCTCCTAAGCAGCCAACTCCTCCAACAGCACAAGGTCAGCCATTACAATGCTGGCTATACAGACCTGTAAGTAATTTTATAGCAAATTTTGTGTGTTTTAATTAGCTCATTTAGCATCACATAACATTTAAGTTTTATCAATTCAGAAAAATAGTAGCCTACTGGGAGCATTAATTGGCTCTAACTAAATAAATTCATAGTCTATATAGCCTTGCTTTTTACAGTCGTCATTTTTACATTTGCATTGTGCACTTCTAAGGCTACATTATTCTTGGGAATTTAACTGAAATTAAAAATAAATTAATGTTCAAATTGATATTCAGAAGCTACATTTAGTGGTACGTATGAGGTAAGAGTGGTCTGTAAAGTTTGTTCGTAGCCTACATACGAACAAATCTCAGATACGATGCCAAAATATGAACGATTTACGTACAAATCCGTTCTACTCACGTTTTCAGGCCCTTTATTTCTGAGGCACTTTGCAGGCTTTGTTAATTTGTATTGTAGTCAATATATCATAGCTAGCGAGACTTTACAGGTTGGAACTTTACAAATGTTCACAACTGTAACAACAAATACACAGCATTATTAACATAAAATTAATATTTTAAATATGCTATGTTTGCACAGTCAGTAATTTCTAAAGTATTGGACCTTGATATATCAATTGATATAGCCTACACATAATGGTCCGTGTCTTTCATAAATTTGGCATAGTCGGACATGCTGAAACACAACCCTATTCCCACAGAATTCTGATCCGTTGGTGACTTGTGTTTTCATACAGCATTAACTGTCCATTTCAAAGCATATCTTTCACAGATGATTATCTTGGGGAAATGGCATATGCCTAGTTAATGTCAAACCACTTAAATACTTTCTATGAGGTTGATTCACAATCCTCATTCAGACCCATGTCATGAATTTCCGGACCACTATTGCATCATAATTGAAAGTTCCGCGACCCTCCTGTAGTGGAACACTACAACTCCTGTGTGAACAAAAGGTGAAGAACAAACAAGCTAAACCATTTAATGTTTCAAGAGTGAAGTGTAGGACCTGCACACTTCAGCAACATTTTGGAGATGGAGAATAGAGCAGGTGACCAAAACCATATGGACTATACCATTCTTAACAAGCTGAGACAGGAGGGCAAGCTGTGTGATGTGGTCATCAATGTTAAAGGGACCAAGCTGAATGGCCACAAGATTGTCCTATGTGCCTGCAGTACCTACTTCCGGTGAGTGGGGCACTGATGGTAAACTGAACATTTTCTGAATGTTTAATTTCCTAGGATTGTCCGTTTCTGGCATGTTGGCCTAGTAGGCAACCAAATACAACACAACAATACAATAAATCCTTACACTTGTTGCAAACAGAAGCTGAGGAAACATATTGAAAACCGGATAATCTTGGTACAGTACCTCATCAAATACATCTGCAATCTAGACACAAGGTCCTGCAGGTGGTAGAACCTCTTATGCTTATGCTCATAGAAACTGACGATGTTATCCTACTTTACATCCAGTCCGTAAACTATTCTGTGTCAGTAAATTATTATCAGGGCTTACGTTAGGAATCTTATCTCAGGTTTGGAAAACCTAAATACTAAATCAGAAATCGTTCATCAACTTTCATGTCTGTTACCAAACGACCAACACCACTTTTTTCATATCGCGCACAGCTGATCGGTTGAATTTACAGCTTGTTAAAATTCTCGGATCGCAACTGTGGTTGGAACGAAAACCAGCATACACACTCTCCATTCACTTCTATAGGACAACTAAAATGGTCTCAAAATGACACTTCTAGCATGTATACAAACTAGAATGAAGCGGATTCTGTCAATACAAACAATAGCCAGTCCTCGTACATATTTTTTTTTTGTGTTTTTTTTGTGTAATTAAAATTATTTATGAAAGTACTATGTTCTTTTAATTTTCCAAAATAAAAATGTGGACTGGTTATTGTTTGTATTGACAGAATCCACTTTGTTTGCATTCATATACAGTATGTGCTAGAAGTGTAATTTTGAGGACCGTTTCAGCTGCCCTATAGAAGTGAATGGAGAGCGAAAAATACCCTATTCTGGATTATCACCCCACGGTAGCACAGAGCAACTAACGAACATATTTCGCCACCATTTGGACTCAAAAAGAGAATTTGCAAATCACTGCTTTCTGCTTTTATGTGCATTTTACATACTGTCCCTACTTTTTTGGAATTGGGGTTTGTAGTTATCAGATGTAATTAATACAGTAGTACATGACTTCAGCTAGATATATTTGTGCAGTTAAGCTACTGCAGAAGACACAAAAATGCACATTAAATGTAATTATAAGATAATTTATTAATGGGAGTAATAATGTCGACGGTAGCAATGTGGCTATAATGAGTGTAGCCTACGGTAGATAGCATGGTGATGATGAGGAGATCTCAAAGACATTCATATAACTACGCATTCCAGTATATGTCGACGTGTAATGATATAGTAAATCAATGTAGGCTATATATAGGCTATATAACAATTTGAAGCCTACAGTTGAAGTCTGGTGACTTCAAAAAAGAAAGTTTACATACACGTTAGCCAAATCCATTTTAAACTCAGTTTTGCACAATTCCTGACATTTAATCCTAGTAAACATTCCTTGTCTTAGGTCAGTTAGGATCACAACTTTATTTTAAGAATGTGAAATGTTAGAATAATAGTAGAGAGAATGATTTATTTCAACTTTTATTTCTTTCATCACATTCCCAGTAGGTCAGAAGTTTACATACACTCTCTGTTAGTATTTGGTAGCATTGCTTTAAAATAGTTTAACTTGGGTCAAATGTTTCGGGTAGCCTTCCACAAGCTTCTCACAATAAGTTGCTGGAATTTAGGCCCATTCCTTCAGACAGAACTGGTGTAACTGAGTCAGGTTTGTAGGCCTCCTTGCTCGCACACGCTTTTTCAGTTCTGCCTACAAATTTTCGATTGGATTGAGGTCAGGACATAGGCGGAGGGTGTGTAAGGCAGGGGAAGACAATGCCTTCCCCTGGCCGGACATGGCAATTAAAATAATGTAGGCTATTGAATTAAAATTCAAATGCTAGTGATAGAGGATTTGAGGTCAAGTTAGCTCACTCAATCCACTAGGCTACTGCCTACTGCGGAGGAAGTAACTAAGCTGGTCGGCAGCGTGTAGCCGTTTGCTGCATGGTTAGACTACCTGCACTAATGTTAGTTGGTTAGTTGGCAATTGACAACGCGTTGACCTGTCAGTGAAGCCGAAGCGGCAGTCAAGCTGAAGTATCATCACGGAATCACGGAGCATTTCTGGACACACTGTCACACTCTCTGTTAATGTCAATTAAAAATGTTATAAATTATCGGTGTGTTGGCTGCCATGCCGATAGAAAAAAAAAACAAATCATGCATAGGCTATCTTCGCTTAAATGATTAGCCTATCAATATGATGTGAAAATGTGATCGTCAGGTGTACTTTACATGGCCAGAATGTTGTAATTTGCCAGGGAGTGACTCACTTGAAATAATGTTTTTGTTGTTAATTGGTTGTATGGTCAGATTAATTTTATTTATTCATTCATTCATCCATTCATTTATTAACAAAAAGCAAAAAACATACAGGTTACCGATAGTTTGGTCAGATTCATGCAATGGGTTTTCGAAGTCATATTTAGGCTATACGCATACTTACTACATGTGCTGATTTTGCTTGTTATTGTCAGAAGCTAAAATGTCGGAGTTACGAAAGCATGCCAGCGGATCACAAAAACTAAAAGAGAAAGAAAAAAAAGACATTTGTGAATGGGAGTTGCTAAAAAAAATTCCCAAGCTAACGGGTTTTTCAAACCTAGACAACAAGCAACAACTGAACATCAGATAACAGTAATAAAATAACAATTTGATAAAAGAAGAATAAAAAGTGCATTGCAGCGAATCTAACAACAATCAGCTTGCTACCTGCTATCTGCTGTGCACAGTACATACAATAAAAATACACAATAAAAAAACGAGACAAGCATACTATGTGCTCTTTAGCCCCTTAGCCTCTCTGTGGGTGGTCTTTTTATACTTTTGAAAGGTTAAGAACACACATATTTAATGAATTATAACCACCAAATGATTAGTAATTTACTTGTTCACTGTGTAATCCCCTTTGGCAACCATACACGCGCTGTATTCAGACTGTTGGCTAACGTTAGGGAATGCTTATGAGAAACAGAAAAAAGTTTGGTTATATAAATTTTTTTTAGCTAATTATTAGGAATTCACCAGCTGCACGGCGATGGGTTTAGGTTGACGGAGAACATGTGCTCTTGCACCCTACACTCAATTTAAATTATAACCATTATGAAACTTAGTCTATATTGCATATGAAAAGCAGATATGTGGACCTGTCACAATGATGAACAGAGATGCATTCAACTGTACTCTTGTTATTTATGTAAACATATAATACCTTTTTAGTAATTTGTTTAAAACATTCAGAACAAATAGAACACAAACAACCGAAGGGTGCAAGAATAAAAATGGTGGAGTGGAGCTAGAATAAAACCCCATAACTAAACATAGTATACGGTATAAGGGAATAAGGGGGACACAGCACAATTATTGTGCCTTGATTTGTGACACCCCAACAGCATCCTGTTCACGGGGGACTGGACCAACTCGCAGAAACGGGTGTACAACATCCCCGGGGTGCTGCCAGAGATGATGAAGATCATCATCGAGTACGCTTACACGCACTCCGTCGTGGTCACCAAGGAGAATGTGGAGCGTCTCCTGCCGGCCGCTGACCAGTTCTACGTCCTTGGCATCGTGCAGGCCTGTGCAGACTTTCTGCAGGCCCAGCTGTGCACTCAGAACTGCATCGGAATCTGGAGGTTCACCAACATCTACTTCTGCCCCGACCTGAGGCACACGGCGTACCGCTTCATTCTGCAGAACTTTGAGGAGATCGGACAAACCTCCCAGGAGTTCCTGGAGCTCACGCTCACTGAGCTCTGTGACATCATCGAGAAGGACCACCTCAACGTCAAGCAGGAGGACAGAGTGTTCGACGCCGTCCTGCGGTGGACTGCGCACATGCCAACCAAGCGCAAACCTCACCTTTTTCTGGTGCTCTCCAAGGTAACTGGGATGTAAGCAGAAGTCCGTTTACCTGTTAGGCGATACACAATTATTTTGAAAAAATATTAAAAATTATTAGTTTTTTTATTTAATCCCTGTCACCCCTTGTGATATATTTCAGACAGTTGTATAATAATTCCTGTGACCATACATCAGAACAATGCATCTAAAAATTGATACATTGAAAGTGGTAGTCTGAGCACTACAAAGTACCACAATGTATCAACACAAGCACTAACATTTACACAAGCATTAGCACAAACACAAGTATTAAACTAACACTAGCATTAACATTAACACCAGCACTAACACTAGCACTAATACTAACTCTAGCAGTAACTCTCACAGCTGTCTCCTACTTGGTCTTTGTCTGCTTTTTCAGGTCCGCATGGTCTTGATGAACACCAGATACTTAATGAACAACATGATGAGCAGTTCAGTGATGAAGGACATTGAGTGCACACCCTTTATAATGAACACCCTGAGGACCATCACTGCCTCCAATGACAACAGTCTAAACTACTGCCTCCGCCAAGGCCGCCCACGACTGCCCTACGCAGTCCTGCTGGCCATCGGGGGCTGGAGCGGCAACAGGCCCACCAACGTGATCGAGTCCTACGACACACAGACTAACTGCTGGGTGACAGTGGCGCAGACAGAGAGTCCCCGGGCCTACCACGGCACCGTCTACCTCAACGGCTTCCTTTACTGCCTGGGCGGCTACAACGCCGTGGAGTTCTTCAGCGCCGCGTGCAAGTTTGACCCTGTGACGCGCACCTGGCACAACGTGGCGCCCATGCACTCGCGGCGCTGCTACGTGAGCGTGGCCGTCCTGCACGGCTGCATCTACGCTATGGGCGGCTTCGACGGTTACACCCGCCTCAGTTCCGCCGAGCGCTACGAACCCACCACCAACCAGTGGAGCCTCATCTCGCCCATGAACGAGCACAGGAGCGACGCCAGCGCCGCTGCGCTGGACGGAAAGGTCAGCGGGCCCTGAGCCCTACTGATTGGCCCCATTAGCGGCCCCTGAGCCCTGTATTAACTCAATGCATGAAGCTTGTACAGTGTGATTTATGTGCATGTTAAACGTACTACAGGAAATATAGAATTCTCATGAGTCTCTCATGAGTCCTTCAAAGCTATACCATTACTTCTGTCATTTGAAAAGTCCCAGAAAATGCTTGGGCATATTTTTTGGTGTAACACAACATTTGATTTTCTCATGCAGGTTTACGTCTGTGGGGGCTTCAATGGGGAGCACTGCCTGTGTACAGCAGAGTACTACAGCCCCGACACCAACCAGTGGACCCAGATGACCCCAATGAAGAGTCGCCGCAGTGGGCTAAGGGCCGTTACCCTCGAGGGGGAGGTCTATGTGGTGAGCCCCCCGTAAATATGACTTGCTGTTAAAAGAAGAAAATGTCAATATCTGGGACCATTTTTCGTCTTTTTTATGTGTTGTCTTTTTTCTAGTACAAATGCGTACTTTTTTGCAAAGGAAAGATTTATTCAAGCTAAAAGAAAACTTTCTGTCCAGCTGACTGAATGTACATGCTCCCATAATGCATTTCTTCCTGTCCTGCCCACAGCAATACAGAAACCACACATTGCAGTCTGGGTAAAGAAAATAATTGGTCACCCTTCCAGAATGTGTAAAATTTGACTAAATATTTATGTTGCCATTGAGGATAATGGGAATCACAACAAGCAACCTTCCTTTGGCTGCATATTGTAGAGCTTTTGCTTGGTCTTTTAGCTGAGAGAATATCGATGTATCCTACTGCAGAAGTTTTTTCACATTTTTGGGTGACACCATCGTGCGCACGCCCACAGAGATTGAAAGATAACATGCATAGGTATGCCTTATATGAATTTCCCCAAAATAATGATGGCCCAATGCAAGATATTAGCCTAAATTGTGTGTGCTTCAGTAGGTTTTTATCATGCATAGGACATACCATCCTACGACGGATATCAAAATGCCAGTTCTTGTGCTGCCACGGTGGTACAGCGGTAAAAGCGCTGACTTTCAGCCGGTGAAGTTGTACTCCGAGGATCGGGGTTCGAGATGCCAGATCCGAGTATGGCCGGTGCCTAGAGGGAGCAGCAATTGGCGGGGGAGAGGATGTGGTGCCCTCCTTCCTACTACTGGTTGACGGGGTTCTGCAGAGGCTATAGGGGTTGAATTGGCTACCAAAATCTGAAATAAATTTTATTAAAAAAAATAAAAATGGCAGTTTGTTTTTGTGGTTCATATCCTATGTACAAATTCGGCAATTTAAGTTGGGGAAACAGCTTTATTTATTTGCTTGCACATTCATGTTGCTTAAATGAACATGACTACATAAATATGCATTAATGAATTTATTCAACCAATCCAGTTTCCAAAGGACATTTTAAAAAAAATTTTCAGATGTTACAGTGGGAAATAATTGTTTTTCGGTGTAAACACTGCAATACTATGAACATTGGGAATAATATCTCTGATAATATGACGACAATTCGTTCCACTAATCAATGGAAATGGGTCTGAATTGGCCTATGTGAGATGCAAGGAACTGGCAATGGAATGTAGGCTGTCACAGTATAGCTACAGTAGCCTACTGTATATGAGGTGAATTAGTGCTTGGTATGTTCAGACATCGGGCACATCGGGATTCTGGAATTACAGTAAATTGTTATGTTTGCATATATCCTACTATGTGATATATACTTTGATCTAATATTACTGATTACATATTAATTAGTGTCTCGACACAAACTGCAATGCCAGGTAGGCTACATGTTTATACTGTAGTCCTACATGCAACTAGGCTACTTGTAGCCTACTTGAAGCTTACAAGATATTTTGCAGCTTTAAATGGGCCGACCATGCGTAAGATCTGTGATTGGCGCTGGGACTCATTGTGGTCTCGGTGTCAGTCATGATAAGTTATGATAGGACAACTTCATCAATAGTTGACGGTGATTTTGATGACCATGAAGTGGATTAGCTGTCCAAAGTTTCTTCACTGCTCCTTGTTCTCTCCTTTCTTCCACTCCCCTCCTCCCCTCCATTCCTCCACATACTTCGGGTAGGAGAGGAGTGGTAGTGGGGGAGTAGAGGAAAGGAGGTGGGGAGTGAAGAATATTGGGACGCACCCATTGTCATACCCTCACCACCTGGGCAATTCAACTCTGACCGTATTACAATAAGAGCCAGCCTATAGAGTACTGGATGCTCATTAATATGTGTGTATTAAAGGAGCAGTAACACAAAAATGATTGTTACTGTATGTGACCTCTGACCTCTCACAGGCGGGCGGTTTCGATGGGGTCAGCCGGCTCCGGAGCGTGGAGGCCTACGACTCGCTAGCCGGCATCTGGCGCCAAATGCCTGACATGTTGGACATGCGCAGCAACTTTGGCATGGCAGTTCTGGATGACCGGCTGTTCGTGGTGGGTGGTTTCAATGGCTTCAGCACCACCTTCTATGCCGAGTACTTTGACCTGGAGACCAACAAATGGTACAGCATCCAGCACATGGGCATGGTCCGCAGCGCCCTCAGCTGCTGTGCCGTCGGAGACCTGCCCAACATCGCTGAGTACGCCAGCCCACGCGTCTCCATGGAGACCCCCAACAGCAAGCCCTCTGTGTGAGCCTCACCATTATTTCTTATTACACCAATGCACACAAACACATGAACTTTCTACAACTTTCTACATATGCACATTCTCCCATGACTGATATGCGCAAAAAACACATTTTCACCTAACACAGCTTTAAAAAAAAGAATAATTCAAATGAATTATTGTCTGTTTGCTCATGGTAATTTAGTCTGAATAACCCAATTATTTGAAATTCAGTTTAGAGGAGATTGTACATTGTACAGCCACTGGCTATGATGTAATAAAATTGATGTAAGAAATTTTCATGCAAATTTTCATGTTTTTAGTCTTGAGCTCTTGTCTCCTCTGACCCACTCTAAGAGAGATGTGCTTATTGGGGATTACCGTGTTGATGTTTGTGAGCATTGTAGGATATCTAGTACTTAGATATAAGTAAAGTATCCTGCTCCCCCCCCTCTCTCTCTCTCTCTCTCTCTCTCTTTCCCTCTCTCTCACTCACTCACCCCCACAAACATCAAAGGAAATGTCCTCAACTCATTGTCTTTGCAATCTCAGGTGTCGCGTCTCTGCAAGGAGTTTATTACCTCTGAGGAGACTCAGTTTAGGTTTAGCGGTTTAGGGCCCAGCATGCCTTAGAATAGCTTAAGGTTCATGGTTTACTTTGGATGGTAAGTTTGAATGCCCATCTGACATTTAAGTGAAATAATCAATTTCACCCCTTTGCGTAGAAGGTGACGCCGGCGGAAGCTTTTTGCTCAACTGAGACATTCGTTACTACTGCAGCCAAACTATTAGTGGAAATCACAAACTCTGTGTTTTAAATTTATTGGTAGACGGTTTGTGGCGATTTCTGCCGAATACGGAGTTTTCACTATTTCCCTGTAGCAAGTCCATTTAACAAGCAACCCCCCACCTAGTCTATACCTACCCATGCGTGACATAGTGGACAATAGCGTCTATGTTTGAGTACATAAATATATTTATTCATCATATAAAATTAGAATAACATCATAGCAACGAGATAAACCCAACAATTGCCTGATCGTATGCCAGAAAAGCCGTGAAAAGCCCTGCTCACTCAAATGCAAAATAAACTGGGAAAGTACTGTCTCATTCTACCATGTATTCTACTAGCAATGTATGCTACTAAATATGAAATAAATAGGAGATAACGGATTCTTCCAATTATTCCAATATTTTTTGCAATTTTGGATGAAATTAGTGAAATGTGAGGCTTCCAAGATAAGGTTTCGTCAATAAGTACACCAAGAAAGCAAGTTGATTTGACATTAACTATTGAGACATTATCAATCAGCACGGCTAAGTTCTCAGTGCTCTTTTTACAATTGTGACCAAACAAAATAAAATTTGTTTTCTTAATGTTAAGTGACAATTTGTTGATTTTGAACCAATTTGAGATTTTTTCCAACTCCTCATTGACAACCTTCATGATAACATTGGGATTTCTGTGAGAGTAAAATAAACTAGTATCATCAGCAAATAAAATTTTAGATAACTGATCTTATGCATTGGGTTAAATCATTGATATATATAAGAAACAGCAATGGATTGATCCTGGGGAACACCACATTTCATATTAAGAGGAAGAGAGTTCTCTCCTTTAAAAGCAACAAACTGCAATCTGTGTTCCAAATAACTAGTGACCCATAACATCGCCTGATCATTCAGACCCAAATGTTTTAGTTTTTGTAATAAAATATGATGGTCTACGGTGTCAAATGCTTTTGACAAGTCTATAAAAATTCCTATGGTGGATTCTTTATTATCATTTGCTTCAAAGAGCCAATTATTGTGCATACTTCAGTGCAAGTGACAGGGCTTAGATGGAAACCATCAGTAGGTGGAGATGTAATAAACTGAAGGGGACTTTCATTGACCACAGGGATTTTCGAGGCCAGTGCTGGTCCAATTTCTGTAAAAAACTGGTTAAATTTTAGGGCTATTGTTGCAGGATCCTTGATAATTGATCCATCAACTTTGAATTAATTGGGAAGGGATTTCTGTTTTTTCCTTTTATTGAGAATGTGATTAATGACACCCCAGAGTGCCCTCATATTATTCCTACACTTGGAGAGTTCAGTACTAAAGTAGTGCTTTTTTGCCCCTCTGATAATATGATTTAGTTTGTTTCTATATTGTTTAAATCGCATCAGGTGAAATGGAGTGGGATTTGAGATGTAATTTTTGTACAGCTTGTGTTTAGTTCTAAGGGACTTGATCATTCCTATGGTTACCCAAGGCTTTATTGGTTTAGAATTAGATTTAGAAGATTCTCTCTTCTCAGGAAAAGCAACATTGTACATTTTGGATATTTAATTTATGAATAGGGTATAGGCCTTCTGAGGGTCATCAATATCCAGGACATTATCCCATGAGAGGTGTTCAATCAGCTCTTTAAATTGGCTGATGGTAGATGGTTTAATTACTCTATAAGTTGATGGGTTAGAATCATTATCCATAATAGTTGCATGTGCGGAGGTCATGAGGAAAATTGGAAGATGATCTGAAATGTCCATACAAAGGATCCCAGAGTTTATTTTCTTATCGAATACATTAGCGAAAATATTGTCAATCAGAGTGGCTGAAGTTTCAGTTACTCTGGTTGGTTTGGAAATCATAGGGTGAAAACAATGTGAAAACATTATGTCCAAGAATGAATTTATCTGAATATTTTTAACAGAGTCTATAATATTAATATTAAAATCTCCCATTAAATA
This sequence comes from Synaphobranchus kaupii, assembly GCA_029718625.1. Classification (NCBI taxonomy): domain Eukaryota; kingdom Metazoa; phylum Chordata; class Actinopteri; order Anguilliformes; family Synaphobranchidae; genus Synaphobranchus; species Synaphobranchus kaupii. Next base: position 45,771,810 of record CM056386.1, on the reverse strand, counting down.
ACAATTTTTGCTCTCTTTGGATATAATGTCAAGCACATCTGCCAAGTGAGAGTTAAAGTCACTTATATTCAAACTTGGTGATCTATAAATACATCCAATGATAGTATGATTGCATGTTTCAATGAATACACTCGCTCCAAAGAACATGAAGCATTTTTCATATCATTCCTTTCTTTAAACTCCAGACAAGTGTTGACATACAATGAAACTCCTCCGCCCACTTTATCCTCTCTACATCTATATATATGATTAAAATTTTCAATACTATAGATTTCAGCATTTTCCTGGTTTAACCAAGTTTCTGATATCCCAGTTGCAGTGAAGGTGTGATTTAGATTAGAGAGGCAGAGGGTGAGTGAGTCAAAGTTTTTTGGCATACTGCGTGCATTAATGTGCAAAAAGGAGAGGTCATCTTTCTTTTTAAATTGGTCACTAATAGTTTTAAAATCATCTTCTAGAAGGTACCTACAATCAGATAAAAGGGTTTGTTTCATGTCTGAAAAACAGTTCTGATCTGTGCGCTGATATGTGGTAGATTAAAGTAAAAATTTAATTGGAGTCATTATGAATAGTTGTGAAAAACATAGAGGAAAGCACAAATCGAAGAAGACAGCTTCTTCCTGTTGTTGCCTGCTATAGTATCCCTTGCTGCAACGCTTGACACTGCAGCTCACGCTTGCGTTGCATTAAGAATTTCAGGTGATACACTTTAGAACAGCCATACGCCCGTTTTACATTAGATGTGCACGTTCAAAGCACACGTGCAAACGGAGCGCACTCGCCTATACCCACCAGAACCGCTTTTTAAAAAGCAGACCGGGGTTCCAGAGATCAGGAAAAGCTATAATTTTTTTAAATTAGTTTGCATGGGATTATTTCTATTTCTGCATTTTTTTTATATTCCTATTTTGAATTAATCTGTTTTTTTTATTATTGTTTGTTTTATTGTTTTGTTCATTATATTTATGGTTATAAACAGATCTAGCTTCCACAAGCACATTTGGTTATGTTAATAATGTAGGAGGGGAATCAAAGTGAGACTCAGGAAAGGCTGCCATGTGTGAAGACACTTCAAAGGACCAGAGAGCCGTGTGATAAAACAATAGACTCTTCGGACTTCCTTCAGGGGGGTTCAGGCCATTTGTTCTCACCTGGAAAGGACTGTGATAAGAGGAAGTTGGACTGTTTTGTCATGGGTGTGTTTGTGTGTTTTAGGGGCACTTAGGGCAGAAGAATTAAGCCCCTGGCCAAAACAATACATCTGTGATCTTTCCCGTCTCTCATGTTGGCACCTCTGTCAGTGCACCCCCTCCTTCTCTCCTGGGTTAAGACTCAAAAACTTCAGTTTAAATGGTCAACAGACCTGGTAAAACTTACAAACATTGCATATGTGATCCTTATATTGTTACATTACGTCTTATGTAATAGGAATAGGAATTAGATGTAAAATGGTTAATCAGAAGGGAATTTTCATGACAACTGCAACATAATAACACTTAATCTGCGCTAAATTCCAGAATAATAATCATAATGGTAAGATGTTTGGTATGGATGTAATCTGGTAAAATCAAGGAATCAAATGAGATACATTTCATACCAAATGGAGTTTAGTAAAACATAGTTTCAATAACTCAGGAAAAACTATAACACTGGAATGTCCTCTCTGGTAATCAACTCCTTTTCCCTTCTCCCTACTCAACAACCCCTAAAGGTGGGGGTCTAAATTCCAGATTCGACCACACCTCCAGGTTAATTTATGGCACTGCCGCCTGGTTCAAACGCGGGATTTGGCATAAAAGAAAGGGAGACAAACCTATCTGGGAAGATCGCAACCGACTTCCCACACCGTGCAGACTCCGTGCATACTCTGTGTTTTTGTGTAAGGAAGATCGCAATCGACTTCCCACACTGTGCAGATTCTGTGTGTGTGTGTAGCTGAAGCAGGCCGGGTAAGATATTTACTCTGTGTTTTCTTTTCTTAATTTCTATATTTTGTAATTGACTAATAATTTTAAGATAATGACCTACCTGCCCGTGAATAAATTCTTCTTATTTTAACTTGCGTGGTCTCCATGACTCTAATCCATTTTATACCTTTTTCAGCCAAAGTTACGACTGAATACTCAGGGGAACAATTCTGACCAATGACCAACTGATCAGTGGCGTGGTACTTTATGTGGAGTCCCCAAGTTGGGTAGGCGGCTGAGTTCTGCCAGTAAAAAGGATTGGTGATGCATGGCTCTGGGAATTTGATGTGAAGAGAACCCATGGACATTCTACGTCGGTTCTTGTCAAATTAGCCTTAAGGAGCCCTCTGAGTGCACGCTGACCTGGGCTCGCAACTATCTATGTAAAATATAATGCATGTATTGTGTTGGCCAGACCCCCAACCTCTGTGTTCTCCACCGAACTGAGATTCGGCAATAGTGCTAATCCCGGGAGCATATATTGAGTAATGGTGGCACACAAGGAAGAGTCGAGTGTAACCACTCTGAGCTTCACGCATGATTAAAGTGAAATTCTAAATTATAGTTTAATATGGAGTCAGATAATTACGAGTAAACCAATAGTAACTGTTACGCTTACTTTTTGTGATCATAGATATATTCGATGTGTTGTTCAGCTCCTTTGTGAATGTTCTAATGCTCCCATTGGAATATTGACATTTGGACGACAGGTCGGATATATCCGTGATGACAACATGGCCCCGTTTGTGAACGGAGAATAAGAATCATACTGATCCGTTTCAGGCCTGTCTTAAGCGGGATATGGAGCAGCGCATTCATATCTGACTCATGGCGACGGACCCGGTATATTCTTATATGTAATTGTGCTCTGTTCATGAACGGATAAATAACTAACATCTTTTTATTTGCATCACAACAGCAGAGGAAAAACACGTTTGCTCCTTCCCCTCCAGCTATTCCCTCATTGGTCTAGCTGTGCGGGTTCTACAATAATAATAATAATAATAATAATAATAATAAGCATTATATTACCATATAGTAATTGGTCTGGCGTGTGGTGGGTTCTATAAAGTGCTGCGTTCAGTAACTAAATACTGTGATGGAGGGGAAGGGGTCGGAGAACCAAACGCGACAGAATGGGGATCTAAAAGCTACCCACACAGGTGGAGTAACCACAAGGTCTCAAACAGGAAGGGTAAACAAGAAACACAAACAGAAAAAGAAAGGTACTCCTATGGGAGATAACACCCGGCGTTTAAGCCAACGGAAAACTACCCAGAAAAGAGGGAGAAAGCTAACTTGAGAAAATGAGCATAAAACTAATAGAACAAAAACCTCCAGCTCAATGCAAAATAAATTGAGCTCAAATACTAGGAGGGACAGCCTCAAACGAGGACTGGGAGAAAACCAAGAAACAGCTGAGAAGAGGTTTAAAGAAAAACCTTTAGGGAGTAATCCTCAAAGCTCATTAAAAAGATAGTACAACTTATCTTTTAACGATACAGGCAGAAAAGATAAGTTGTCCACACTAAGTTCCTATACTGAAATTACCAGCTAGAGCATAACCAGAGTTTACACAGAAGCACTGGCAGAGTGGTAATAGGCCACTTAAATAGGGTAACGCAGCTGAGACCAATTAACACTAAATGGTCCCAGGAGGAAAAAAGTGAAGAGTGCCCTCCAGCGGCCAGGAGTCACAACCACTGCCAGTGATATATCAGCAGGCCCCAAACCCATGACAAATACAGGTTTAAAGCGTTAAACAGATATGGATTTATAGTAATTTCTTCTGAACAAAATGGGCTACATTAGCTACATAATTACCTATACAATCTCATAACAAGGCTCCTAATTTCTAAAGAAATTAAATCAGGGTTTTATTTGGTTGGCTACAATGAAAACAACAATTGATTGTCAATGTGCTTGCTGTGTTTGCACCTAATGATGATGGCTGTTCAAATAGGTAGACAAAACTAGCCCGGAGAACTCTGTTCCTGTGAATATGGCACATATTTTGCTCGCTGTCACAGTCCGTGGAAAGGAAGCGAACCCTTGCATCCGCTCCGCTTGCTAAAATTTGCGTAGAAATTAGTGTTAAACAGACTTATTCTTCCCCACAGACACAGTAGAGAAATCAAATGCGCAGAATTTGTGATACTAATGAAATTCCAAAAAATACACAACAAAAAAAATAAATAAATCACTCCGTTAACTACCGCAGCTTTTGGCATAACGTACAACAATAAAGGCTAGCAATCTTAAAACTCTGTGCCTCTTTTGATCATCTAACCAGGATAATCGAAGCAGGTCACTGCGCGTCACTATAGTACCTCACACACTTAGTGGACCCAGCCCGGACTTAATGACCATATTCACCCTATTTTGGAATGTTTCATGGGCAATGATTCCGAGATGGCTGCGTTTATGCCGTCGTGTCCCTTTCTGTGTGAAACTTCCGTTTTATTTAGCAAAAATGGGCGACCCTACGTTATTTTGTGAAATTGTGGGAGGAGGTCATGCAAATAGATTACTTTAGCATGTGTACTGTGATTTACTAAGCCCGAAAGGAAGTTTGGGAAAGGTATTTGCGGATGCATTTTAGTACAAATGGAAAGCAGGTAGGCTATTAAAAAAATACCATAAAAGCGGCAACATTGCTGCCAGTCTTTTCACCGTTTTCTTACAGTATAACCATTCCAAACACGCAAAATCTCTCATTTAAATATGTCTGTTTGCAGCTGGAGTAATTTACATAATGACTCTTAGTTGATCACCCCGCAAAGTGTGAAATGATAATGTGAGCAAATACTTTGGTTACGTCGCCAGATTTTGGTGAGAACCTACCATAAAGGTGGGTCTCACCAAATCTGGCGAGGTTACTCGGTTTGACACATTCTATTCATTTTCCATGGAAAGCAGGAGATGCGGTTGTGTGGTGCATGATGGATGCGGCCAGGCGAGTGTGTGGTACATTCATAGCCTATTTCTCGCCTCAAATGTTTTCAGATATTTATTTTAGTGGACTGTTTAGGTGGAATAAAAGAAAGCTTATGAATAGGCCGTCATGTTGTTCTGGTTTGAAAACAGAGGCAAAACCAAGGGCCACAGTACATCTAACCAGTCAGGTGCCGTTAGTGTTCCCTGGTAGGCTACTGAACCCGTCTAAATTATTTACATAGCACCGGCCATAAAAATTACACACATGGGGTGACGACACATGGGGCTGGACACCCCCAGAGGGTTGTCGTCCTTGCCGTTTTCCATCCGTTGCATTAACACTCTCTCCTAGCCTGACGCCACAGACTCTACAAAACAAGGAAGAAGCTCAACACCCCCACCCCATAAGATAAAAAAAAAGACAAACAAAACCATTAAATGGGTAGGTAGTAGTACATTACCTTCTTTATGTTGGGACCCCAATACATTGGTTTTGTTTTGTTTTTGCAACAAGCACAAGTACTAAAACAAACAAAGGAAAATGGCAAATCAGATTACTTTAAATAATTTTCTCCCGACAACACGTCAGCTATGAGATCCTATATCCTTGTCTCAAATGTGTCAGATATCCAAAAACGTGTCTGAGAGGTCAACCCCACGTATCGTTGAAATGCTGGAGGACAAGGATACAAACCTTCCGAAGTCACACATACAAAATCACACAGTCCCGCCCGGAGTCGCACAAAGTCCTGCTTAGAGTCGCACAAAGACTTCCAGTGGGTACACAAAGACTTCCAGAGGACGCACAAAGACCTTCCAGAAGACGCACAGAGACTTCTAGAGGGTTCACACACAACTCCAGAGGGCGCACAGAGACTTCCAGAGGACGCACACAAAAACTCAAGAGGGGCGCACACAGACTTACAGTGGGCAGGACTAACATTACAGTTTGTAAAGTTTTAGTTTTTTGAGCACTGATGTTATTTGGAAAGCTGACATTGAAAGAAATGTTATCATAATATAGTGTATGTGTGTGTGCGTGCGTGCGTGCGTGCGTGTGTGTGTGTGGGGAAAAAAAAACAAATAACAAATTTTTCAGTGAAAAAGAGTATATTCGTTTTTTTTAAAATTGGCTAAATGATCTCCAAGAGGCTTGTAGGTTTCATTGGGTTATCCAGTGAATTATGCTTCAACTTCTCAAATTATATTTTCCTTTATTGTGAATGTCAATTGCAGTTCAGCAACAATTAAAGAGTTCAACAAAATGTGTTTTTACTAACCCTGAAGTGAAGTACCCTGAAGTAATCCTACAGATTAGCAAAGACAATTAGTAATTTTGCTAACTGCTAACTGGAGGATCAAGGGTTACAGTTGTATTAGGGGCTGGGACTAAATTTCGATTGGAAAGTTCAAGCTGTGGACTCCATTGGAGGAGAGAAATATTATAAGTCATTTGAGAAGGTGGGTTCAGGAAGACTTCACCTTGATATGATGTATGATTGTGGATGTCCATCAAGAACACAATAGCATCTGAGTCCATCACGCATTTTCAAAATATGCTCATTTTAAAATCTGTTTTGATAAGACCAGCAAACATTGGTTGCAATTGTTTGCAATTTGGAGTCCTAAATTTTTTAAAATCCGTACCAGCAAGGCTATTTCTTAATTTTAAGTTCATCACACTCACAATGAGAACAGTATCATGTACCTAACATTCAATAAAGTTAACTATGTTTTTGTCTCGAGTAGTTTCTAGCCAGGTTTTCAGTACTTCAATGAGCATATCATTACCTTGAGTGAAATATAGACCTTGGAATCTGTCCCTCAAAGTCTGATTTAAAGAGGCCTTACTGGCAGATAGCAAAAAGTCTTACCAAAAGCAGTTCAAGCAAGAATGTAAATGTAATGCAAATGTCTCTAAGCCAGGAACCCCAAACCATAACCCCCCCCCCCCCCCTTTGATATGGTAACAATAAATAAATAAATAAAGAGGACACTGTATTTGCATGGAACACCAACAGATTTTTCGCTCATTATTGACTTCTTATTCACTATCAAATTACAGAAACACACATCACGTGTGCACAAACATATACAAGATGCACGGATGTACACATACTGTATATACACGCATATTATACATCACACATACACACCATCACACACGCATATATACACGCACATTCTCACACACACACACACACACACACACACACAGACACAGCTTTGTTTGTTCTTTGGTTCTCTCCCCTCGAGAGCCACGCTTGCACTCTCCCTGCTTCTCATTCTTACACATGCTGACAACAGATTGATCCTGACAGACCCTCTCTCTTGCTGTAACTCAATAGGAGGCAACTGGGAGCTGTAATTATTATTAGAAAAATAGTTAAAATGCCCTGAGCAGGATTGTGTGAGACATGCGCACACAAACAGAGAGGCAAACACATGGTTATAATCTCTCCCCGAGCTGCGCTCTTTGATGTGGGACATTAGAACAGACCCGCTCTCATGCAGGACCTTGGTTTACAGTCAATGTGATTTCTTAAGCGATCTGTTAGCCTGATCCACGCAGGACCAGCGGTCGAGGTTTACAGTCAGTGTGATTTCCTAAGAGATCTGTCAGGCTGTTCGTCTTGGCTCCTTGGTCAGTTCTGCCAGTTTGTCCCCCCCCCAGACATCAGATAATTGTATTGTGCATACTGTGTCATAGTATGTGTGTATCCTTGCCTGTCTGTGACCTTCCCTCCTCTCTCTCCTTTTTTCTCCTTCCCTCTCTCTCTCTCTCTCTCTCTCTCTCTCTCTCTCTACACAGGCACCTGTCACAGCACAGACTCCCTCAGTATGGGTTACCATTCTAAATATACCGGAACCTTCTTAACCCACCCCCCCCCCCCCCCCCCCCAATGTCTCTTCTCCTCTTTCCCTCCTTCCACTTCAGTTCCTCTTTTTTACATGTGTAAACTGCCTTACTTCACTTCTTCTCCTCACACTCTTCAACCGTTTTCACTGCTCAGTTGTAGTAATGTTGTGGTGTCAGTGGTGATGTCCTGAACACATTTGCCGAAGCAGGAAGTCTCTCGCAGCACCACAGTATTATCACCATTATCAATTCTCTATTTTTCCCTTTCTCTACTTTTTTAACTTTTTTAAACTTTCTGCTTCTCTATCCTTTTATCATTCCCCCCCCCCCCATCCCCTTCTCTCTCTCTGACTATGTACAAGTGGAGAAAATACTTTTTACAAACAGCTCATTTGCGGTGAGGGTACTGCTGCAGATAATATTGGGAATTATGTTGTTATCACTGTTATATGGTACTAAGACAACATTGTGTACTCACAGAATACATTTTCATCACCACCAAAATGCTCATTTGAAGTTATATGGCATGTTTTAAAATGACTGACAGTTCGATCGAAATGTAAATGGGAATTCTTTTGCAAATCATCTAGGCTGACAGAGATAACGGCTTCATTATCCTCCTTTATCACTTCCATCAGCAGCTGTAATGGCGAAAACCGCAATATCAGCGACAATGACCACAAAACAAGATGTGGATGGTTACCCGAAAAACACAAGGGGGGTCGCCTGGCAACCCTGGCCAGTGCTGGGCCTTGTAAGGCTAGGGGCTGTCGGGGTTCGGAGGGGGGGACCGCTGCACCACCGAGTGTGCGTTAAAAATAACTGCCAGGACGGAGGGAGCGAGAAAGAGAGAGAGAAAGAGAGGTAACACCACAGAGAGGGGGAAAGTAACACCCCCACTTATCCTTCACTCTTCTCTGGGATATCCTTTTCCCCTCTTCTCTCCCTCTCTCCTGCTGGCCCTGTTCCCCTAGTCTCCTTTTACAAAAATACCCAAGGACAACCCTCTCTATTATTAGCTGGTGTTGTCAGCTGGAACCAAAGAAGTCAGTGCTTATGTAGTGCTAACTATTTTACTCTCACACTTTGTGTGAGCAGCCTGGCTTTTTATTGTCCATTTATTTCCTCACCAATTTCCTCCTCCTCTCTCCCTCTCTTTCACCCTTGCCCCCTCTATCTCTTCCCCCCCTCTCTCATTCACACTGTAGATGTAACTCTGCATACATATTTGAAATCAATCAAATCAAATATTTATTTATATGGCGCATTTCACAACCAATTGTCACAATACGCTTCACAGAAAACCCCCACAAGAGCAAGCCAGCAGCAAGGAAAACAGAATGATTTCTGTCTGTCTCCGCATATTTCCTTTTTCTGGTTTAATGTTCTGTACTTTTTGGAGTAAGCTTTTTGAGAAATTACCATTATTGTTAATAGTTTCGTGGAATGATAGAAATATAAGATAAATGATAAGTATTTAGATACAGAATGGTTTACTTTGCACACAAAGTACTTGTTGCATGGCAGTTTTCAGGTTGCATGGCAGCTATCAGCCAAATACTACTAATAATATAATTAATAATTAATATAATTAATACTAATAAATATACTGGAAATATAGTATAGTGCTTGTGCACACCCCACTCACCACTCAGTTGCCCGGAATGTTGGTAATAAAATTTGAGATTTGCGAAGCGATGGTGCATGGGAACACCTCTTTACACTAAGTAACTAGATGCAAAAATCATCAGGTGTAACATAATGGTCCGGTTAGTTATGATTATAATGTGTTATATATGCATTTTTTTCACAACGTTTCACTCTTCTCTGTTCCTCTGACCTTAAAAACATGCCAGAGCTGCTTGGGTGTTATTTTCGCTGCTGTAATTAGTTGAGTTTAAGCTTTTACAAGCAGCAATAAAAAATGTATATGTACTGTAAAAGGACAGACTATTTTTTGCCAGCATTCCCTGGGGCAGGGTTCTTTGCTAGGCTTCAGTGAACCGGCTAGCTTCGGCTCGTATCACATCATGTGACCTTTCCCTACCAATCACAGGCTCCCTTAGTAAAATGCAGTCATCTCTCTGTCTGCCGTGTTTGCCACAGTGCCTCGGCCCTTTAAGAGCAGAGGAAAGAGGCCGCTCTGGCTATGGGCCAACGGAATTGGGGGACAGTCCTGAGAGCTTAACGCCATTCTTGTACAACACCTGTTGCACACCTGCCCAGCAGACAGTCTCTCTCTCTCTCTCTCTCTCTCTCTCTCTCACACACACCACACACACACACACACACACACACACACACACTCAATAAATCAAACACTTACACACACTCTTGTGCTCAACAACCCACTTCTGCCGCACCTGCTCACACACTCTAATGACTCAGGCACGCAGGTCTCACACTTACATAGTGAAATGCCATTCTTGTGAACACATGCAGTTCTAGGTTTGCGCAAACACATGTGGACTTGTACTCGCTTACATGCAGTGGACTTACATCCACAATCTTGAATTAACATGCACACAGAACTATCGGGAATGTTTCATTTGAAAATTCATATAGCATTATGAACACATTTTACCTGTACTGCCAGATTCCATTCTCTCTTTCTCCCCCCCCCCCCCCCCTTATCACCCTCTCTCCTTTCCCCACTATATTTAACCCTTAGTCTCCATCTCTTCGTCTTGGTGTCCCTCTCCCTCCATCTCTTTTTTCATTCATTTGTCTTCCTGTCATCGATGCTCTTCCTCCAAGCCGTTCTGTCCATCACACCCACCGTTCTTTAAAGCACCTAATAAGGCAGAGTCCGTGGGGAGAGGGAAGGAGACGGAGGGTTAAATATACTTAGAAAAATCTATTTTTCTGAGTACATTTAGGCAGTGTAGCAATATAATGTAATTTAGTTCATGTTTTGCCAGCATGGTGGCCACTACTTTTTCAATGGGGAAAGTAATTGTTTGTTAGCACCATGTGCTACTGTGGACAGGGAAGTTCCATACAATAATAATCATTAGGTAATGTGCTCAGATTCCAGGTGACCTGTGGGTGGAAATAAAGGTAATAAATAAGTGGAGGTATGATTGCTCTCTCATGGGGTCACTGTTAGGTGCAGGCATGCAGGAATGTACCAGGTGGCCTGCTGAGAGGGGGGGGGGGTGGGGGGGGGGGGGTTTCAGAGCCCTTCTGTTGTTCTACAGGATGAGGAAGACGGCCCCTACTCCTGTGCCCCCTGGGGCTTCATGTTGTTTCCAGGTCTTCCTTCTGAGTGTCTTCCATGTCCAGGTGCCCAGTTTAGAATCTGTTTTCCAAAGATTTACTCAAGAAATTACTATATACAGTATACGGTGAGCCACCATAATTCATTGGACAGTGACACATTTTTTGTTATTTTGGTTGTGTACTCTAGCACTTTGAGTTTGAAAGGATACAATGACAATGAGGTTGAAGTGCAGACTGTCAGCTTTAATTACTAATCTATACTAATCTATACCACTGTGTCCCTCAGACTAATCTATATCACTGTGTCCCTCTGGGTAATATACAGTGCCCTCCACTATTATTGGCATCCCTGGTAAAGATGAGTAAAAAGGGTTATAAAAAATTCACCGTTTGGTGAATTAACATAAAGAAGATGTTAAGCCCTGTTAAAAGGTTATTTATGATCATATACAACGGTCTTTATTAACATTTTGACAAACTTTGCAGTCTTGAGATATATTTACTGTTTAAAGATTTATAGAACTATTTTCAGTCGCTGTACAGCCATACGTTTGTAAACTTCCGCTTGAAATTTTGGCACGTCTTGGCAGAGTTTGAATTCTACTGTAGAAGAAGAAGAGCTGCCTTCCAGGTCACCAGGTTGGGGTTTGCTTTGCAGCTATTACGAACTCTTCAAAAGGATCCATTTTGCTAAATTAGTGTATGTTTATGCGACTGATTCCTTCACTGCGAGCGCACAAGACCGCTAGTGAGCAACAGGAAACAACAAACATTCCAAAACAATTCAGAAGTATTTCTGGTTTCCGGCTGCGGATGTATATCTAAACCTCCGTTGGTGTCTATACAAGTCAATGGATTTAATAAAATGATAAATAAAACCCGATACAAAGCATACTTTGTGACAATTTTTGTGTCAGAACATCAACGGACACCAGTGACCACTTTGTGAGTTTCCCATCTTTGAAAACGAGAGTTTATGGTGTTTTTTGAAGGATTTTCTATTGTGTACGTCCAGATCCATTGTGTACGTTAGCTGTGACATGAGCAATAAACAATATATCTCAAGACTGCAAAGTTTGTCAAAATGTTGATATGGACCGTTGTATATGATCATAAATAACCTTTTAACAGGGCTTAACATGCTAAATACCGAACTTCTCCTTTAATCTCACACTGAAAAAATTTGAAAAATCCAACCTTTAATTGAAATAAATTTATTATGAGAAACAAAAATCCCTCATCAAGAAATAATTATTTTTAACAAAACCATATGTGGCAGAATTATTGGCACCCCTGCATTTATATATAGAATAAAGTAATCATTTTTTATATTTGGTCACATATCCTTTGCATGCCATGACGTCCTGATGTCTGTGACCCAACAACGTCAAAAGACTCTTCATATCTTATTTTCTGGTACTCTTACAAGCGATACTATAACGTCTCTGCATTTGAATGAGAATTGGGGGGTAGGACTAGATTTAGCTGTACATTATGCTGGAACAGTTTGGAATACATGGTTGTTAAAATGGCTGTAAGTCATCAAGGGTATGATGTATCAAACAAGCCTCAAACCATCACTTTGCTGCCAGATATGCAGTAGATATGGATGGATCACTTTAAGGGTTGTTTCTCCTGAGAAATTCTCCTATGGAAAAATAAGTCAGGAGAAGAAACCCTTCAAGTTATCTATCCATATCTACTGTATTTCTGGCAGCAGAGTGATGGCTTAAAGCTTGTTTGATACGTCAGACCCTTGATGACTTACAGCCATTTAGCCAACCATGTGTTCCATACTGTTCCAGTGTAATTTACAGCTAATCTAGTCCCACCCCCCAATTCCCATTCAAATGTAGAGATGTTATAGTATTGCTTGTAAGAGTACCAGAAAATAATATATCAAGAGTTTTGATGTTGTTGGGTCACAGACATCAGGAAGTCATGGCATGCAAAGGATATGTGACCAAATATTAAAAATTATTACTTTATTCTATATATAAATGCAGGGATGCCAATAATTGTGGCACACATGGTTTTGTTAAAAATAATTATTTCTTGATGAGGGATTTTTGTTTCTCATAATAAATTGACTTCAATTGTAGGTTGGATTTTTCTCATTTTGTCAGTATGAGATTAAGCTAATTCACCAAATGCTGAATTTTTATAACCCTTTTTTACTCATCTTTACCAGGGGTGCCAATAATAGTCGAGGGCACTGTATACCACTGTGTCCCTCAGACTGATCTATACCAATGTGTCCCTCAGACTAATCTATAGCACTATATCCCTCAGACCAATCTATACCACTGTGTCCCTCAGGCTAATCTATACCACTGTGTCCCTCAGACTAACATAGCAGGCAAACATAACATATCCTAGGTTTCCTGACTTTTTTTTAAATTTAAGTTCCCAGAGCAATTACAAGCAACGCTGCCAAGGGCTCCATTAACGCTGTTGGTTGTAGTAGTGGCAGTGACATTATAATTAGCAGCACTTTGAGTAATAGTAGCAGCAGTAGTAACAGAAGTAGCAGCGGTAGCATTAATGTTATTAGTGGCAGAGGTGCGAGTAGTAGCCCCTGTAATATTAGAAACAGTGGCAGAGCCCCATGTGCGCAGCATTAGCCGCTGTGTTATAAATAGCAGGGAGTGACGCAGTGCTGCTGTACCAGGCGCAACTGTCACATTTTTGTGGTTATTTTAGGGAGTCCCGCCTCCCTGGTTCAGGCAGTTACACAACACAGCTGGAGGGGGGTTGGCAGGGGTTTCAGTAACGTCGTGCCTTTTCGGTTGGGTCGTCCCTCTGTTCCGCTCCTGTGCTGACTGGCGGCCAACAAGCTTTTCCCATTCACAACATTCCCACCTGCCCTGATCCCCCCCTCCTCATCACTGTCAGTGCATCCCAGAATTCTTAGTTTTCAATCTGTTAGATATGAACTGAGATGAAACAAGACAGAAGAGACAATAAGGTAAATTAATGCTTAATCTGTATAAGACAGTTAGCCGAAAGTAGGTGAAGTGCTTTTAAATGTCACTATGGAGGCCAGTAAGGTTGTGTGTGCCAGTTCTCTTAACATTCCTTTGTTTCTCACCCAATTACTCCATGTCCCTGCTCCTCCAGTAAGACCCTGAGCCCTCCCTCCCTATCCTTTCCCCCTACCCCGTGTCCCCTCTCTCTGACCCTCACCTCAAAAATGCATTGTCATTTCTCTCTCTTTCTCACTTTATCTCTCTGTCTCTCTCTATCTCTCATATTTACAACATCTAATGCAAAATACAGTGAGCACCATAATTCATTGGACAGTGACATGTTATTTTGGTGCTGTACTCTAGCACTTTGAGTTTGAAAGGATACAATGACAATGAGGTTGAAGTGCAGACTGTCAGCATGAATTTGAGGGTATGTTCATCCATATGCCAGATATGCAGTAGATATGGATGGATCAATTTAAGTGTTGTTTCTCCTGATAAATTTTCCTATTGAACTCTATGGAAAAATAAGTCAGGAGGAGAAACCCTTCAAGTTATCCATCCATATCTACTGCAGATCTGGCAGCAGAGTGATGGTTTAAGGCTTGTTTGATACGTCAGACCCTTGTTGACTTGAAGCCATTTAGCTTACCATGTGTTCCATACTGTTCCCAGTGTAATTTACAGCTAAATCTAGTCCCACCCCCCCAATTCCATTAAATTGCAGATAGTATCGCTTGTAGGAGTACCAGAAAATAAGATATCAAGAGTCTTTTGATATTGTTGGGTCACAGACATCAGGAAGTTATGGCATGCAAAGGATATGCGACCAAATATAAAAATGGATTACTTTATTCTATATATAAATGCAGGGGTGCCAATAATTCTGCCACACATGGTTTTGTTAAAAATAATTATTTCTTAATGAAGAATTTTTTTCCCCTCATAATAAATTTACTTCAATTAAAGGTTGGATTTTACATTATGTTAAACTGTCCAATATTTTTTGATGGCCCAATCAAATTGGAACAATTAATTATGGTGCACACTGTAGATTAGCCTGAAGGGACACAGTGGTATATATTAGTTTTAGGAACACAGTGATATAGATTCGCCTGAGGGACACAGTGATATAGATTAGCTTGAGGGACACTGTGGTATAGATTAGCCAAAGGGACACAGTGATGTAAATTAGCCTGAGGCACACAGTGGTATAGATTAGCCTGAGGGACACAGTGGTATAGATTAGCCTGAGGGACACAGTGGTATAGATTAGTCTGAGGGAAACAGTGGTATAGATTAGTCTGAGGGAAACAGTGGTATAGATTAGCCTGAGGGACACTGTGGTATAGATTAGCCTGAGGGACACTGTGGTATAGATTAGCCTGAGGGACACAGTGGTATAGATTAGTCTGAGGTATACAGTGGTGTATACTAACCTGAGGGACACAGTGGTATAGATTAGCCTGCAGGGACACAGTGATGTAGATTAGTTTGAGGGACACAGTGATGTAGTGATGTAGATTAGCCTGAGGGACACAGTGATGTAGTGATGTAGATTAGCCTGAGGGACACAGTGATGTAGTGATGTAGATTAGCCTGAGGGACACAGTGATGTAGTGATGTAGATTAGCCTGAGGGACACAGTGATGTAGTGATGTAGATTAGCCCTGAGGGACACAGTGATGTAGTGATGTAGATTAGCCTGAGGGACACAGTGATGTAGTGATGTAGATTAGCCTGAGGGACACAGTGATATAGATGAGTCTGAGGGACACAGTGATGTAGTGATGTAGATTAGCCTGAGGGACACAGTGATGTAGTGATGTAGATTAGCCTGAGGGACACAGTGATGTAGTGATGTAGATTAGCCTGAGGGACACAGTGGTATAGATTAGCCTGAGGGACACAGTGATGTAGTGATGTAGATTAGCCTGAGGGACACAGTGATGTAGTGATGTAGATTAGCCTGAGGGACACAGTGATGTAGTGATGTAGATTAGCCTGAGGGACACAGTGATGTAGTGATGTAGATTAGCCTGAGGGACACAGTGATGTAGTGATGTAGATTAGCCTGAAGGTAGGGACCACCCTCAGAGTGGCTCAGGGTCCTGGGTCCCTCTCACAGTGTGGATCAGACACTCCTACCGCCAGCATGTGGCTTCCCTTTAGCAGAGCCAACGGGGAGCCATCGCTGTTCCCAGGGAGGTAAAATTGGCAGAGAGAGCAACACAGATTCCACAGTGATAGGGGCTGCATAGGCCCAGCAGCGAGTTAGCTTTACTGCTACAAATAGAGAGTGATGGGAACAGCATTAACAACGGCCAGGGCGGTAAACGCGCACGATGAGCTACATTAACACTGCAGTGGGGGCAGGGGACACACAGAGGCAGGGAGGTGTAATTCTATATCCCCGGGAGATATTGAGTTAAATGTCATTGAGCCGTCCTGAGGTAGACACTGACAGGACGACCCTCTCTGACCCTCAAAGGTCAAAGGGCAGCGAGTAGGACAACAGCTGAGAGAGGAGGGGGGGCAGAGAGGCCCGGGGGTGTCAGGGATCGAAAGTCAGAAGTGAACATGAGCAGAGGAGGGGATAGAGGGAAACAGAGAAATGGGGAGAAACAGAGAAACAGGGAAATGATGCACAGGAGAGAGGTAGTAAGGAAAGACTGAGAAACCAGAATAAAAAAGAAGAAGGTGTACAACATATATATTTGTATCTAACAAAATGTTTAATGGTAGTAAAAATACATACCAGTTCAGAAACAGTAACCGGAACAGTGGTCCCATATCATATTAACGGATTCCAATCAACCACTTGTGTTCATTTTATGGACAGCCATAGCTGTTAGTTTGTCTTCTAGTGGTTCATTGC